>CM065299.1:16304785-16669785 GCA_032871835.1 Dipteronia dyeriana | reverse complement strand
AGTCTCGATGGTAACTCTTAACTCAACTAAAAATCTTGACTCAGTGAGAGCTCTGACTCGATGAAAACTGTCTCAATGAAAACATTGACTTGATGAGAACTCTGACTCGATGAAAACGCTAACTCAATGAGAACCGAGACAAGGTTCTCGATAAATTTCATTCCAACCGATACATTTGTAGGAATTGGAACAAAAAAGAGCACCTGGTGCTCCACTCAGTATTCATGTACAAAACAAACAAGTTTCAGTACAACACAATTTCCAAAAAAAAATTGGTTTTCTTTTTTAGTAGTACTAATGTTTGTTTACATCTGTATTAATTCATAACTACAACCCATATATCTTTATGGGTCAGAAAGTGATTTTACAAAGTATTTTCATCTTTTATGCTTTCATTTGAAGTTCCAATACAGTTTTCCTGAGATTTTTACTTCTTCTTTGTCTTCAAAATCCATTTACATTGACTGACTTCATGCTCAAATTGCCTTAGAATCTCTAAATATACATCAAGCCTTCGTGCCTCATCAGTTACAGTCAGTTGTTTCGGTTTATTGAGAGAATCATCAATCTTGCAATCTGGATTATCACTGAAGCAAGGCAAAGGAGAAAACAAATCAAAATCATTTAAAGTAAGAACAACTATAGTTTTATAGATAACTTCAAGAAAATATTAAAAACAAACAGATACTTACTTCTGCTCATCCTGTGCTCACTAGCATCGTTTGCCTAAAACATACTTAAAAATTAGTTTATTTATTTACTATCATTTCATAGACTGAAGAAATTGCTTTTCAACAGTATTTAATACCTCAGAGTCCTTAGATGTTACAGGATTTGTGTTCTTCTCCTGATTTTGCTTCACAACAGCAGAATCTTCCAACAGTGCTAATATCTCATCACTTGCAATCGATCGCTTTGGTTCATCAAGAGAATCATCATTATTGGAATTTGGATTATAACTGAAACAAGGCAAAGGTGAACACACATCAAAATCATTTAAAAGTGCTTGAAATGAAGAGCAACTATATTCCTATATCTAGAATAAGAACTTTTAGACAACTTTAAGAAGAAACAAGCAAAGACTTACTTTTGTTCTGCATCCTTCTCATGGAGCTCCAAGCGCTTATTATCATCAGTTGCCTAAAACACATAAAAAATAGCTTATTTATCGGCAGAATTTATACATAAACATAAGAAGTAGTTTCTGCAGTAAAAACAATTAAAGCAGAGGCATTAATTAAAACCTTAGATTCCTCAGTTTTTCTGACATTTTTGTTCCTCTTTTTCTTCTTCTTATTCTGCTTTTGCTTCACATTATCAAAACCTTTGTTAATCTTCTTCACAGCTTCAACTGCCACATCTGCTAAAAGATCTTCTTCTGCAGCTTTAGATTTCTCCTGGGGCGTCTTGGTACAAGTTTTTAAGACGCGACTATAAACAGGAAATTTAGTTCAAAAAAGAGAATTGAACAAAATAAGAAAAAAGCCAAAGGATCTAACACCAAACCTGCAGGAATGACTTTAACATAGGCACAACAATTGACCGATAATCACAAACAGTTATATTTGTGAGTTCTTGTTCATACTGGTTTAAGGCATTAGATCTCCGTAGGATTATTGCACCGTGAAAGCACAGCTGCAAGAATGAACGGAAGAAAGAATCATATATAAGATGTAAAAATGATGCATGGGAAGTTGTAATATAAGAGAAATCAAATTTTGCATCTCAAGGAAGAATACTGCATAAACCAGAGAATTTGTGAACAATCTGCGATTAAAGTAGTTGAACTGGATTGGGTTGGTTAATTAAAATTGGCAAACCCAGATCTTTAAGCAGTTGCTTTTTCAACATCCTAAATGCTTTTTCTATGCAACTGTCTCTTTGTTTCGTGCACTCCTGCATTCTCGATTCATCTTCTACACAGCATCCTTCAGATTGAGAATGATCTCTACTTGGAATTTCTTGTGCTTTTTCTATGACTTCAGATATAACATCAAACTCACTACTCAGAACTTGTTGTTCTTCCAGGACTTCAGATATATCATCTAACTCACTCATAACATAACTATTATTAATCTCCTGAAGTTTTTTTTGGCGATTCTTCAAGAGGTCCATATAAAGTTGCGGTTCATATTCTGGACTTTTCTCCCTCTTTTCGATTTCTTGGAGAATCATACTTTCAACTGTTTGAATTGCTGTTAACTTGCTTGAGTTTTTTTCAGCATTTCTAGAACAAAAATTAGGTAAAACTGAAAGTTTTTCAAAATATTCCCTACAAGACTTCAGTGCTTGACTTCTTCGTGATTCTCTTAGACATGACCATGACTCTAAACCTTCTTTACAATTAGAGCCCCCATATAACCATGACACTATATCATCACTATCAGGAAGCATATCATCTTCACACTCATCAGCAGAAAAATTAACTGCAGAACCATCACCTGATGTTGCCTTAGTAACATTAAGCTCTCTTCGCAAAAGGATATGAGAGAAGTCTCGACTAAAAAGAACCCTCTCTTTAATGTCATGGTGACCACTCCCCTTATCATCCATGGAGTTATCTATCTTAAACTTTTCACTTAAACCACATTTGTGGGCCAAATCCTCAAAGAATGTAAGGAGTTCTGTCAACTGCGAAGCACCCAAAAAGCATATGATCTGGGGAGTTTCCAGGCCAAGATTCTTAAATTGCGACAGTGGAATTTCACTCTGTAACTGGTCCACTGCATAATCGATAGCCCAACGAAAATGAATTGGTGAAAGGCAATTGTTTTTTGAAAGCAAGCAAAATAAGCTACAAATTCTCCCAAGAATCTCTGAACGCTCAATATCATCACAAAATTCCCATTTTGGATGATCCATGGATGTCTTTGATGACAAATTATCATCACTTTTACTATTCTTTCCAAGGACTTCTTCAATTGTAGAACTTTTACACTCATCTAAGCCCTCCATGTATTTCATTGAACTGACAATAAACTTTATCGTCTTATCGGTATCCACAGGCTTCCACACACTATTCAAAAACATGTCAACCGACTCTTTCAAACGTGCATCATCAAATTCCCATATTAACAAGTTACCAAGCCAATGCACCTCCCAGAAATGATTTCTGTATGACTCCCAATCACTAAACTTCTTAGCACAATCAAAACACTCCCAAAACTTCCATGTTTTGTGTTTCTTAGCAAAATCTATAGATTCCAACAATAGATCCACTGCCAATTGATATTTTAACGACTTAAAATGACTCTCAAGCTCTCCTATTTCTATATTCAGTTTTCGAAAATCTCTTTTCTTCTCATCACTCAATGTAATATTCCAAAAAGACTTGTACTTTAATATATCTTCTTTATTATCCTTCAATTCTTTCGTTATTGCTTTCAACTGCCTCTTTCTTGCATCCTGTAACCGCATTATAATTGATTGTTTCTCATCCTCAATCATTGATTCATCACCAACAAAAAGTGTTCTAATCCTATAATCAGCCGATTTCTCAATCTTTAACCCGCTCTTGCATGCCTCAATAACTCTATCCCAATCTTGATCGAAAAAAGTCAATTCATAGACCAAATCAACAAGCAAGCAAGCGCAATGGAGTGAATTTGGCAAAAGATCTACTGCCAACTGAGCTGAGCGAACTCCATCATCCAAGTGCTTAACTTTTGCTTCATAATCTAAGGTTGCATTGTTGGCCAGACTCAAACGTGTCCTCCCTTCAGCGTAGCGAAGCTGGCCCGAGAGTGGGTAAAAAGAAATGGAATCTTTGATGAAATTCAAGGCCTTCTCGTGCTCTCCGCTTTGCTGCAGAGCTATAACCCGTCTTATGATCGCTTGTATGATCTCTGGGTCAACTGATTCCAATGGCTGATCAACGGTGGTGGAGGGTGGTGTAAGTGGTGGTTCAACACTGGTGGAGCAACTTTTTCTCTTGCCCATTTTTTTTTTTAGTTTTCTGTTTGCAGAGAGAAGGATTGATGACACAGAGAAACACTAATTGGCTTGTGGGCGGTCGTGGAGATATAGAATTGAAATTGGAGGGAATTTTTCAGGAAACACAGTTCGTTAGTTGGTTGGTTGGGTGATTAGTTTTCTTCTTGTTATGAAAGAATGAATATGTATACATATGAAATAAAGATAACAAAGAGAGATATAACTTGTAAAAATGAACGACACGGTTAGATAACTTACATTTGGAGGATATGGATTCACAGTCAACACTGGTGATGTACATACTTTCCATTTGAATGTTTACATTCATTCAAGCATTTCCTCGAACACATCCCATGCATACGTAATATACCTATACACATACGTATAAAAAAAATTGTTGAATACTGGTTCAGTTTATTTGGTAAGAGAGAAAGTTTGGATTGATGGGAAAGTGAAGGAGAGTGAGCTAAGAAAGTGAAAGAAAGTGGCATTTTAACGAGCTGCTTCTTGGATTGGAGAGGCATTTTAACGAGCTATTTGAGTGACGTGTGTGGGTGACGTGTCACGACCCATGGACTACGTGTTTTGACATATCACCATATGTGGGTGACGTGCCTTGACACATCAGTCCACTTGAGTGAGTGACGTGTCAAAACACGTCAGCCAAAAGGCGTGATGTGCACACAACTCAAGATTCAGAGGAGCCGACTCGGGTGTTTGTTCCGATATGAAAGCGACAACACAAACCGACCTGGAGACACTGTCGGTGTATGAATGCAGAGCTAGGGCAAAACTTAAACAATTTTGCAAACAAATTGGTTCTTTTTTTCAATGGAAATTGTTTTCAACACAAGAATATTTTCTTTAAATGAAAAAATTCTACTACTTTAATATTGAAATCATTTGCAGCTTCATTTCCAGACACTGGTTCTGATTCTCCAAATATTCATTATGTACAGTTAATAATTGTTTCGGTTCATCAAGTGAATCATCAATTATGTAATTTGGATTATCACTGGAAGTATGAAGCAAAGCAAAGTAAATTCCATAAAAGATTTTTAGTAGACAAGAAGCTCATCAGTCTCTGCAATAACATTGTGACCTGCAAGGTCCTTTTGCTTATGCTCCAAATTAGTAATCTTAATCTGCCTCTCCTGCTCCAAATCTTCAACAATCTTTCTTACCAACGCCACAAGACGTGTTTCAATTCATAATCACTTGTGGAAACACCCATCTCTGCGTCATCAACCGGCTTTTCCAGATTTAACTAGAAAGGTGAAATGAAAAAACGTGTCAAACACAATGAAGAAACCACAGAATTACAAAATTCAGTTTTGAACTACTAGAATACCAACCCATTCATTAAAGAAATCATAAACAGGGCGCGGCGCAATGTTTTCGAAGAGAATGGCACGACTACTTTTCCGGGCATTTCTTTAATTGCTATGAGTATAGCAGCATATGTGTCGCTGTATGCACACACGAAACAAGGGTCTCCAGCATGTGTGCGCTTTTTTTCTGATCTACTCATCAACTCATCTCGAAACAGTGTCAAGCGCCACTGTGACTGAATTGGCATTGCATCATAATCATCAAATAATCACATCACATATTAGTATAATCAGTAATTTAGTTTAAGGACTGACGTTGGCAACCTGTATAATGACATATAAATGTACGTCATCATGTGGTGGTTTCAACCTTTGCATCAGTTGACAAAAACAACCCGTAATGGTTTTTAAGAGTACCTGAAATCCACGATGTAGAAATGTAACGATCGTAATTTCAAATCAAATTTTAAATGAAATTACTATGGCGTAAAAATTACCCCTAAAAGATCCGGTCAAATTATAATTTTCTTAATTAGATTGTCTTAATTTGGATGGATTCCTATTAAACCTAATATATAAAAATGTTAGTATGTAAGAGAGAAAAAAAAAAAGGAAACAAAAGAAGAGAAAGTAAGGGCTGCACCTTTTCTTTTCCAGCAGCCAGCCTAAACCTTCTTATGTGGAGAAATAAGGAATCAACAATAACTTGAAGCACTCTTAGTTCTAGGTAAGTTGTTTTCTTCTTTTCTTGTATTTCTTTCATGTCTTGGACTCTCTAGCTATAATAGACTGTTTTTATGAATGGTTTATGAGAGTAGGCATATATAGGATTGAATTATATTCATTCCATAGTTCCTGGTCCATATTATGATTTTTATAGAAATTTCGAATTGGTATAGAGGTTGCTGAAATCCTCTGTTTTAGTAGACCAGCCACATTTCGTAAATCTGTTTTGGGTTGGTTGCTAATGTGGGAAAATTATGAAAGTTTACACAGATGTAGTTTTATGAGTATATTATCACTCTGTCAAATTTAGTAATCTTTAGATGTATAAAAATAATGTTATGAATTTTGGAATAGACATAGGTCAGTATTTGAATCCTGCTGGATAGTTTCGGGAAACCATGAAAGATTGGTATTTTTGTATAATCTAATGACTCCGTATTGATCTGAAATTTTTACTGAATATTACCTTATATGTCTAGATTACATCTACAAAATTTCATAATTTATACATGAGTATAAATTTTTATATAAATTTCGGAGTGGACTGTGGTTGACTAAGGTCTCTACTGGACAGATTTGGGATAGGCAAGAATGTAATTAATTGTTTGGACAGGATATATATCCTAGAATAAATTGAAAATTTTACAGTAGTATATCCAATATGTCTAGACTATCCATATTAAATTTCGTAATATTTGGAGTTGTAGAGAAATTATTAAAAATCGGAGATCAGAGGATGGTCAATTGTATTAGCTGGAAACTAGATTTCTAAGTTTAGTTTTATATATGTGAAGTTTGTGTTGATTTACCTTACTGTGGTGATAAGGTTTTTACAGTAAATCAATTTGTAAATTGATAGGTTTGAGTGACGCTTGAGCTTCTAGAGCTATAGCCGATTTGTTCGTGTCCGAGGTAAGTAAATTCATTCATGGTGTTTTACGTATCAAATTACCAAATTACTGTTTTCTTTATTGTATTTTACTGTAGTATATTTGTCAAAGATATTACTGATTTTGATTAAGTATTTAAGTTGTTTAAGAATGTACATAAACCGATTTTGAAATTGGATATACTGTCAAATACATTTTGCTTACTATTATCTATAGTGATATAGTTTTACTAAACTACTACTACTATCTTATATTATTTAAACTCAAATAGTTTTATAGAAATACCATTGTTATATTGTTTATTTAAAAAATGTTACTGTTATCGTTACCGTTACCGTTTATATTGTTATATGAAAATACCGCTGAGTTAAATATATGTGAATTTATAAAATAAAAAAGAACCGTTTTGGCTCATCGTTCCATAGTTACTGTTATTGTTACTGACCTAGCTGGGATTCTGTGTACACACATACTGTTATTGCAGTGTCACACGGGTACTTGTGACATATTGTTGCCGCGTCACACGGGAAATTGTGACTATGGAACATGAGCTAACTGATATATCGAATACTTGATATTACTGTATATAAATGTGTATACTCTGTTTTAAATGAAGCTTTTGTTCACTAATTTGTTTATTATTAATGTTTGTGAAAATGATACTGAGTTTAACAGTCGAAAACATTGTTTATGCTTATAAGCTTATGCTATGGTATGTAATTGTATTTTTCATCGATATCAATTGTCATGCATGAATTTATTTACCGAGTTGACGGCTCACCCATCGTCACCACCATTTTGCAGAGTAGTACCGGTTTATGTGAGATGGGTAATTAGAGTCAAGGATTTGCTTCAGTACCAGATTTGATGGCTAGAGTCTATTTTCTTATATCATGTTACCTTGAGAACATTGTTAGTTTTACCTTATTGGATCTTTCGTATTATAATGATTGGATTTTGTTAAACGGTTATTTTGGAGGTTACATTTGAATTATTCATAAATAAATCCTTTCTTTTGTGAATGTTTTCAGTCTTTATAGTTGGTAAGCTTGGAAGATTTACAGATTTATAACCGAGTATCATCCTAATCCGTGGTATCGGATTTGGGGTGTTACAAGAAATTTTAACGATTCATACAATTCAACTTAGAAACTTCACATGAACATCAGCAACATGGCAGTAGGGGTGCGTTTGGTACGCGGGACGGGACAGGACGGGACAGGACGGGATAACTTTTTATTGTCCCACGTTAGGTGCGCCATTAACATGGGACGGGACGGGACGGGACAGGGTGGGACAAAATCTATGAAAACTTGTCCCACCTCACACCCTAGGCCAGACTTGTCCCATGCATGGGACAAGTCTGGAAAAGACAATTTTACCCTCAAATGTTTTAAAATTTACAATTCTATCGACTATAAAAAAAATACCATTTGCCTCTCTCTCCCCGCTCATCTCTCTGTCAAACCCAAATGTTCTCAACTCAAATGTTCTCAAACCCTCATCATCAGCCCGCTCGTCTCTCTGTCAAACCCACCTGCTGCAGATTCATCTTCGTCGGTGTCCCGCGAGCCGTCGTCAGTGTCTGCTGAAGCCATCAAAACCACCGGCTGTAGATCCATCTTCGTCATTGTCACACAAGGTCGCCGCCGTCAGTGTCTGCTGAAGTCATCAAACCCACCGGCTGTAGATCCATATTCGCCGTCGTCAGTGTCTGCTGAAGCCAATAATTTCTTTTAATTGAGAGAGGTAACGTACTAACCTTTGTAATTGTTATTAATAATCCAGTTATCAATAATTCGGATTTCTTATTGAGTCAAAATTAATGCTTGGCTGAGTACTGACTAGATTCTCATTCAACTCGCATCTCTCTTTCTCTCTTCCCTTTTTCATTGCAGGTATTTCAATTTTCGAAGAGCTGTGGGAGAGCAAAGTTTAGGTACGACACTATATGATTTCAGATCAGCTACCGATTGAGTTTTTTTTTCTGCTTTTGTTAATTTCTCCGGTGACCGACCCAGTTGAATGTATTGAGTTGTACTGGGTGAAGCTTTTTCGTGCTTTAGTTGCTTCAAGTTGCAAATTAATAGATGTGAATGATTTATTGTTTCCTTGGTTCTTAATGGTTAAGGACCTCCATTCAATTATACCATGCAGATGAGAGATTGAATATGTTGTACCTTATTGAAGTTTGAAATTTATTTATATTTCCTTTAACTATGAGATTGTTTGAATTGTAGATTCTTAGATAAACTCTCTGTGTTTGAATTTTCATGAAAGGGAGGTTGATCATATTTTTCTTATTTTGTTCATCTCTGTTGGGATTCATGTTGAAGTGGGTCAAAGTGGTTTGCAATATAATTCTATTGCCTACTGTTATATTATTCCATTCGTTCGAAGCTGTAGAAGGAATGTTTTGTTAGCCTTTTGCTATCCTAGCTAGTTTGTCAATGTGAATTTTAATTATAGATATGTTGAATTTTAATTTCATGAAATGGCTGCTAATAGAGTTTCTCTAATAAACAAATTTATAACTTGTAGGTGTTTGAATTTAAGGTTCATTCAACGTAGATGTTGTGATCTATTGAATTTAAGTTTATCTATATTCTATGGATTTAATTTTTAACCTTTAGTCGTAGTTTATGTTCAAATTTTAAGTGTATATTTTTTGTTAGAGTATATCTTGAATTTAAGTGTTTGTTTAACTTCTAGTGGATGTTATAATTCAAGTCCAAACCCAAAATTCAATTTTATGTTAAAATTTTTATATTAACTATTTAGTGGGTTGGCAATTCTTTTTAATTGAAACTGGTCGAGTCGGGTTGAGTAGCCCAAACAGGTATCAGGTATAGGGCATCCTCATCCACCTTGTTGCCATCCTTAGATGTGATGCAGTGGAGAGCATCAGAATTGTCAAAACTAATGTTGTTATAATCTTATTGTCAATAATGGCTTTCTTCCTTTTTGGATCAAGGCCTTTGAATGTGATGGATAATTTATACTATTTTAGATGATGTTTGTTTCACGTATTCTATAAACAATCAACCATTACTCTTTATTATAATTTTTTCTATTTTCTTTTTAAGCTTTGTATTACTTGTGTAAATTGTATTACTCAGCCTGAGCCACAATTATGGTCTTGTATACAATTATGATCGATGTATTAAAATGCATATATATATATATATATATATATATATATATATTGTTCTTTTAGTTAATCACTCTTTTAGACTAAGTGTGGGAAGTTGTATTGTGCTTAGATATTAGGTACTTTATTATGTAATTCGGTACTATATTAGGTACTTTATTATGACACCCATTGTATTGTTGAATTAGCTTTCGCATGACTGAATATATGCTTGTTTTTTTATTTGTGAAATATGAAGGTATGGATGAACGTGAGAATCACTTGATTTTACTCACCATAGAGGAGCAAGTTGCAACTTTTGTAAACATATTAGCACACCACACCAAAAATAGAAGTGTTCAAGTTAGATTTTATAGGTCCGGTGAAACAATTAGTCGGTATATCCACCGAGTTTTGCGTGCTTTGTTGCCTTTGAAAAACGTGCTATTTGTCAAACCAACTCTCGTCCCAGATGATTGTACGGACTCAAGGTGGAGATGGTTTAAGGTAACCATTGTAACATTATCATTATATACATGACATAATAATTTATATTATCCAATAAAAACATAAGTTCTGTTTTGCTTTTAGGGTTGCCTAGGAGCATTAGATGGAACATACATAGAAGTGACTGTACCTGAATCCGATAAACCAAGGTATCGAACAAGAAAAGAACATATTGCAACCAATGTATTAGGTGTATGCACTCGTGAATTGAAGTTCGTATATGTCTTATCTGGTTGGGAGGGATCAGCTACCGATTTTAGAGTTCTTCGGGATGCAATTACTAGACATAATGGATTGAAGATCCCATTTGGTAAGATAATAATTATTATAGATACTATTTTAAATTACAACAATTTACTCAACTTATTTACTCCAGTGACAACTAATATGTGTAGTTATTATAGGTAATTATTAGAGGAATATGTGAAGGTTAGTGGTTATATTAATTCTCTTTATATATGTAATCGATTAATAGTTTTATTGTTATAACATATATGTAATAGTTTCAATGTCCTAATATATATTTGTTTGTTTTGATAGAAACATCCGAATAAGAATTATACGGCTAATAGGTCATTCCCACACTATGAACGACTAGTAACAGTGTTTGGGAAAGATCGAGCTACAGGGAATATGGTTGAATCCGCAGCAGATGCTTTGGATAACATGGGACTGGAAACTGAAGAGTCTGGCACAGCTGGTTTCACTCAGCCTTCCACAACTCCTTCAAATGTGGCATCTGCTTCCTCTGACCCAAATACAGGAGAAACATCAAAGCGGAAGAGAAAAAGGAATGTCAGTTCAACAACAGAAGAAATCACCAAGGTCTTTGAAAAAAGCATGGAAAGAGCATCTGCGGATATTGCTAAGTTGACTGAGGCAATTACGGGAGGGGATGCAATGACCCGTTTAGGTGTTGAGCTAGAGGGTATGGGTCTTGATCGTATGCAAGTGATACGGGTTGTTATGTATTTTGGGAATAAGCCAAACCAGTTACGCATTTGGAATGGCTTGAATGACTCTTACAAGCCGGATTTCGTGAAGGCAATTCTAGAGGAGTGAACATGTTTGATATTGTAAACATGTTTGAAACTTATGTTTTGTTGGAATTGTGAACATATTTGAAACATGTTTAAAACATGTTTGAAACTTGTTTGAAACTTATATTTTGTTGGAATTGTGAACATGTTTGTGTTATTGAATTTTGTTATTAGGTTCGTGAACAAATATATTACATTAACTTTTTTGTTGGATCATGTTATTAAGTATTATCTGTAATTTACTATTATGTGAAAAGAAAATATGTGGTTGAATAAGTAAAACTTATAAAATATATTTTCCTTTTCTATTATTCACAATTACGAGCATGTAAAATTAAATAATAATTGTAATTAAAAAATTGAGGAAATAATATTATTATTAAAAAAATGAGGGAATGACCATAATAATTATATTATTATTTGAAAAATATTCACATGTCCTCCAAAAAATTATTAATTAAACTATTTTTTAATTACAATATTATTATTTTTATGACATATGATATATAAAAAATATTTTATTTTTAAAAAAAATTGACTTATCTTGTCCCAAATATGATATATAAAAATATTTATCACTATCATGTGCTAACAAACATTTGATAGGACAAGAAGGACATTCTGGTCATTTGAACCTCTTGTCCCGTCCTGTCCCAGTTATACCAAACATACAACAGTACAGTGAACAGTTCTGTCCCAGACCTACCAAACACAATATAGAACAGTCTGTCCTGTCCTGTCCTGTCCTGTCCCGTCCTGTCCCACCTTGTCATGTCCCATGTCTGCGCCAAACGCACCCTAGAGAAATGAGGTAAATAGCCAAATGGGAGGGGAAAAAGAGGATACCAAGGCTTTGGTATACTGCTTTTTCAAGGTCAGTTTGATATCTTTTATCATATTCATCACATCAATATGCTTCGAGTTGACAACAAAAACGCCCTCTACCACATTCTCTCCGATAGATTCACGTGTCTCGTCGTTTTTCTCTTCAAGGCACTTTTTCTTGTCCCCGTTTTCAATTTGACTCTCATGTTCCAAATGTTCCTTTGTTATCAGTTTTGTCATTTCGTCAACGTTTACAGATCACCAAGCTCAGTATCTGGACTGGCACTGAATGATAAAACACATCACCACTAAGAAACATTTGTCTACATATCTTACTTAGCAGAATTCACAGCATAATGGAATCTTACTTGTCTTGACAGAGCTGAAATTGCTCACCGCCATTAGTTTCGTGAAATTTTTAAACGTGTATTAGCTCATTTTCATTACATACAGAACTAGTGATTTCAACTGCAAAAGTAAGCAATTGAACCTTAGATTCCTTTGCTTTTCTGTTATTTTTGTTTTTCTTCTTCTTGTTTTTCTTCTTCTTATCTTGTGTTTGCCTCACATCTTGTGTTTGCCTCACATCATTGCAACCTTCACAAACAGACACTGATGCATTCTCCCCACACATCATCCTGGTTTCATCGTTAAGGCATTTTTGCTTGGCCTCATTCTCAATTAGCCTCTGATACTCCAAATTCTTCTCGAGCATTCATTCCTCGTCACTTACGGTTACTTGTTTTGGTTCATCAACAGAATCACCATTCTTGGAATTTTGATTATCACTAGAGCAAAGCAAAAGCATAAAATTAAAAAATAAATAAAATGGTAAATCGCATTTTAGTCCCTGTAGTTTGCCTTAATCTGCGTTTAGTCCACGGTTTTTTAGAATTGTAATTTTTAATCCTTCTGTAACAGAATCCGTAAAATTACTGTTTCTGGCTTGTCAGACATGTTAAATGACCATAATACCCCTAATGTGTGATGTTCCCATCAAAATGACCATTTTACCCTTAGCCATTAAAAAATAATATTAAAATAAAAAATAATTAAAAAGTAATATTAATTAAATTAAAAAATAAAACTAAATAGAAAAAAAAAATCCACCGGTGACCAGACACAACTCAAGCATTCACCATTAAAAATAAAACTTCCAAACCAAATCACTCACACCCATTGTCAATCACCATTCACCAACACCAACCTAAAAACAAATTCACGTCACCGCCACCTCCAAACCACCACCAAACCCACACCACCATGACCAAACTGCCATCAAAGACCTTCAAATTGCCACAACCCTAAACGGCAAATGAAGTTTAAAAAACAGAGATATAGATAGAGAGAGAGGGAGCAGAATAAAATCGGCGGCGATTAGAACCAGAGCCACCCCTTCAATCTCGTCGGCGATTAGATCCAGAACCACCTCTCTATCTCGTCACATCAGAGACGCAAACCCAGTTGAATCTTCAATCTTCATCGCCAATTTAGGTCTCCATCTCTGGTGATAGAACTGCTCATCGCCGATGAACTCGCCCGACAACGAAGAAGAAACGAACTCGCCGACATGAACCAACCAGATCTCTTTCTCTCCTTTCTTCTTCTTCCTCCTCGTTTCTGTGTTCGATTGGGTGTGGGTGTGGGTGTGGGTATGGGTTTGTTTGGTTTAGGGATGGTTTTTAAGTTGATTGGGTGTTGATGTGAATGGTTTTTGGGTTTGATCGGGTGTTGATATGGGTGGTTTCCGGGTTGGATTGGGTGTGGGTGTGGGTTCGATTGGTTTGGAAATGGTTTCTAGGTTTCGATTGTGTGTTGATATCAATGGTTTCTGGGTTGGATTGGGTGTGGGTGTGGGTTCGATTGATTTGAAAATGGTTTCTGGGTTTCGATTGTGTGTTGATATCGATGGTTTCTGGGTTGGATTGGGTGGTTTGGTGGTGTTGGTGGTGGTGGATGGATATCGTATGTGGATTGTTTTTTGTGGTGGTGGTAAAAAGAAAAAAATTCTAGAAATGATGTAAGATGAGGAATTTTGTTTAATCTGAGGGATTGTTTTTCCAGACCGATGAACAAACTGTTTCAAAAGGAAAACAATTATTTTTAAAATTATTTTTTAATTAAATTTTGTATTCAAAAAATAAATAATTGATAATTATTGTTAAAAAGTTATATTTTTTAATGAAAAAAAGTTATTTTTTTAAGAAAATATTTTCTTTGATCTCCACCATCCATTTTTTATTTTTGAGAAAGATGGAGAGTGGAGATCAATTTAAAAATTATTATTTAATTTTTAATTTAATTTAATAATATTTATTTAAGTTAATAGTATTTATTTGTTTTTTATAATAAATTTATATATTACTATTATACCCTTTGATTAAATCAGATTCTAGAACATCATATGTTATTTTACCTTTTTACCCATATTGACCTTCGTTGACTTAACGGAACCCTAACAGAATTGGTCGGTAGGGACTTAAATCCGTATTGTCAGAAAAATGATGGACTAAAAGTTACAATTTCAAATCATCGTGGACTAAACGCAGATTAAGACAAACTACAGGGACTAAAATACGATTTACTCTAAATAAAAACAACACATCAAAATAACTTAAAAGTGCTTGAAACATAGATCAACAAGCAAAAGCTGGCTTACTTCAGTTCTGCATCCTTCTGTGGGCGCTTACTACTATCATCAGTTGCCTAAAACATACTCAAAACATTAGCTTATTTATCGACAAAAGTTAACAACAGATTGTTTTTGCATTAAGAAAAGGCAACATTTAATTTAAACCTTAGATTCCTTGGTTTTTCTGAAATGTTTGTTCTTCTTATTTGTATCCTGCTTTTGATTCATATTATCACAACCTTTGTTGTTCTTCTTTGTCTCAGCTTCACGTGCCTCATCTGCTAAAAGCTCTTTTGCTGCAGCCTCAGATTTCTCTTCACCATCTTTGTGAAACAGATCATGTAGGTGACTACAAACAGGAAATTTAATTCAAAACAAAGAAGCATTGAACAATTAAGAAACAGCAGAAGGGTCTGACAACAAACCTTCAGGAATGCCTTCAACATGGGCACAATGATTGACCGATAATCATAAACTGATATATTCGCTAGTTCTCCTTCATACCGCAAGACTATTGCATCAAGAATAGACAGCTGCAAGAATCAGCATATATAACAATGTCAATGTGCAAACAGTCAAACTGGATTCCATTAGTTAACTATGATTGGAAAACTTAAATCTTTGAGCAGCTGCATTTATAACCTACCTAACGTTGTTTTTATATGAGTGTCTACAAGTTTCATACACTCCTGCAGTTCCAATTCATCTTCTACGCAACATTCATCAGATGCAGACTGATCACAGCTAAAAACTACTCGTGCTCCTTCCAAGACATTAGATATAACATTAGAAATATCATCAGTCTCTTGAAGTTCCTCTCGCCGCTTCTTCAGGAGGTCAACATAAAGTTTTGGTTCATGTTCAGGAACTTCTTCCCTCTTCTTAATTTCTTCAAGAATCATACCATCAACAACTCCATGATTGTTTGCTTCTCACTCTCAATTCTTGATTCTTTAGACAAAATCACTTGATTCTTACAGAAAAGTTGTTCGACCCCGGATAAAGTTGGGTTCTCGATCCTCAACCCGCGCTTGCATACTTTGATAGCTCTTTCCAATACATTGGAACACGGTAACTGAAAAAGCAAATCGACAAGCAACTTAAAGCAATTGATGGAATTCGGTAGAAGATCTACAGCCAACTGCATGGAGCCAACCCCATCTTTCAAGTGGTTTAGTGTTAAACCACAATTTTTTTCTACATTGTCAGCCATATATCGGTGTATCATTCCTTTAACCTGGTGAAGTTGACCGGAGCGTGGGTGACAAGAAATTGATTCTTTGATGAAATCCAAGGCCTTGTCGTAATCATTGCTATCAGAAAGAGCTGCAGCTTGTAATATCGCTTGTTTGATCTCTGGATCAATTGGTTCCACGAATAGGGATGGTGGTTGAGAGGGCTGAGCAACGGTGGTGGTAGAGGGTGGTGGTTGTTTCTGGCCCGAAGCAGAGGAACGTTTTTTCTTTGCCATATTTTGTTGTGGAGAGAAAGATTGATGATACAGAGAAACACTATGTGGGTAGTTGTGGAGATCAAAGAGATGGAAATTGGCGGCAAAATGATAGAGGGAAAAATGGGAATTTTTCCAGAAAATTCAATTTCATTTCGTCGAACATCTTCCAAGCATTGTAAACTACGTATACAAAACCAAATAAATTCTTTTGTTGGTTTTGTTTTTTGCGGAGAGAAAGATTGATGATACAACGAAACACTCTGGGCTGTTGTGGAGAAGATGAAAGAGTTGGAAATTGGGGGGAAAACGAAGGAGGTATAATGGGAATATTTTGGAAATTGGCCAAAATGTGACGTGGTCTTCACACGTCACCCATGGGTAACGTGTCAGGCCATGTCACGCGATTGGGGTGATAAGTCTGGGCAACGTAACTGTTTTTAGACGACATGTCTCGACAAGTCACGACCTTTCTACGAAAGTCACACTTATCGGTAACGTGTGTTGGGCCTGTTGGCACGTTTTGACCCTTTGCTGATTTGTCTTGACAAGTGACTTTCCCTGGAGTGACGTGGCATAACACGTCATCCAAAAGGCATGATGTTCCCAGACAACTCAAGAATCTGTGGAGTTGACTCGGTCTGTTGAACACTGAGTAGAGTCGAAATGACGAAATCTGTGAAGCTGTTTTTGAGATCGATATCTTGTGAATTGAGATGGAAGTTGTTTTTCTTGTAAATTAATGGAAGAAAATGGAGATCTGAAGATGAAAACATTTCAGTATCTGGAGACACTGTCGCTGTATAAATGCAGAGCTAGGGCAAAACTAAAACAATTTTGCAAACAATTGGTTGAATTTTTTTAATAGCAATTGTTTTTAAACATACACATCGACTTTTGCAATCAAATGAAAAAATTCTACTTGATCTCCACCGTAATATGCAATTCAAACTTCAATGCAATCATTTGCAGCTGAAACATTTTTAGTAGACAACAAGCTCCTTTTGTTTATTAGCATCATTAGTAATCTTAATCTGCCTCTCATGCTCCAAATCTTCAACAATCTTTCTTACCACCGTGACAAGTCGTTGTTTCAATTCAAAATCACTTGTAGAAACACCCATCTCTGCATCATCAACCGGATTTTCTAGGTTTAACTAGAAAGGTGAAATAAATAAAAATTGTGTCAAACACAATGAATTGCAAAACCAATTTAGAACCTGCATATAGATTCAAAACAGAATACCAACCCATTCCTTGAAGAAATCATAAACAGGGCGCAATGTTTTCGAAGAGAATGGCAAGACTACTTTTCCGGGCATATATTTAGTTGTTATGCGTATAGCAGCATATGTGTCGCTGTATGCACACACGAAACAAGGGTCTCCAGCATGTGTGTGCTTTTTTTCTGATCTATGCATCAACTCATCTCGAAACAGTCTCAAGCGCCACTGGGACTGAATTAGCATTGCATCATAATCAACAAATAATCACATCACTTATTGGTATAATCAGTAATTTAGTTTAAGGAATGACATGGACAACCTGTATAATCACATAAATGTACATCATCTAATCGAGATGTGGTGGTTTCAACCTTTGCATCAGTTAACAATAACAACTCGTAATGTTTTTTAAGAGAACCTGAAATCCACAATGAAGAAATTTTAATGATACATACAGTTGAAACTGCAAAACTTCACATGAACATGAGCAACAAGGCAGCAGAGAAATACCGATGCTTTGGCATACAGCTTTTTCAATGTCAGTTTGAAACCTTTTCTCATATTCATCATCTTCAATATGTTCTGGTTTTATCTTGCTTTGGCATAACCCCATTCTCTACGAGAGATTAACCCTTACTCATCGTGTTTCTCTTCAAGGCACTTTTCTTGTCCCCATTTTTAATCTGACTCTTATGTTCCAGATGTTCATCAGGAATTCCTTCCTTTGTTATCAGTTTTTCCATTTTGTCAACATATGCAGAATCACCAAGTTCAGTATCTGGACTGGCAATGAATGATAAAGTCATAAAACACATCACATTTAACAAACTAAGAAACAAAGAGCAACTTTTGTCAACAAATATGATTGATTATAATTTTCGTAAGTGTAGCTTAGCAGAATTCACAGCATAACAGAATCTGACTTGTCCTGACAGGGCTGATATTGCTCGCCGCCCTCAATTTCCTGAAAATTTTTAAACATATTAGCTCATTTTTATTATATACAGAACTAATGCTTTCCACAGTAAAAGTAAGCAATTGAAACCTTAGATTCCTTTTCCTTTCTGAAATAGAAAATAAATTTTAAAAATCATGAAGCATTGAACAAGAAATCACCAGAATATTCAATATCAAACCTGCAAGAATGACTTCAGTAACGGCAGAATGAAACATCGATAGTCATAAAAAGACATCCTTTGGATTGGCGCCAACACCCTGAAAGATTACTGCTTCCACAATGGCCAGCTGCACGAATGAACTGAACATAGTGTGACAAAAAGCAAAGAATCAAATCATTAGGGATTTAGTAATTCAATGTTTTGGAATCATACAGGCGATAAGGACAAAAGATACGCAACAACTCCAGAACAATTTGAATTGGTCTAATAAGTTGGAAGTTGTAATTTTCAACAGTCTAAACTCTATATTTTGAAAATCGACACGCAAGTTCCAACAGAAAAGTTCCTGTGAAAAACAGAGAACTAAACAATGATGCAAGTATGCAACTCCATTTTAAATATATTAGTTCTGAGATTAAACAATGTCATTCGGCACACCTATATTTCTAAGAAGTTTCAGACGCAGCTTCTGTGATGTTAATTTTATACAAACGTCTGTTTCTCTCCCCTTTCAGAATTCTCGATTGATCACCACCTCGAGCCAGTAATGCTTTAGCTGCTTCTGTTTCTCAGAATATTGAAAATAATATCTGACTCAATATCAGAACATTGACGATCATTTTGTCGCTTACTGAAGAGATTGATTAAATCTTGCGGTACATGCTCTGGATTTCCGTCCCTCTTCTTAATTTCTTCAACACATACTCCCAAGTGCATGAAGTGATTCAATCTTCCTCCCAATCTCAGACGCTCTACTTTGCAATCTTTGAATATGTCTAAATTCTTCAACAGTTGAAACAAAAGCCTCCATTGTTATTGTTCTTTGATTAGTCCATAACTCTGAAACTTCCCTTACTGTAGAGTAATCATATAACCATGACACTATATCAGCACTATAAAGAAGCATGTCATGTTGGAAAGTCAAATCTGTTATATCCTTTGTGTTAATAGTAAATATTTGTTTTCCTTAAGTGTTCCTTCATTATAGTTTGTATTTACGGAACTTTGCTGTATTGTAGTTGTGATAGCTCAATTATAGGAAGTGACAGACTTGTAGAGAAAGTTAGCAAGTTGTATATATTTACACTCTGACATCAATGAAATCGATCCAGAAAATTCTCTCTTCTATTCACTTTTACAGGGTATCAGAGCTTGGACTAAGATCCCACCTCATCTCTGCACTCTAATCTCTCGTATAGACATCTTCTCAGTTTTTCAACTATCATGGCTAACGATGAAGTTCCACCAACACCATCATCAAATTCCCGCAAGACTATTGCCTCCTCCGGTTCATCTAAGCCGGAGTTTTCACCAAATTCTTCAAAATCTGACGTCTCAAACCCTTATTTCACTCATCACTCGGATCATCCAGGATTAGTTTTAGTCTCCAAATCTTTGAATGGAGACAATTACTCTGGTTGGAAAAGGACTATGACTCTGGCCTTAAACTCCAAGAACAAACTCGGATTTGTCAATGGTTCTCTCGAAACTCCTTCAGAAGAAGCAGATCCTGAAGGATATGCGACTTGGTCGCGATGTAACGACATGGTTCATTCCTGGATCATCAATACTCTCAACGCAGAAATTGCAGACAGTGTAATCTATTACTCTACTGCTCATGAGGTTTGGGAAGATCTCCGTGAGCGATTCTCTCAAAGCAATACACCTCGCATCTTCGAGATTCAGCGAGATATTGCTTATCTTCGACAAGAACAACTCTCTGTCTCTGCTTACTACACTAAATTGAAGGGCTTATGGGATGAATTGGCTTCATATTCAGACACAACACATGGAACACAGGCAGATCAACAAAAATTTATGCAATTCTTAATGGGTTTGAATGAGACTCACTCTGCAATTCGCGGTCAAATCCTCTGCCTTCTATTCGCCAAGCCTACTCTTCAGTTTCTCAAGAAGAAAAGCAAAGACTCCTCAGTATCACACAAACCGCAACTGAGCTTGGTGGGAGCGCTGCTATGGCGGTGCGTCACAACAACAACCGGGGAAAATCAAATTTTTCAGCAGGAACAGATCTCACAAATCAGTCCCCAGCAAATCGATCGTCTCAGCCTCCAGATGTTCGATCGCAAGGAGAACGACGCTTTGACCAGGATAGGCGTCGCTTTAGATCAGGAAGGGGACGACTTCAGTGTACTCACTGTGGAGAGATGGGCCATTGGGTCCAAAAATGCTTTCAATTACATGGGTACCCATCAGGTCATCCAAAGACAAGAATGAATTCAGGGCCAAATTCAAATTTGCATAAAGGTTTTTCTGCTGCTAATCAAGTATCTGAATTGTCACACAATGATGAGGTGAGACCTGCAGTTTCATTATCAAAAACACAACTCAAGCGGCTTTTGTCACTCCTTAACAATCAAGATGAGGCCACTAATTCCAAAGCAAATGCAGTAACAAAGCCAGTTTGTCTAAAATTGATTCCCGCAATTGGATTATTGATAGCGGGACAACAGATCATATTACTTCATCATCTAAACTGTTGTATAAAAAAAAATTGCTCGTTACCGCTCGTATTGTTGCCTAGTGGAGAAAAGGCGAATATTGTTGCAAAAGGGTCTTTGCCCCTTAATTCTATCTATTATCTATTATCTACATGATGTGTTATCTGTGCCTACATTCAAAGTTGATTTAATGTCAGTTAGTCGTTTGACAAGAGGTCTAAATTGTTCAGTGACGTTTTTCCTTTATTGATGTATTTTGCAGGATCTGGCTACGAGAAAGATGATTGGTTTGGGCAAACTACGTGACGGACTGTACTATTTGGTGACACTAGCGACAGAGAAACCTTTGACCAACCCTTCCTCATCTACAAACCGATTAGCCTGCAACCTCACCATTTCATCAACCGACCTCTGGCATAGTCGTTTAGGTCATGTATCACCCTCTCGATTAAGTTTCATTGCTAAGAATTTTTAAAATTTTTCTGTTGAGTCAAATAATGCTTGCCATACATGTCCTTTGGCTAAGCAGAGTTGTTTACCTTTCGATACTAGTACTATCTCCTCTACAAAGCCATTTGATATTATACATTGTGATATTTGGGGTCATTATCGACACTCTTCTCTTTATGGTGCTAATTATTTTCTTACCATTGTTGATGATTATACACGTTTCACATGGATTTTTTAATGCGTTACAAAAATGAAGCACAATCAATTTTAAAACGCTTTTTCAGTTATGTACTCACTCAATTTGAATCTCGCATTAAAACTTTTCGAAGTGACAATGGTGGGGAATTTATCTCACTTCGTTCTTTTTTTCACGATAATGGTGTCATTTTTCAACATTCTTATGTTTACACTCCTCAACAAAATGGGGTTGTGGAACACAAACATCGTCACATCTTACTGGTGGCTCGAGCTTTAAAATTTCATGCTCAGCTCCCTTCACAATTTTGGGGAGAATGTGCTCTCACCGCTGTCCACATCATCAATCGGTTACCTTCACCAGTTCTCTCTTTCAAAACTCCTTTCGAAATTCTTTATTCAAAACCGCCATCTTATTCTCATCTCCACGTGTTTGGTTGTCTTGCTTATGCCACTAACATTCACGCTTCTCACAAATTTGATAGTCGTGATTTGCCCTCCGTCTTCATAGGTTATCCCGTCGGTCAAAAAGCATACAAATTCTTCGATTTATCAACCAAAAATGTTTTTACCAATCGGGATGTAAAGTTTCATGAAAATACTTTTCCATATACCTCTATTAAGCCCAATTCTGCTGCATCTTTATCGAACCATTATCCTGGCCCAATTCCATTACTGACCCATGACACTTTTGACTCAGCCTTTAATCCTAAAATTCCTTCGCCTTCTCTCCACCACATACTTCCCACTTCACTTCCTACACCACAAACACCTTCCGACCCATTACCCTCGGCCATCATCAAACCAGCAACCTCTGACCCACCATCTCCGGTGCCTGGAGACTCGCCCACCTTCCCCGACCACTCTCTTTCCTCACCCGAACCATCCACCTTCTCACCCGAGCCCCCCGCTCCATCACCCGAACCACTCCGCCGATCCAGCAGCCAAGCTGCTCCGCCACTCAGACTCAACGATTATGTCTACTCCAAAGTTTACTCCAGCCAATCGACTTTTTTCGTTCCAGGTCCAACTAAAGGTACACGTTATCCACTAACAAATTATATTTCATATCATCGATATAAGCCTACATATCGCTCTTTTGTTGCTCAAATTGGTACTGTCACAGAACCCAGGTCTTATTCAGAGGCAGTCGTTCACTCTAAGTGGCAAGAGGCGATGCACTCCGAATTACAGGCTCTCAAAGAAAATGGCACTTGGTCCCTCACTCCTCTTCCGACTGGCAAGACTTCAATTGGTTGTCGTTGGGTTTACAAGATCAAACTTAAATCTGATGGTTCAATTGAGAGGTCCAAGGCACGACTTGTGGCGAAAGGGTTCACTCAATTGAAGGGTGTTGATTATCAGGATACTTTTTCTCCAACAGCCAAGATCATCCATGTTCGTTGTTTATTGGCTTTGGCTGCTGCCCGTGGCTGGTCCCTTCATCAACTCGATGTTAATAATGCCTTTCTCCATGGTGACCTCCACGAAGAAATTTACATGTCTCCACCGCCAGGGCTTCGGCGACAGGGGGAGGAACACTTGGTTTGTCGCCTCCACAAGTCATTATATGGGCTGAAACAGGCATCTCGTCAGTGGTTTGCTAAATTCTCTGAGGCCATTCGTTCAGTTGGGTATGAACAATCAAAAGCTGACTACTCTCTGTTCATCAGGATGCAAGGCAAGTCCTTTACTGCTCTTGTAATATATGTTTACGACATTTTAATTACTGGCAATGATCCCATAAGTATAACTGATATCAAGAAGTTCTTGCATAATAAATTTTGCCTTAAAAGATCTTGGTGAATTGAAGTATTTCCTTGGTATTGAGATTTCTGCATCTAGGAATGGATCTCTCAACGAAAGTATGCATTAGAAATCATTAAAGATGCAGGGTTATTAGGTGCAACTCCCATCAATACTCTCATGGAACGTGGTTTAAAATTGTCTGACACAAGTGAGCCACTCAAAGATCCAGAACGATATAAGCGATTAGTTGGGAGATTAATATATCTCACAGTTTCAAGGCCAGACATTACGTATTATGTCCATATATTAAGCAGGTTTATGCACCAACCTCGAAAGGATCATTGGGAAGCAGCTTTACGGGTTGTGTGCTATTTGAAATCTGTGTCTGGCCAAGGCCTCTTCTTCTCCTTAGCCAGTGATCTTTGGCTTCGAGCCTACTCGAATTCGGATTGGCACTTATGAGAAGATCTACTACAGGGTACTGTGTATTTCTAGGCCCCTCGTTAATTTCATGGAGGTCGAAGCGCCAGAAAACAATATCTCCTTCTTCAGCTGAAGCTGAGTATCGTGCTATGACAGGAGCTTGTTGTGAATTGACATGGCTTCGTTATTTACTCAGAGATTTGGGGATTTTGCATCAAGAGGCTGCATTGCTGTATTGTGACAATAAGGTTGCAATACACATAGCAGCAAATCCTATTTTTCATGAACGTACAAGGCACATAGAGATGGATTGTCATTTTATAAGAGACAAGATTCAAGATGGTTCTGTGATAACAAGATTTGTGAGTTCTACAAATCAGCTAGCTGATGTTTTGACCAAGGCTTTAGGAAAGGAGTTCTTCATACCTTTAGTTCGCAAGTTGGGCGTGCAAGACATCCACTCTCCAACTTGAGGGGGAGTGTTGGAAAGTCAAATCTGTTTTATCATTTTTGTTAATAGTAAATATTTGTTTTCCTTATGTGTTCCTTCATTATAGTTTGTATTTACGGAAATTTGCTGTATTGTAGGTGTGATAGCTCAATTATAGCTATTTACACTCTGACATCAATGAAATCGATCCAGAAAATTCTCTCTTCTATTCACTTTTACAATCCTCATACAAATTCATATCAGAAGCTACAGCAAAACCATCATCTGCAACAGCATCAATGTAATTTGTAAAATTACGCCCTCCCCAAAATAATCGCTCATTCAAAAATAGACATGAGAAGTCTTTACTAAAAACAACCCTCTCCGTCTTGTAAGATACCTGGTCCTTCAAGAATTCCTCATTCATGGAGCTACCCATCTCAGAATTTTCACTTAACCCCCAAATCCTAGCTAGATCTTTTAAGAATTTAAGGATTTCTTTCAGTTTTGAAGCTCCCAAAAAGCATATGAGCTCCAGGTTTAGCAGATAATTATTCCTATACCAATTGCTTAACTTTTTTTAATTTAATCCTTAACTCTAATACTGCATATTGCCTCAACCACCAAACATATGATTGTTTTTCTTGGAATTTACTTTTGATATGCAAGAATAATATGCCACGGATTCTCTCAAGAATCTTAGCACGTTCAGTATCATCAAAACGTTCAGTATCATCAAAAAATGGCCATTTTTGATCATTTGTGGATTCCTGAAAAGGCACATTGTCATCACTGCAATTTCCCATTAATTTTATTGCCAAATCAGTATCCACAGGCTTCCAAGCACATTTCAAAATCATCTCAATCCACTCACTCTCAAATTCAGCATTTAATACCAAATTTAATTTGTACCAATGCTACGCCCTCATATGATTTCTATACAACTCAAGATCACCAAACTTTATATCGAACAAACAGCACTTCCAAAACTTCGAAGTTCTATGTTCCTTCACAAAATCTATAGCTCCCAACAATAAATCCACTGACGGATGCTGGTTTAATGACTTACAGTGCTTTTCAAGATCTTCTATACTCACTTTTCGACGACCCCTTTTCTTCTCAGCACTCAATGTACGTCTCCAAAAATCTCTGTATTTAAGTGTATCATAAACCTTATTCGTAACCTTATTCTTGTCACGATAACGACTCATCATTTGTTGCTTCAATGAAGCTAATTCATCAATCTGATTCTTTGTCTTTTCTAGCCACTTGAGAGCCTCTGGCCCTCTGCTACTTCGAAATCTTCATTTTCTTCAACCTCCTTATTAACCACTTCACCAGCCTTTGGAGTAGATTTAACACTCCTTTGAGGGTCATAAGCCATCTTTAAAAATACTATTAAATCTTGCTTCTGATGCTCCATTCTTGATTCTTTACTCGATTTCTCCAGTTTTACCTTGTCAAGAAGATTTTCCACTCCAGGATCCGTTGAATTCTCTATCTTCAACCCGCACTGGCGTACTTCAATCACCATGTCCCATTCTTCATTAAATTCCGCCAATTTTGAGAGCAAACCTGCGAGAATCGAATTGAAATATACCGAGTTGGGTAGCAGCCCCACCGCTAACTTAGCCGAGCAGACACCATCAGTTATGTGCTTGATGTTTTCATCAAAATCTTTGGCTGCGTCACCCATATAAGTGTACAACCGCTTCAACGCAGTGAAGATGGCTCGAGTTGGGGTGATGAGATATGGATTCTCTGATTAACTTCAAGGCCTCTTTGAAATCTCTACATTCAAATGGAATCAAAACCTCATCAGCTTCTCGCTTGATCACCTGGTCTATTGATTCAACGGCTGGGGTTGCAAGGTCGGTGGAAGGTGGTCGTCGTTTGTGACTTGAAGCAGAGGGTTTCTGTTTCTTGCTCATTCTTTAATTTTCTTTTTCAGAGAGAAAATAACTAAATAAGTTTATGGTTTGGAGACAAAAGAATTGGAATCGGCGGGGAAATGAGTTAGGGTAAACTGGTAAACTGACAAGGGATATGGTTAGTTATGTAATCGGTCTTCTCCCAGAATTGATTATTTATTTATTTTTTAAAATTAAATTTCGTATTTTATTATTTTATTACGGATGAATTTTTATTGATTTTAGAAATGAAAGGATTATAGTAAGCATTTATTTGTTTTCCGTCCCTAACATAAATTTGGACTAGTCCATTTAGATAAACGAGTTCAATTTAACTCATTCCTTAACGTGGATAAATATTATCATCTCTCTGTATGGAGGATATGTGTCCATAGAGAAGTTAAATTTATCTAAACACTATCATATTTTTGGATAAATTTACCCCTCTCTAACACGTGTCTTCCATATAAGAGGGGGTAATGCTCATCCCCTTGAAGGGGGTGAGCAAAAATGGACTCTAACATTCAACCCAATTTGGCGATTGTTAGAAAACGAACATAATCCAAATTATTTGTAGTGTTTCATTTCAATATAAAAAAATTGACCGGGAGAAAATATATAATTGCAGATAAAATGTACGGAGGATATGTGTCCATTAAAATATATGTTGGTTAATGGTTCTAGTTTCTAATATAATATCTAAAACATATGATTTAGATACGTGGTCCTATTATTAAATCTAAGACATGATATGGTTTGACATACGAATACACTGCTTAAAGATTTTCTATCCTATGTATAACGAGATTCATTTCTAGTGCAAGATCTCTACGGCCCTAAGAAGTTGACACTGTTAAGTTTAATTAGCATACTTCCATTATTTCATAATATAAAATTTAATCCTAAAATAAATTTATAGCTTACAAGCTGATTTGTAATTAAAGTTTGTGGTAAATTGTGAGTTTCTCCGTTAATTCTAATAGGTATGTTTATTAAGCATTTAGTTATTTGAATTGTACTTTCATTGAATGTTCTTAGTACTATGTAAGCTTCTAACTTAGTCATATGTTATGTTCTTTAGGGGCTAAACTTTTGTGAATGATACACTTATTGGCACCAGTATCTATCATTGATTTAGTCTTTATTGGTCTTGACCTGTAAAGTATTTCTATATCTATTAAAATTAATTCACTTCTGGCTCTATTTATCTCACTTTCTTGTTTATTGTCTTTTTTATCTATATAATCTTTACGGTAATATCTTTTATTATCTTCATAACCTTTGTAAAAAAATCTTATTACAGGTATAACAATTTTTTCCTAAGAAGGATGTGATTTCTTCTATCATATTTATTTCAGATTCGCTACTTGGTTCCGCTTCACTAAAACTTTCTTCTGATTCTATCTCATTAGATGAACTATCTTCTGAACTAATGTAATCTATTATGCATATACTTTCATTATCATATATATCTTCTAAATTATAGACTTCTTCTAGATTATCTAAATCTTCTACATCTATTATTTCTGTTAAGTTAGTTTTTTCTTTATTTTTTGGACAGTTTGGTTTAATGTGTCTCATCTTTCCACATAAATAACATTTACAATCTTTATGATTTTTTTCTTTTGTAAACTTTTTTCTTATATTTAAAAGCCTTTTTACTTGTATTCTTCTTATCCTTATTATATTTGAAAAACTTTTTAGGTTTGGTTTTCTTGTAAAACTTATTATAAGGTTTATAAGGTGGTTTGTAGGGTTTCTTTTTTTTCTTTTTCTTTTTTGTAATTCTTCTTATAATTTCTTCTTCCACAACCTAGCGTGGGTACCTCATATAAATCTATACACATCTTACTAAACTGCATTTGTGTCTGTCTTCTAAGCTTTTCTTCATCACATATTTCTCCTATCATTTTTCTAACAAATTCCTACCATGGGTATAAAAAAAAACTGGCCAAAATATTCCTTCTTTCTTCTTCTCCTTAAACCATTTATCTAAATCTTTATATAACTTTCACCTATCTTTCCTGGTAATTTATTTACAAACTTCATTGATAAGTTTTCATTGTAGGGCCTTCTAATTTGACTCCAATATTTGTAAAATAAATCTACGTAATGATCAAAGTTGTGTAGGTCACATATCTTTAATTGCTCTAAACTTCTTATTGCTCTAACTTGTTTCTGAGTATCATCTACTTCCTCCATTGAGGCTCCTAATATACACTTTCTTATTCCATCTATAAAGCTTAATACTGTTATGTTTATTTCGAATTCTTATAGTTCGATGTTCCTCTTCTCTTCTTTCTTCATGAATTCTCTCCATCCTAGATAAGTTTGTTTTTCATTATATCTTAAAGTACTTTCTAAGTATACTAGTTTATACTTGTAATCTACTATATTACTAAGTGCTTCCATGTAATGTCTAATTAGATTTCCTTCCCATTTATTAAATATATGCTTCTACTCTCTAGGCTTATGTCCTTGCTTAATATCAATATATCTTTGGCTTCTAGAGACTTTCTCCAATTTTCTAACTTTGTCTTTACTATATAAACTCTTTCGTTATCTTTAAAATCTCTATATTCTTCTTTTGAATCATGTATTCCTTTTTTTTCTACATAATCTTCTATCCTAAAGGTAGTAGGGAGACCTTCAACATCTGGTATTCTAGATCAACTGCCTTCTCCTTCTTCTATTTTAGTTTTATCTTCTCCTGCATATACTTCATCTTCTATATAACATATGTTCTCTACATATTCTTTCTTTAATTGGTCATAATTCATATTTTCCATAACCATTCTGTGTATTTCACCATCATCTAGTTCTATATTATTATAGATTTCTTCAAATATTTCTTTTGATAAATACTCTAATGGCTTATCAAATATTGAGTCTATAATAAGGTTTTTATTTTTTGCTAATGCCTTCTCACGCAGTGAAAACGTAACAAGAATTAGACCGACGTCTAAATTCTTTTAAAAAACTGAAATCCACCAAAATAAAGTTAAAACTTCTGAAATTTTATTGAATAATAATCTATCGAGCCTTTCGGCTTACAAGGTTATTTAAAGCGAAAGAGCCTTAACCCGAATCCTTATTGGATAAGAAACGGGATTACAAACCAAAAGCTGCCATAAATAGCGAAATCACAAAAATTACGGAAATAAAATATACTAACGACCATAAACAAGCGGAATCAACGGTATGTGATTCTGGCTTGTCAAAGTCAACTTATGAAAAAAATAGAAATTTCCCAAAAAGGAAAGAATTGCGATTTCGGGGCCTAAATGATGGAATTTGGCGGAAAAAAGGACGTGCCTCAACACCGAAGGTTTTGACTTCTGAAGATCTCGCCGATTCCCTTCAATTAAAATCATTTAATCTTGGATTTAGGATGGTCCCACCAAGCCATATAGGACTCAGCCACTTGTTCTACATCAGTCCCCTCTACTTGCAAAGAACTCGACCTCGAGTTAGGCTCAGGATAAAGAGGCTCTTCTGCATGATACTGGAACAAATCAGCAACATTGACGGTATTGAAAATTCCCATGGTCTCAGGTAGATCGATCACATATGCATTATCATTGATCTTTTTTAGAATCTGATACGGACCAAATTTCTTGGTCTTCAGTTTGTTATAAGTCCCAACTGGGAACCTTTCTTTGCGCAAGAAAACCATTAATGAGTCGCCCTCCTCAAACATCTTCTGACGCCTATGCTTGTCTGCAGCTGCCTTGTATTTCGCATTGGTTTCTTCCAGTTTCTGTCTCACCTCCGCTTGCACCGCTTGAGCCTGAGTAGCCATGTTTTCTGCAGCAACACTAACTCCCGGACCCTTTGGTAAATGAATTAAATCCACAGTGTGCTTCGGTGGTGACACATATGTCACAACAAAAGGAGATTTTCCCGTGGCACTATGTGCAGCACTATTGTAGGCAAACTCAACTTGAGGCAATGCATGATCCCCACTATTTTGGCTTATCTCCGCAAACGCAATGGACCAGATTTCTCAAAGTTCTATTCGTCACTTCCGTTTGTCCATCAGTTTGTGGGTGAGCAGTTGTACTTCGTTTCAGAGATGTATTGAACATTTTTCATAAGGTCAGTCAAAAGTGGCTAAGGAATTTCGTGTCACGATCAGAGTTAATTGACTGTGGCACCCCATATAGTCGGACCACTTCTCTGAAAAATAGTCGGGCTATGTGTGAAGCATCAGAGGTCTTCCGACAAGGGATAAAGTGAGCCATTTTCGAAAACCTGTCGACCACCACGAAAACCAAATCTACTCCTCGCTGGGTACGGGGTAGTCCCAACATAAAATCCATAGACAAGTCCTCCTAGATATTGTTAGGAACATGTAAAGGCATATAAAGACCAGTATTTTGTGACTGACCTTTAGACACCTGACAAATGTAACATCTTTGCACGAAATTCCCAACATCTCTTTTTAGTTGTGGCCAGAAATACCGTTCCTCCAAGCTAGCCACCGTTTTGTCTCGTCCCAAGTGTCCACTCAATCCACCACCGTGCAAGTCTCTGATTAATTTCTCCCGTAGAGACATTCTGGGAATACACAAACAATTGCCACGAAACAGATACCCATCATTTTCATGAAAATCGCTGATAGGCTGTTTTTCAATACACTTGAACCAAATTTCCTTGAAATCTTCATCCTCTTCATACAACTCCTTCAGAGAATCAAACCCAACAATCTCATGAGCTAGGGTTACGAGCAGGGTGGCACAGCGGCTCAATACATCAGTAACTCGATTCAGAACCCCTGATTTGTGCTTGATAACAAAAGGAAATTTCTGAAGGAAAGTGGCCCACCTGACATGCATGTTGTCCAAGTTCTTCTGACTGTTGATAAACTTCAAAGCTTGATGGTCGGTGTATAATACAAACTCCCTCTGTACTAGGTAATGTTCCCAGTGCTTCAAGGCTCGGACCACTGCGTAGAACTCCTGATCATAAGTACTCCACTTCTGGCGAGCTTCACTTAATTTCTCGCTAAAGAAAGCTACTGGTCGCTTTTCTTGGGACAACACAGCTCTAATTCCCACCCCACTAGCATCGCACTTCACTTCAAAAATCTTCTCAAAACTGGGTAGAGCCAGTACTGGTGCAGTACACAATTTCTCCTTGTTTAACGTAAAACTCATCTCTACTTCTTCTCCCCACTGAAATCGACCATTCTTCATGCATTCTGTTATCGATGCCATGACAGTGCTGAAATTTCAAATAAACCGGCGATAGAAAGTAGCTAAGCCGTGAAAGCTACGAACTTCACTTACTGTTTTCGACGTAGGCCATTCTTGAATTGCTCGCACCTTCTCTCCGTCCACATGAATTCCTTCTGAACTCACCACGTAACCCAAAAATAACAAACTGATGGTCATAAAACTGCATTTCTTCAGATTAAGAAACAGTTGATTTTCTTGTAAAACTTTTAACACCTATCGCAGCTGCTCAACATGCTCTTCTTCGGTCTTACTATAAATAAGAATGTCGTCGAAATAAACCACAACAAACTTTCCCACAAATGGCCTCAATACTTGATTCATCACCCGCATGAAAGTACTGGGTGCATTTGATAAACCGAAGGGCATGACCAACCACTCAAACAAACCATCCTTGCTTTTGAACGTCGTTTTCCATTCATCCCCAGGTTTGACCCGAATTTGGTGATACCCACTACGTAGATCAATCTTCGAAAACAGCTTTGAACCCTCCAGTTGATCCAACATGTCATCTAAGCGGGGAATCGGGAATCGATACTTGACGGTTATCTTGTTGATAGCTCGACAGTCCACGCACATACGCCAACTCCCATCCTTCTTTGGTGTCAGCAATACAGGAACTGCACACGGGCTCATGCTTTCGCGTATGAAACCCTTCTGCAATAATTCTTCTATTTTCTCCCTCAGAAACTCATTCTCCTTTAGACTCATCCGGTAATGAGGCAGATTGGGCAAACTCGTCCCAGGTATAAGATCTATATGGTGCTGAATGTCTCTTAATGGCGGTAAGTTGTTGGGAAAATCATCTGATTTAATGTCCCTGAATTGTTCTAGCAACGGTTGTATTTTCTCAAGAACAGTTACGACCGATATTTCTTTCTCTTTTAACATAAGAGCTTTAACCATTAAAGCATAAATCTCATGTGCATTCTTAACATCTATCACGAATTGTGTCGGATCCGGTCACAGTTAGAAAAGACTGCTTCTCCACTACATAAGGCTTGTTAGGCACTGTCTGACATTTGGAAGGAGCCATAGCAGTTTTATGTGACCCCCAATTAAATAAATAAGTGTTATCTAGGCCACTATAAGTAATATCAACATCATACTGCTATGGCCGACCCAACAATACATGGCTAGCATCCATATCAATCACATCACAAACTACATCCTCCTTATATATCTTACCAATAGAAATAGGAACACGACAAATATCAGTTACCTTTACTGTTGGTCCCTTCTTGATCCAGCCAATTGTATATGGACTGGGATGTTTCTCGGTTGGCAACTTCAGATGCTCCACCAACCTCATTGCGACAAAGTTCTCGCAACTTCCACTGTCCACGATCAGGTCACAGACTTTCTGACTGATTGTGCAGCAAGATCGAAATATATTGTTACGTTGACTGATGTCCTCTTGTTTTGGTGTGTACAACACCCGTTGCACCACACAATTAACCCGCTAACCATCTTCTTCAGCGAATTCTGCTCCCTCATACAAGTCACCTTCTTCTTCATACTCAAGAACATCTGGATCTTCTTCATATCCTTCTACCCAATTTACTGGTCGACGATCAGGACACGCATTTGAATGATGACCAGGTTTTCTACATCTGTAACAAGTTCCCGGTGTAGGTCTAGCATAGGGATTTGGATTCGGATTTGGATTTCTAGGCAGGTTCCTGTTGGCTGGCGCTGTTGTTTGATTGCTGCTACTACCCTCTTCTCCACTAGCTCCTTTTGGTTGGTTCGCTGGAACCGATGAATGAACACCCTTGTCTCTGTTAAGAAATGATGACTCAGGATTGTTCCTTCGAAAACCAGGGTTTTCTACTCTACGTTCCAGCAACTCGGCCATTAGCGCCATGTTATGAGCTTCATCCACGGTCCACAACACTTGCTGTCCGATCTTGTCCCGAAGTGACAACCTCAACCTATTGAGATATCTGGCTACACGTTGCCCCTCTGTTTCACTCAAGTTATTTCGCTCCGAGAGCCTAGAAAACTCTGCTGTGTAATCAAACACCGACTTGTTCCCCTACGAACAGTTTTGAAGCAACTGGAATAGATACTGCTCATAGTTTGGTGGCAGAAACCTACCCATCATAAGCTGTTTCATTCTACGCCATGTTTTTACAATCGCCTTTCCTTATCGTTGACGGTTCTTCTGCAATTGATCCCACCAGATTGCAGCCCCTCCTTTCAGTCTGAAGGCGACAAATCTGATCATCTTCTCTTCTGAAATCTCCATCATCTTGAAGAACCACTCTACTTCTGTGAGCCAGTCAATAAAATCTTCTACACACAGATTTCCATTAAAGCTTGGAAGATCTGCCTTTAACCGGTAGTCATCATGCTCTCTAGATTGTCTCGCTGGTTGAATAACACCATATCCTCCATCTCATTCATCTTCAGAGTCATCCTCACTATCAGGTTGATGACGAGGGGGACGTCTTCTGTTAACAGGTTGGCCTCGGGCAAATCCCTCAGCTCGCACTCTGTTATCCAGTTGCGGCTGCATGTTGTTAGGGTTGAGGTTCATCCCGACAAGCAGTTCACGAATCTCTCTTAGTTGTTGTTGTTGTTGTTCCTCCACCACTGTCCACAAGGCCTCCACCCCACGATCACAATCAGTTGGGTTTTTGTCTCCTACTCCGTTAGTTGACATCGAGATCGGCAAATTCGTGCTCTGATACCAATTGACGCAGTGAAAACGTAACAAGAATTAGACCGACGTCTAAATTCTTTTGAAAAACTGAAATTCACCATAATAAAGTTAAAACTTCTGAAATTTTATTGAATAATAATCTATCGAGCCTTTCGGTTTACAAGGCTATTTAAAGCAAAAGAACCCTACCCTGAATCCTTGTTGGACAAAAAACAGGATTACATACCAAAAACTGCCAAAAATAGCGAATTGCCAAAAATAACGAAATCACAAAAATTACGGAAATAAAATATACTAACGACCATAAACAAGCCGGAATCAACGGTAGACGATTCTGGCTTGTCAAAGTCAACTTATGATAAAAATGGAAATTTCCCAAAAAGAAAAGAATTGTGATTTCGGGGCCTAAATAATGGAATTTGGTCAAAAAATGGCGTGCCTCAACATCGAAGGTTTTGACTTCTGAAGATCTCGCTGATTCCCTTCAATTAAAGTCATTTAATCTTGGATTTAGGATGGTCCCACCAAACCATGTAGGACTCAGCCACTTGTTCTATATCATCTTCTCTTTATCAATCGCTTGCTCCATTATTAGTCTTCAAATTCTTCTTATGTTATCTATACATTATTATGCCTTTTATAATATGTGAACCTTTGAAAAGTCTGATTTTTCTTATCTGTATATATGTTATTATTTTAAGGAATTTCTACGCTTTGAGCTTCTAACTCATGCAACTTCCATTCTAGTCCTTGTAATTCACTTTTATTTAATTTCTTTGGTACTTGCATTTGTACGTAATCACTATAAAAATGTTTTACTATACTCTTATTTATGAATCTAAACTTTTTTATGATACTGATTATAGCATATTCCTAATACAAATATCTTTATTCTAAGATTCTTATATTCTGCATTCATGTTAAAAACCTTTGGTTTGTATACTTAACTTTATCTTATTACAAAATTCACTAATATCTATGTCTATATCTGGGAGACATCCTACTACTGCTACCATATTTCTAGTATCTACTTCAGTTGTGGCTAATTGGGCTTGTTCATGGTCGCTAAATCTACTGTCATATAGATATAAATGAGCTTTTGTATCTAATCATGCTCTAGTTTGACTAAGTATTCCTATTATCACTACTCCTAAATGTATCAAAGAGAAACCACTCTTTTTAATCTTTTTAGCGCTCTGGGTACTTAGCAATGTAACTTCCTCTCTATTATTAACTACTGCTATTGTAAATTTATCCTTGTAAACATATAGGCTGCTTTTTAAGCTATCTAATATTCCTTCGCTATATAGATTTTTCTTCTGTACTTGCCTAAATCCTACTTCTAGCATCTTGTTTACATCTTCTTCTTGGATTAAATCTTCTGTTTTTTCTATTATTTCCTTACCTTTACTACTGTAGTTTAAAATATTTCTTACTCTACTGGCAGTAAATTGCTTTACACTAGAACTTCTAATTAGTTCCATCTCTAGTATCTCTAGACCTCAAATTAACCTTTAGTCCTAAGATATTACCTATATCTATTTTAGGCTTTGTTACGGGAGGATTACTAGATTCTACTTTAAATTCTGCTACTTCTATTCTTTTGACTAACCATGCTATATATTATGAACTCATACTATTATTGTTTAGTCTTTCTACCTTTTCATCTAATTTGTCAATCTTTTTTATGATCTCTAGAAGTAATTTTATTATTGTATTATTCTGTCCTTGAATGATAGTATTACAATTTTGATTAAACTTGTCATCATTTATTCCTGTTAGTGTGTTCTTCTTAGTTTCTGATGTTACTTCTTCTAGTACTTTAGCTAGTGTACTATTCTTTCAACTACTAATTTTGCTATAACTTTAAGCTGCTATATTAACTCTTTATGGGTTTCCTTTACATTTTCTACCTCTATATGTAATTTTTCAACTATCTTCTTAATCTCTAATTCTACTGATTTAGGATCTTTTAAATCAATTATTCTATTTAACTCGGCTATTTCTGCTGCATTGGGGAATCTTTTGACTTGACTATTAAAGTCATTAATAACTGCCTTATGTAATCTAGGTTTGATTCTAATGTTTTAACTTTACTATTTTTGAAAAACTTTATTAATTCCGTAATATTATTATTTGTTTTATCAATATTTTCTTCTAATTTCTTCCTAGGTTTATTAGTAAGTCTACCATAAAATTTTGTTGACCATTGCTAGTGTGGGGGATATGTTTATACTGATTTTCTAAATATTCTATATTACAACTAATTTTTTTATTATTTTGTAAACTAATCTTTGTTTTCTTGAAATATGTAATTTCTAAGTATAAATATTCTAATCTTTTGAAATTCATATATATGTCTCTATTCATCTTAGTGCTCTTATCATCAATTAAATTAAAGAAATATATCTTTGATATGTATAACTTTTCTTAGACTAAGGGTTCTCTGATTAAAAATCTATTTCTAAAAATTAGCAATCCAAAAATCTTTTGTTTCAAAAACATCTAAGCTTTGTAATATTACTATAAACTCATCTATTGGTTCTGAAAAACAAATGTTAAGGAAGCAGTTGAAAATATTGTAATTACTATCAAATATACTGCTATAAAACATAATGTTATGAAAAACCGTTTTATTATTATTCATTCTTCAAACTTTCTCATCTTAGTTATTATCCTGAGATTTTCTTTCCACTTAGTCTAGCTCTTAATTTAAATCTTTTTTCTTCTGATTAACAGTTGTCTTCTAACTCTTTATTAATTCTTTCTATCTTTTCTTTACACTCATCTAACCTAAACTCTATATTTTCTATTTTATTATGGTTCATTTAATGAACTAGTAGAGGCTTTGGTTGATTGGTTCTGTTTGTACTTATCTTGACTATATTCTTTTAATAATCTATATAACTCCTTTACCCTATTCTCACTGCTTATCTTTAAAGTTTTTAAATCTAGCAGATCTTCTTCAAAGTGAGGACACCTTTCTTCTACTTTTAAGTAAACATTATTAAACACACGATATGTATCCTTGAGCTTTATATTAATCCTTTCTATCATATCAGAATGATATTTTTTTAGAGATTCTAAGTTTTGAGGATCATTTATTGCTAACTCTATCAATTTAGCATCTATAGAATTCATAATACTTCGTATTAATAAACTAAAGATATTATAAATCAAACATATAACTAATATCAAATGACATATATGCATTATAAATGTTACAATAAATAGATATCTTACTGCACACATATAGCACTTTATATATAACATATTAAAATTCTTTTAACAATAAATTTAATATTAACAATTTAAGTAGTATCTAAACAGCTAGCATCATTAAAAATAAAAAGAATAAAATATTTGAACAACATATATTACAACATTTTATAAAAATATATATCATCAACAAACACTAGAGAATTTAGAGGTTGTAATTAGAAATCTTTCTTTCTGTAACTACTCACTAGAGCAAATTATTAAATTTAAATGTAACTAGACTCTGATACCATTTCATAAGAGAGGAGGTGCAAACCATACATGTCTTTCAAATCCTATGGCTTTTTTTTTTTATCAAAAATGAGTTTTCAAATCTCTCAAAGTCTTGATAAGATATCTGCTATAGTATTATCTTTTCCGTTTATATGTTCAAATTCCGCTTTATATTCTCTTCCTGTCAAAGGTTCTAAAAAACCTATCCATCTTTTACTAATAAAAGAATTTTTCTTTTCAAAATTTTTCCTTCATATCTTTTTGTAAAATTCTACTATATTATTACAATCAGTTCTTACTGTGAATGATTCATTTTGTATTATATATTTGGAACTGATTTAATGATTTTATAATTCCTAGTGGAAAGTTTTCGGAAGCTAAGTCTAGAATATCTAGTACATAATTAAAAATATTATGAATTATAAATTCATTAAATCAGTTCCACATATATATACAAAATGAATCATTCACAGTAACAACTGATTGCAATAATATAGTAGAATTTTATAAAAATGTACAAAAGAAAAATTTTGAAAAGAAAAATTCTTTTGTTAGTAAAAGATGGATAGGTTTTTTAGGTTTTTTAGGTTTTTTATAAACTTTGATAGGAAGAGGATATAAAGCGGAATTTGAACATATAAACGGAAAAAATAATACTATAGCAGATATCTTATCAAAACTAATAGATTGTTGATTATTTTTACAGGAATGGCAGGAAGTTCAAAGAATAGTCAGAAAAGTTCAAGCTCTAGCTACCTTTCTCAAAGCATTAGTGGTAAAAAGCTTAGTATAGGATCTTATATGATTAACTATTGTACAGGTGTTCCTTTCCAACCTTAGGCACGACTAAAAAAAAAAATTACTGAAGTTTAACAAGCCTTGCTTAACAATATTTGGTTTTTTTAGAAATGACAACAAAGGTTTTCTTAAAACTTTGAATGTTTTAAGCCAGTATTTTTCGGATAGTAACAACTTTGATTTTTATGGTGTTTTTAAAGGCAGAAAGACAGGAATCTATTCTACCTGACAGGAAACTGCTAGCTGTGTAGAAGATTTTCATAATCCTATATTTAAAGGATACTATAGTTTTGAAGAAGCCTAGAAAGCTCTAAGCATGTTTTTTCCAAAATCAAGATGGTTTTGAACCCATCTTAGAATTTAATGGTTGTACGTATGATAGAAACTAGGTAAGAAGTTTTATGAACCATTTTAGAAATATCAATGAAGCAAAAAATAAGATTTCTGAAGAGTTAGAAAGTTGCAAAAGAAATATGAATGATCTCTTGACCAATTTACAAGCTCAAATTACGGTACTAAAGCAAGAATTAAGTAAAGCTGAGCAGCTAGTGGAGTAGCTTCAGAAGATAGAAAGTGCAGAAAGAAAAGAAGAAAAGAAAAAAGGAAAAGAAAAAGAAAGTGAAAAAGAAATTCAAAAAGAAAGTGAAAAAAAATCCTCAAAAAAGGCCCTTAGATATTATAAACATTACCCGAATGAGGGATCAAACTAAAAATATATATAAAGCGGTAGAAAATATATCTAATGATATAAAGTAGAGCATCTTTGGTCACGCTAGAGATGATAATTTGGAGAGATTTCCAAAAATTTAAAAGTTTCTTTCTTAAACAGTAGAATTACCTAATGGTATGACTACTCTTTTTCATCAATGAAATATAAACTATAGTTTTCCATTCAAGTTCATGACTATCCAAATTCATTTGGATAACTTTCCAATGAATTTTGACATTCCAGAGTTAGGACAAGTCGACATTGAAGAACTCTTTAGTTATGGGATTATCAATACGATCAGTGCGTCCAGTATCGTTAAAATCTCATTTCTCCCAGAAAAACTCCAACAATCCATCAGAATGTTTGGAGGAAGAAAATGTTTTGTTCTTGACATTGATTCCATATCATGTGACCGGATAATCATTCAGCCATCATGATGACAAGCTATCTGTCAGCTTATCACTATATTGTAATAATCCCCTACCATGTCCCTGTATAAGTGATAGGCGGAGAAAATTACCCTGTAGATCTCTAGGATATGTGTCCTAAGTACCGGCAGAGATATAGAGCTCAAAAGTATTTTCTCAGCATCAGCTTGGTCTGGCCTAAGCTGATAGGTCAGACTCCTCACATGGCAATCTTCATTAGAGACAGCAATGCTTGGTTCAAATACTCTATTCCTCAGGTCTTCTTGAGCCCTGAAACTGATGACTATTTAAGAGAAGTCCAAGAGCAAGAAGTAATAAGGCAAGGAGATCCTCTCTTAGAAGATAGTGACATTGAACTAAACGACGAAGCTTACCATAGTCTAGATACTTGAAGATAAAATCAAAGTGTCGGTAGAAGAAGCCAAGAATAGTTAAAAACAGAAACAACAAAAAGCAACATCGTCACCAGCATTATCAAGAACAGTATAAAGCAGCAGCATCATCATTATAAGAAGACAAAACATCGGCTAAAGAATCTTTTCTTTACTGTAAAGCTTTACTATTTATCTTTGGACCCTGTAAAAAGTTTGTCGGCCAGTTTGTTTAAACTTTTTATTTTTCTTGCCTATAAAAGGCTCATTCCCCTTTGTAAATGATCATCGATCAACTGATGTACACGGAGCCTCACTCTAAACACACTCACCAATTGTAAACAGCAATCCCTACTCTCATTATGTACTATAATCTCCAGAATCAATAAAAGTTATGAATACCTTTAAGTAAGTTTCTTGTCCTTCTCTTTTAATTTTTTAGTTCACAAAAACTAAGAAGTCTAACCAGGTTAACGAAAGCTTGAGGAGATTATTAAATTTCTATTGTAACGAGGTCTTAATATATTTGATAAGAGTCTGGGTGTTGGTTATACTATAAACGTGTCTAGTAGAGTTTCTGTTTTTGTTTGAAACAAAATTATAGTTTTTTGGAAAAAAACCTCTCTGATTGTCTTGCGTAAGTCCTTTTGACTGGCAGCTGAAGACTTTGAGAGATTTGAAAACTTATTTTTTATCAAGAAAAACCATAGGATTTGAAAGACCCGTATGGTTTGCACCTCCCCTCTTATGAAATAATTGGCTAAAGGTTCCAATAAGTACTAACATATATGCTCAATCCGTTTATATTATATCACGTTATAAGCATTTTCCATTAGATTGGTTATTCATATCATGTGGTATTATTTAAATGATTGCGGGGTAATTTCATTAAAGTCTTTACTTTTTAGTAATAAGTCATATTAGTAACTTAAGTCTCTTGCTCTTCCAAAATACGTTGCAGTCCATTTGACTAAAATATTAATAGTCAACTCTAACTATATAAATAAAAGTACAATTTTACCCTTGTCAAAATGATTTATTGATTTTTAAAAATAAATAATAATAAAATGGTTTATAAAAATAAATTAACAACAGAAACTTATTTAAAAAACAAAAAATAATAATAATTTTAAAAATAGGAAAAAAAATCTAATGGATTATGGAAAATATAAAGTTAAAATAAATAATAAATTGAAAGCATTTTATAAATTTAACACAAAAAATTGAACGAATTTCAAAAAATAAAAAAAGTTTTTTTTTTTAAAAAAGTAAATGTATCTCCATCATTTGATCGATCCAAATCCAACGATGAAGATCTATTTACTTAAAAAAAATACTTTTTTCTATTTTTTAAAATACTTTCATTTTTTTGAAATACTTTCAATTTATTATTTATTTTAAATTTATATTTTTCATAATCCATTAGTTTTTTTTAAATATTTTTTTTTTGTTTTTTAGAAATAAATTGTTGTTGTTTATTTATTTATATAAATCATTTTAGTATTATTTATTTTTAAAACTCAATAAATCATTTTGGCAAGGGTAAAATTATACTTTTATACATATAATTAGATGTGACCGTTAATATTTTGATCAAATAGATTAAAGTGGTGTATTTTAAAAAAATAAAGGACTTAATTATTAATATGTTAAAGATGTTTAAATAAATGACATTGCACTAAAAAGTAGGGACTTAAATGAAATTATCCCAATGTATGGGCCTATACATGGAGCACAATGGAACATTTTTCCAACTAAACTGTGATTTTAATTAAATGAAGTAGATAACGTTAAAAACATAGATTTGACAAATTAACAATCTACGTAATAAACAAACCCTAGTCCCCAATTTTTGAACAGCCAACCCAAGCAACACGATCACAAGTTATGGGAAAATAAAAGAAAAATCTACCCATTTTGTGGTATACAGAAAGAGATTTGAAAAAAGTTTGGCGAGAAATGAACAAGAAAGGTGGTGACGCTTCACATGACATTTTATGGTTGAGGTTGATAGATAACAACAAAGAGCACAATCTCATCCACTTCTCGTTAGAATGTCGCAACCAAAGAAAGCTACACTAGGTCACTATTCACTAAACTACTATCATGATTAGAATTATTATTTTTTTGATTTTATTTTATTTTTTATTTCTTTTGAAATACAACCACTGTCAGGACCTGACGAGATTAATTAGACTCTACAAAAATTGAGTGTGGACTACAACTCTCACAATCAGAGAGAGAGCTGCTCCTATAAACCGAGATAAAACTCCCCACACATACTTGTAAAATGCGTTGGTGGGACTCGAACCCCTAACCACTAGGTGCACAACCATCTCTTTTAAAAGATGATGTGTAATAATAATAATACTTTTTATTATTTTTATTATTTTTATTATTTTTATTTTTATTTATTATTATTATTATTGTTATAAGAATTGAGTCAGAAGAAAATGAACAAAAAGGAAAAAAGATAATATTATGTTTATGTCCGAAGTATCATCTCTACAAATTTAATGTCTAATAAATTTATACCTTGGCACTTCTATAAATAAAGTGTATAAATTTTGGATGAATGCATGATTACATGACTGCGAAATTGGAGCAGGAGAATAGCCAATAATGGTTCATATAAATGCTGGGGCCTGGATGGCTGGATCTATAAAAGAGCTTCTAAGCTAAAAACTGGCCAGGCTCGGCAACATTTTTGGTTACAAATTATTAAATATAATAGAGAAATCTAAAGTGAATTTTGGAAAAAAAAAATATTGAAAATGAATTTTAAAAGAACAAAAGGTAATTTGATTTGATTATATCGTTAAATTAAAAAAAAAATAGACCTTTCTAATTGAACAACAGTAACTTTACATCCTCTAAAACTGTATCTTCACCTAAAATTTATATATTTTAAAATTTTCTAAGTTATCCTTAAGTTAAATTATCAATATTTTAATTAAAATTAAAAAAAAAATTAGCTATATTTTTTATTTGAATATTTACTAACCTATCCAAATTTAAAAAGTAAAATAAAATTAATAAAGTTGATTTGAAAAAGATATCAAAATCAATAGAGATCCCGCTACCTCAAAACCTAATGGAATAAATAAATAAAAAGATGTTATTCCCTTCTCCATCAAAAAATTAAAGGTGTGATTCCTCCTATTTTTTTATATATATATATAATTATTCTATAATATTTTTCCAAAATTAAATGAAAGGTCAAATTTGATAATATGTAGAGTATAATTTTTTTAATTAATATGACGTAGATACAAAAAGGGGTGAATATACAAATTTTCAGGGATTCCTAGGATAAAAATATCGTTACTCTTGAACTAATTAGTAATCACACTATACACTTGATTTTGAATATCCACTACCCAGATTATGTTTTAATTTATTTATTTTTTACTTATCAGGTTTTCAATAACAATGAATCATATTCGAGTTGACCGTCCCCTTTTTTAAATAGTAAGTTGGATCAAGATTCAGGGGTGTTTTTTTTTCCAATAAAAGTCTTATCATCTCTTATATATTAAATTGAGATAAATATATTTATTTGTTTTTTTAATTTATATCTTAAAATAAGATGTATATATATATTATTGAAAAAGTAATTTTTTTTTTACTTTTCACCTATGTAATAAGTCATAATTAATACATTTATGGCTACTTCCACAATTAGCCTTGTACAATTAATCTATTATCAAAAATAACCTTAACAAAAAAAATCCCAAATTTCCTTAATAGCTCTAACCCTATCCATAACACTAACCTAACCTTGAATTGACCTAGGAGAAGGTGTTGTTGTCGGTGCCGCCTCCTTGGGATTTGACCGGATGAGGCTGGTTGGCCTTCTTCTTGATTCTGACGGGCCATATCAATCTTGTACACATAACACAGTTAACACACCACAGTTCCTCTATTAACACTGGAGACGTAGAGATGTCTGATCTCCTCCTCCTTGAATCTGATGAGAGGAGGAAATGGTCACCTGTAACCATGGTGCGACTTGAACGGCAAAGTGGTGACGGTTACCAGCGCATCCTCCGGCATAGGCTGACATTCTGTCTCGACCTTGCCAAATCCAATTGTCAAATTGTCGCAGCAGCTCGGCTCGCCACCAGGCTTAAGTTGCTCTACGACGACATCAATTCCTCTGGGACTAGTCCTCCGCCTGGAGCCGTGGTGGTGTAGCTGGACATCTCCGCAACGAAGCCACCATAAAGAAGTGTGAGACGTGGCTTGGCAAGTGTTCGGAGAATTTATGCTTTAGTCAATAATGCTGGTGTTTAGGGATGAGCATTTCCCCCACAGGGCCCCACTCCCATTTGGGGTAGGGTGAGGGCAAATTTTACCCTCAAAAAACTAAATAGGGGCGGGGTAGAGCCCTATTTCCCTCTATATATTTATATATATTTACTTTTATTTTAAAAAAAAATATAACTTTAACTCTATTACTCATTTACTTTCTATCCATTTTCTCTATTTTTCCAAATTTATTTACGTGTAAAACAATATTATTATAGTTATTTGTATTAATTTCTTATTAAATTAAATCAATTATATATTTTAGATTATTTATAGAATTGGATATCAAAATAGTGTGAATTGAACGATTCGAATTATTGAATTTCGAATCTCGAATTTTAAATTTCAAATTTCAAATTGAAAAATATTAAGATTGAAAATGAGAAAAATCGGAAAGATGGGGGTTAGGGGTAGAGGTAAAGGAACCTCCCCCCAAACACCCCCATCCCCACTTCCCTCAAATGGGGTTTTAGGGTAGGGGTGATGGAAGGTTTTGGAATGGGGGTAGGGGTGTGGAGACCCTCCCATGCCCCAATGGGCCCACACGCTCATCCCTACTAGTGTTAGAGGTATCAACATTTTCCACTTTTACTTTAGATTTTTAAAATTTTTTAAATAAAGTATTTAAATTAATATAATTATAAATGAAAGTAAAAACAATTTTTTAAAAGAAAAAAGTAAATATTTGTTGAAAAATAAAAGAGGTTGAACAACCAAATATATTAGGGAAATGATACTCTTTCCAAAAAATTATCCCAAAAATATGTACAATTCAACGTGGCAATCCAACTCATTTAATGAATGAATTGTCATGTTTTTACTCTTATTATCTCTTTTACTGGACTGACACATTGGATGATATATATTTTTTGGACAATTTATTGAAAAGTGTAATATTATCCAATATTTTAATAGTTAAATTATTTCCTTAGATAAAGGTAGAATAGTAAAATAAAAATCATTTAATATATAAGTTATATGGTTTCAAATAAAATACAAACAAATGATGATGTCTTAATATTTAAGTGACATAAAATGACTTAAATAAAATAAAGTCTTTTAATACTTAAAAATAAAAGAAAAAAAGCAGCACCTTAATCATCCTGAGAAAATCCAAATCCAAGAGGTACACAAAGTGGCAAGTACCATTACTGATATGGGCCATATGATCAGTACTGCCTATTGGACCGATTGAAGAAAGAGAGTCTGGCAATGATAGCTACTTCTCATACACTACTCATTATGAGAGTCACATTTCACTACCTACGTCCCAATTTCCCAAATTTCATCACTAAACAAGTCAATTATTGCTACGAAATAGGTCTCTTTTTTTTACATACATCTAACGGATAGTGAATATAATGTCAAGATAGTAAAAAATTGTTGCAAGGAAGACTTGATATATTATATATATCCAACTCACTCATTTATTGTACTCTGTAAAAATGACCGTATGATTGTTTTGATGAATTATTGAAGAAAATGCGAGAGACTCAGCCTTACGCCTTGTCTATAGGCTTATGGTCCACCCTATATATGGATACACAATTCTATATGAATTTGTTTGTTTGACTAGTACATCTGTACATGTAATAAATTTGTCAAAATAAAATCATGAGACATACGTGACCAGCACTACCACCTAACAGCTTCTAATACTCAAGCAAATGATAGAACCTTGTGAGGTCTGTATCTTTTTGGATTCTTTTTCCCACTTATATAATTAATATTATACCATGAAACGTGGAGGGAAGCTTCTTTCTTTTCTTCCTAATTAACCAAATGTAAGCTATGAGTCTAATCACACACATGGTACGTGTACTACTATATTATTTTCTCTCTCTAGAAATTATCGCTTCAATTTGCATAATTTATTTCTCTTTTAGCTTCGTGGGTTTGTCTCTTTCTATCAGACTCATCTCTTTGGTGCATTGGCGATTAACACTATGGCCTTTGAAGAGTAAATTCTACGTTCAATGTTGTTGACATAGAAGAAACAAGTAGCAGCCATGCTAGGAGATAAAGAAGAGCTTTCAATGTCCTTGCAGAGGTAGTGTAAATTTGACTAAATGGATAACCAGGACCAGAACCAGAAACCAAGATCTAAGAGGTTTGGTAAGTGGTTTAAGAGGAAGCACAGAAGACCAGACCCGTACCATTTGGGTGAAGTTTCAGTTTCAGGTTAGTGTCTCTTCCTCATAATATATCCTCCTTCTATAGTGTTTTTTTTTTTCATGGCTGGTGAGTGGACTACTCTGTGTTGGGTTTTTGAAGATTTAAATGTGGGTGATGAAGATGAAATTGATGATGATGACATGGATGATGTTTACGTTGGATCCATCTCAACTGATCCATGCACTTCAACCAATGAGTTCAAGTGAGTTTATATATACAATTATTAATTTCTTATGTGTTTTGAAATGTTTGATTGGGACTAAAATTTATGTCTTGTTTTTTTTTTTTCAGAATCTTTGTGGGTAGTTGGAATGTAGCAGGAAGATCTCCTGTAGGGAGCTTGGCTGTGGACTTAGATGAGTGGCTAAATCTAAAGGATGCTGCGGATATGTATGTTCTTGGGTATGTGATATAAATTGAGTGAAGGTTTTATATGTTCATTTTATGTTCAATATTGTCTCTACAAAATCATGAACCTAAAAGTTTTATTTGACAGCAAAACTATTCTACTAACAGATTTCAAGAGATCGTTCCTTTAAAAACCCGAAATGTGATAGGAGCAGAAGACCCAACTGAAGCAACAAATTGGAATCTACTTATAGGAAAAACACTCAACAACAAATATGGATGCCCTTGGTTGACTCCTATATTGAATCAAAATATCTCAAGTGACAACTACCAGTATGCAAGTATCAATACTGATTCTGAAAAGAGGAAAAGTAGTGTTAGCAGCCATACCGGGATTCCGCTGACAGACTGGGTGAGAGCTGAACAAGAGAAGTCATTTGGGGGGAGCAAGTACAAGCTCATGGCAAGCAAGAAGATGGTGGGGGTGTTTATAAGTGTGTGGATGAAGAAGGAACTGCTCAGAAAGTATTGTGTTTCAAATGTGAAAGTTTCTTCAGTGGCTTGTGGCATAATGGGATATCTGGGGAACAAAGGTTCAGTTTCGGTTAGTATGTCAATTGAAGGAACCAGTTTTTGCTTCATAGCTGCACATTTGGCTTCCGGTGAGAAGAAAGGCGATGAAGGCCGGAGGAATCACCAAGTCTCGGAGATTTTTAGGCGAACATGTTTTCCTCGGTCTTCAAAAGATGATGACAATCCTCATCCTCTCACCATCTTAGGGCACGAGTAAGTGGGCCTTTAAATTCAACTGCATTAAGTAATTTTTGCTACAAGAATAACTCTTTTTAATGTAAATATTCATGAAATTATAGAAAGGAAACAGTTTTGACAACCTATATCATAGAATTAAGAGAGTACTATAAGCAATTGCTGGGTCCAATTTCTCAAACTAGATTCTGAATATCAAGAAAATCTCAAGTTATATCACATACTCTATTTTAACAATTTTGACGATTTAAACCTTCTAGGTATTTAATTTCTAATATCTAAGCAAGTGTTAATTTCAAATTCACAAAAATGTATTCACAAAAACTAAGATAACAAAAGTAGATGCAGTGAATAAGAAATAAGAAAAGAATTACTTGGTTAGCAATATATTCTTAGTTGAGTAATAAAGCTTACCTTCAATGAAATCAAATGTTTGATGTTGAGCAGTCAAATATTCTGGTTCGGGGATCTGAACTATAGGCTGTACTTGGAAGACAATTTAGCCAGGCATCTGATAAAGAAGCATGACTGGAGAGCACTGCAAAATTTTGATCAGCTTCGCAGGGAACAAGAAGAAGGTGGAGTATTCCAAGGTTGGAGGGAGGGAAATATTGAATTTGCACCAACATACAAGTATTCTTCCTCAAACTGCAATCGCTACTCGGGTGGAGCTCCAAGCAGAACAGGAGAGAAGCAGAGGACTCCAGCATGGTATAGTTAAATAACAATGGTTCCAGTACTTGATGAAAAAAAAAAATTAACCATAGGAATGGCCATTAAAGGATCGAGGATTATGTTAAAAAGTTTAGTATCCGGACACCTCTAAATCCTTTTTAATTTTCAGGCCTCGTGTTCTAGTCTAGGTTGTGGTTGAAATACTTAACATGAACTTGGTAGTTGGTTAAAATAATGCCTAATTCTGATGACAGGTGTGATAGAATTCTATGGTACGGAAAGGGAGTAAAACAACTCTCCTATTTCCGCAGCGAGAGCAAGTTCTCTGATCATCGCCCAGTCTCTGCATTATTCTCTACCCAGGTGGAAGTTGTGAAGTCTATCAATCTAAAAGGTGTTGCTATACACCCCATTCTACCCAACATAGTGCCTCCCAAACATACAGTAAGTTCTAGCAGTCTAAATACATACATGTTTTCTTGGGCATTGTATCACAAGTCACCTAAAATATGAAAATTTGTGAAATGAATCACGTAATTATAATAAAAATTGTTACAGTATTATCAAGACAATTATGGTTTTAATTTTCATTCTCATCATTAGAATTGTCGTCATTTTCCAGGGCCAAACAGAAACTGATGAAGTGGCCAAATCTACATTGTTATCCTTGATTGTAAAGGATATGGAGTTATCACCGACACATAAGAAAAGTCTGTAGATAATCAAATGAAAGTGGACAAAGATGGCATCCAGCTAGTTATGTTTCTGCAAGCTGGATTGTGGGGATACACTATTGTCTCTTACGAAACCTATACCATTTATCATTTTCTTGAGGAGGTTTTTGACTTGACAATTGTAAGTTTGGAGCCGCAGATGGAGAGAAAAGCTAAAAATTAATTAATGCAATATTGTTGTCTTTTTCGGTTAAAATTTATGTGTCTTCAAACCAGAGTATAAGGAACTTCCACAGGAAAAGAAGAAAATGTAATGAAGGTTCAAATACAGAAATTTTCAAATGTTATCAAAAATAAGCCAAAACAAATATGTATGAAACTTCAAGATGCAAAAGTCAATTCATAGCAATTAGCAAATTCTTTCACAACTTGAGAATAACGGACTCTGTAACTCTTTGCCAGAACACAGCGCTTATCATTGACTTCCATAGCCAATTGTGGCCATACAATTTCAATAGAAGTTCCAAAAAATTTGCAGTCGCCCAAGTTCTTATTTACAGTACATGATAGTGCCAGAACTTCAAATGCAACATTAACAAGTAATAGACTTACAGAATATCAATTTGCCTGAAGTATACCACCAATGGCCTCCACGTTCTGTGTGGTACAGCAAGGACATATACACCTCTTCTGCAACTCCTCACCAAGAAGAGCACATGTCTGTTCCAATTCAGAAGTCTGCTTGTTTCAGGTTAAAGAAACATTTTTGTTACGTGAGCAATAACCTCATACAACACATTTTAGATCACACATTTTAGCAATAACTTCAAGAAGCTAGAAGACAAATAAACCATAAAATTTAACCTCACAATGGAAATATATCATGTCATGAAACTCTGCTAGTCGTTTTCTTAAAATGAAAGTTAATAACAATAAAGGCTATTTATTTTATTTTTTCCTTTGGTCCAGAAGAAAGTGTGTTTAAACCTTGACCATTCAGTTTGTGATAGCCACTGTACTTGTTGACAAGGATATCTTGTTAAGTCCTGCAATGCTTTTGTTTCTTCCATTATTGAATCCATCAAGAACATCTTCTTTTCAAGATCATTCAACTCCAGCTGGAACTGCAGGGGGGCCATACAATTTGATCATTTCAAGAGTAAATTCCCTAGCATGTACACTTTGATGAACTCTTAAACTATTAGAAAAAGGAAAGTAAAAAGATCTAAGTGAAGATAAAAAATTATTGGAATAAGGATCAATCTAAAATCTACAAGCATTTCAAGTATCCATTATATTGGTGATTATGATCCGAAAACAAACTCTTACCTGCTTTTGAATATTTTCCTCATCTAGATATTCTTTCTCCTCCTTGGCTGTTTGAGAAACTATATCAGCTAGCATATCCTCAAGAGTTGTTAGATCGACTTCTGTGACTTCCTTCTTGCTGAAATTGTGGTCTGCTTCTGAAACAGAGTAAGCAAATACATGTGGTAATGAATTCCTCATAATCGTGACTGAACTCAGAAGAAATATGACAGAAAAAAGAGAGAGGTTTGGGAAATTTTCAGATAAAGCATAAAATGAGCACTGTAGCATAAAATTGTTGAGAAACTTCCTTGCAATTTGATTTGCATTCAGCCAAAGAATGCTTGTTTCCAAAATAATTGTTATATCTTCAATGATCTCACAGAATAAGAGATGGACTATAAATGTTTTTAGCACTCAAAATTTGAACGGCATTAGAAATTTGCTTCAGTTTAAGTCACCTAAAATTGAGATTGTCCATGACAAACTACAAAATACAAATATTTCAAACCAACAAATCAAGTTCAGTCATCATAGTTTGGATACCAACTAGAATTAAAATTTGAGAACTAAATGTAATATTATGGAAGTCTAAGACTGTAACTCTAGAAATTACATTTTTCTATTGGAAGGGACTCATTGCAGAATTGTAGTTCACATTATTTATGGTTAAATCAAAAAGTTCATGCATGAATTAAGATCTTTATCCAAGAAAAACGGAAACAGGAGCCAATTTGATAACAGGTTGAATAATTAGAAAAGTGGAACAGCATTACAGAGATATTCACCTGCAGCAGCCAGCGACTGTTGAAATGCCCTACAATAACAAGTAATTGGTTAAATAAATTAATTACTTCCCATTGATAATTACTGGAGTGCAGACCTGTATTCAAAATATAAATAATGTAAATATGAGAATGAATTTCATTCTAAAATGTGATAATTTGTCAGAATTATCACAGTACGAAATATAAATTTGAGCGATCAACAACTTCATAATGAAGATTGGCAAGTACTCAAAAGTCACAACTTATAACAATATGAACTGTACAGTGTACATAGAGCATCAAGATATTCATGTATATACAGAAGCTTGACAGTGTTATTTTAAAAGAACTTTGGCTGGTCCTTGAATCTTTTATTAACAGTATATTAATGCAAAAGTGGAAAAACAATATCACAATTAAGTGTTGTTATTAGTAAATCTAGATAAGTTGTGTACAGTGTATATAGCAGAATTCTCCACCATTTAACAACAAACAAACAATGAAAACAATTACAAGATCTCTTCCTTCACTTCCTGAACTAACCAACTGCAAGATAAATCTATCGCGAAGAAAGGAAATATATACATAAACACACAAAAAACAACTCATTCTGTGAAAAGCTATACTTTAAATCATATACTAAGGCCTGTTCAATAAGTTTTTACTTTTTAGTCAATCTTTTCAGGGATTCACGAAAACCAGGAACGCAATCAATAATGCAAGTAAAAGTACCATGGTCAAGATAAAGGAGACCAACCTTATCTTAGCATTCAACTGAAACATTTGGCTAATAAACCCATCTCTGCATAAAACCACAAAACAGGAAACAGAAAACAAAACTGATCAAAACTTTCTTTTTGGGAACAATTTTTTTATGTGAACAAACCTCAATAAAGACACATTGATGTACCGTAAAGCTCCTTGCTCGTTCTTTACATGGTCAGAGCACAAAATCCCAGTCCAGTTCAGTACGAAGGAAAAAAAATGGTAAAGGCAAAAGTAAACTAACATAAGAACATCACAATTTGTATATAGAATAACCAGAAACAAAACAACATCCCCAAATCAGTACTACCTTAAGAGCCTCCACTTCAGATCCAACGGCTGAAATTTCATCTTGTATCAGAGAAATCCTTGACTGTAATTAGTTAAAACATAAGAAAATTCATAAACATAAACGAAAACATAAACGGAAACAAAAACAAAAAAGAATCAAAATCACAAATCAAGCAAACCTCTAGAGCTTGGATCCCGGTGTCGATTAAGGCCAATTCGACTTCAAATCCCTTGAGCTCTTGCTCAGTTGTTTCCTTGAATCGTTTGGCCTCTTCTAGCTCCGCATTCACCACCTCTAGCTCTGATTCAAGCTCTTTGATTCGCTGCTTCAATCCTACCACTCTTCTCTCTGCATGTATCAATTTTAAATTTTAACATCCTGTTTGGTTGCCGAGAAAAAATAGTAAAACAGATACACGATAAAAAAAATACAGTTTCAGTTACATATTTTATCTACACATTTCAAATCTTGTGCCGAATAATTTCAATAGCCTCTGTTACTGAGTCGTTTGAATTTTACATATAACAGAGTTTAATGCCTCCTATTGGTTGCCGAGTAAATGCAGGAAACTCAATAGATAAAAAAAAAACGAGATTCGAAATTTTGTAACTTCGGTGACTTATAGATCTACACGTCTCCAAGCTTCGTTTGGTTTCCGAGAAAATAAATGAGAAAAAGGCAACGAAACTTTGAATATAATATTTATTTCAATAAAACGTAATTTCAAGCATGGAAGTAAATAAAATATAATCGAATTTTTGAATTTTATTATCATTTTTCACTTACGACACCGAGTCGAAATAGAGAATGTGTATGGATTACGAACCTCCCTGAGATTTTTCAGAGGCGAAGTCGCGAATCAGGTTCATGAATTGCTTCTTCGTATCGTTTCCCGCCATTGTTGGCGCCCTAAACTGTGTCTGCTACGATTTCAAATTTTAAAAAATCTTTTTTTTTATTTTGTTTGAATTTTGAAATGACTCTGTACCAGATTTCGTGTATTTATACATAGATCGTAGATAAATGATATCTGAGGCCCATATTTTGGCCCAAAACTAAAATTGAGTGGGCACGTCATCATTATTTGCTGACGTGGCTATACCGAGATTGTAGAGAAATGATATATATTTAGGGCCATATTTTGTTTGAATTATTTGCGCTGCGAAGCAATTAATAAGTTGAGGCCCAGATAAAAATCGCCCAAAACGGGCACGTCATCACTAATTGCCGATGTGGCAGAGCATGTCATCGTCCGATTGTGACATCATCACACATACAATGACATGCCTGGACACATCATCACTTTTTTCTTTACTTTTTTAATCAGTGGGCACTGTGCTGATGACAATTTTCGAACACGAAGGATCTGATTACAAAAATCACAATACAAATCAAAGGTTATCGAGAAACTCTCTTGAAATTAATTGATGTGTTTAATTTTGAAGAAAAAAAAACAGAAGAAAAAGGCAATGAGAATAAAGAATTAGAGAAGTTTAATAAGAGTGAAACAGGGGAGATATTTTGCTTAATTAATTGATGGTTTCATTACCAGAGCTATTTATAAGCTTCTGTTAAGCAACAACAAGAAGAAAGCGAACGGACCTCTAAACTAGAAAATAGGAATTACAGCTATAACCACTTGCACCACTAGTGTAAATAAATGAAAGGAAACAACTGAAAAGAATATGCTAAGCTACTAATACAACCACCAAACCTGATGGGACGTCGAAACTAAAAATAAAGTAAATAAAGTAAATTGTCATGAGATTGGTGTGTTTCGATTTTCAATGTAAATTTTAATTGAGAATTATATATGAGATAAAAATAATGGATACAAAATTTAAGTGGTAAAACTCTCACTGTGAGGGAAACATCCACGGACAAAGACTATAAAGAATTCATTAGACCAAAAACAATTACAACATCTCTCTAATGTTTTAGGAGAGAACTACAACATTTCTACCTAACAAGAGGAAAGAACAATGGAGAAGAGAAAAGAAGAGCTCTTTGCTCTTGGGATGATTTGTAGAGTAAACTTGGGTTGGTATTTATAGTCAAAGAACTCATCCACCTCATTAATGTTTTTGCAATCAAAGTCTCCTCACAATTAATGTGAGTGGTTTGGAAATTGAATTTCCGTCCATCAAAACTTCATTTTTCAAGTTTCATTTAATTCACCATGTGTAGAATGATTTTATCTATTACATTCTCTCACTTGAAGTCATCTTTTCATTGTCTATTTATCCTTCTGATCTTTGCTCAATTCCTACTGTTTACGTTTCTGCTAGAACATAGGAGGGTCTACACCATCTGAACTTGTTAGTGAATCTGATCTTCCATAACATAATGCAGCATATGAGGTTTCATTGATATATCTCAGAATCCTCTTCACAGCATTCCAATGTTCAATACCAAGATTCGTCATGTATCGACTAACTACTCACATTGCTCGTGTAATGTCTGGTCTTGTACATATCATAGCAAATATCAAACTTTCCGCAACCGATGCATACCATAATCAAGACATTCTCATCTTCTTCGCTTCACTACTAGGGTTCTTTCCTGAGGATAACTTGACATAAAGAAAGGTGTAAATTGGCTTACAATTTTGCATATCGAAGCACCATGAGATCTTTCTCAGGTAATTCATTTGAGAAAGCCAACAATTCCTGACTTTTCTATCTCGATGAATGTGCATCCCTAGAATCTTGTTTACTGGTCTCATATCCTTCATATCAAACTCCCTAGCCAATTGTGCCTTTAATTCTTGGACTCGATCTTTGATGGGGTCTACTAAAAAACTTGTCATCTCCGTACAACAACAATATAATGAATTCATCATTATCCTCAAACCTCTTGAAATCAGTACAATGGTTTGAACTGAGTCTATTATACCTAAGGCTAACTATAAAGGAATCAAATCGTTTGTACCAATACCTCGACACTTGTTTGAAGCTATACCGAGATTTGGTTAACTTGCAAACCAAGTTCCTTTTGCCTTCTTCGACAAAACCTCCCGGTATATAAATTTCGTCTTCAAGCTTTCCATGAAGAAACACAGTTTTCACATCTAACTGCTCTTAACTCAAGGTCAAATGTAGCACACTTAACTAGGACCACTCTGATGGTTGTAACTTGTAAGTTGAACCACCCAAGAAAATATCTTACTGAAATCAAAACATTCTTTCTGAGCATATCTTTTCACTACCAATCTTGCACGAAAACACTCCACTTGGTTAATGCCTGATTCTCATTTCTCGTGCCCTGGTGTTGCTTTAGAAGAGTTTGAATCTTCTTGTTCCTGATCATTTTCCACCTGAATAATAGTAGTCTCTGAAGTATCTGTTATAGTACTATCATTTCCTTTTCCTTCTTCTTGATCTTCTATAAAGATCACATCCATGCTGACGATAACCATGTGGGTAGTGAGATTCAACAGGCGATACTCACTCCATCAACATACCCTAAAAAGATACATCTCCTAAATTCTAGATCCAGGTTTGTTCTTTCTTGGGTATTGTACATGGGGACATCTGAATGAATGTAAAGTAGAGTAATCAACTGTTTACTAGCCCACGACTCCATTTCTATTGATGGAGACCAATTCATCACATAACAAGCATTTATGGCTACTTCTACCCAAAAAGACTTTGTCAGACCCGCAGTCCTCAACATATCTCTAATTCTATCCACTAGAGTTTTGCTCATCTGCTCTACCATTCCATTCTGTTGATGAGTGAATGTAACCGTGAAATGGCTTTCAATACCTTCTTGCTCACACAGTGCAAGAAACTCATCATCAATATACTTTCTTCCATTATCTGTCCTCAAACACTAGATTCTACATCCAGAGTCAAGTTTTGTCTACGCTTTGAATACTTTGAATATTTGAAATGCATCTGATTTCCTCTTAATGGGGTACACCCAGAATCTCCTAGATCCAAGGGATAACTCTGGTGATTCTCAGATATCAGAATGAATCAAGTCTAGATTGCATTTGTACCCAATAGTAAAAGTGCTAAACTTCAACCAATGCTACTCACTTGTAACACAATGCTCGCAAACAAGTAGATTTATCAATTTGAGCCCAAGAAGCAGCTTCCAGACACAGAATCTTCAAACCTTGTTCTGATATGTGGCCAACTTTGCGATGCCACATTATCATTGACTTTTCTCGATTGTTGGTTGATGCAACACATGCATCACCTTCCTGTAGTGTTTCTCTTTTAAGCATGTACAAATTCAAAGTTATCTTCTCTGCCTTCAAAACTACAAACGCACATTTGACAATCTTCAATATCCCATTTTCTATATGAGTCTTGCATCCAAGATCATCCATTTATCCCAATGACAATATATTCCTCTTCAGACCCTCAACATGTCATACTTCTGAATGGTGCGAACAGTACCACCATCCATCTTTATCTTGATGGTGTCAATACTAGTGATCTTTAAGGTATGATTGTTACCTATATATATATCCCCTAGAGCTAGGTTCATATTTGTGGAACCATTCTCTTCGAGAGGTCATGTGCTAGGATACGCTGAGTCTAAAAGCCAGACGTCAACAAATTGCTTTCTGCCTTCAAAAATAGTTGTTGCTCGTTATATAGAACTTCATCATAGTTTGAAGTACTTGCAACACATCCCTGAGAACTTGACAACTCAGGATCTTTGTTTCCTCTACTCTTCTTATTTTTTCTAACACTCACTTTTGACATGTCCTTTCTTGACACAACAGTATCAATTAATGTTATTCTTATTTCCTGGTCTACCATGATTGTAACCCCCACTGGGGACACATTCCATTAATCTTACTCTTGTCATCGATAAAGCCTCTACTTGCTACGAACTTGCCGATTTGTCTTCCCTGATCTTGTGCTTGCTTCTTCTCTTGTAAAACTTCAACTGCATTGTCATTAAAGACTAGATAATCCGTAAAGATATTGTTCATCGGGTTGATAACAAGTTGATCATATGAGTTAGGTAGACTGTGAATTAGAAGTTTTACTCATTCAGTCTCATCTATTTATAACCCAACACGGTGAGCTGAGAAAATAGTGTATTTAAAGTGTTACAATGGTCAGTCACCGATAAGGATTTCCCCATTCGAAGAGTGTAAAGTCTATTTTTCAAGAAGATCTTATGGTGTAGTGATTTGGCCCAATATAACTTTGTCAGAGTATCTCATATCTCTTTTGTCGTTTTCTTCTCCGCCACACTTGATAATACTCCATCGACCAGTGCTAGATGTAGATTGACAACATCATTGCCATCAATCTTGTTTCACTCACCATCATTAGTGATCTCTGTTGGCCGTTCACTAATTATTGCCAAGTAATTATCCTTCATCAAGATTGCCCTTATCTTCATTTTCCACAATGTGAAATTACTTTCGTTGAATTTCTTGATTCAAATTTCGCTTTCATCTTTATGAAATTCACACAAGACATTTGATAAATAGTGTCGGTGAACAACGCCGTATTCGTGAATAATGCCGGTGAACAATGTCGTATATATGAATAGTGTTGTATACGTGAATAATGATCGTGAACAATATGATATACTGGAATTGTACGGATATCCATGAATAGTACACCAGAAAAGAGTGGAGGGTCACACCGGACACATTTAAATAACAGTCTCTTTAGACAGAACTTTTCTAGACATGTATTTACACACCACCACTCTTAATTCTAGTACATGTACAATTTGGAGCTCAGACAACTCAAGAAAAATCTTTTCTGATGTGCAAGGTCAAACCCTGCTACAACCACATAGCATACTAAGATTTTTTTCAAGAATATAACGCCTTGCCAACCAAGGGCTTTGATACCACTATTATGAAACTTGTGTGTTTCGATTCCTAGGGTAAATTCGAATTGAGAATAAAATACGAGATAAAAATAATGAACACAAGATTTTACGTGGTAAAATATGAGATAAAAACCCTCAGTGTGAGGGAAACATCCACAGACAAAGACTATAATGATTTTATTAGACCAAAAACAATTATAACCTCTCTCTAATATTTTAGTAGAAAACTACAACATCTCTCTAACAAAAGGAAATAACAAGTTGTTAGAGAAAAGTAACAAGCGAGAAGGGAAAAGAAGAGTTCTTTGCTCTTGGGATGATTTGTGGAGTAAACTTGGGTTGGTATTTATAGCCAAAGAACTCACCCACCTTATTAATGTTTTTGCAACCAAATTCTCCTCACAATTAATGTGAGTGGTTTGGAAATTGAATTTTCATCCATCAAATCTTCATTTTTCAAGCTTCATTTAATTCACCATGTGTAGAATGACTTCATCTCTTACATAAATAAAAGGAAACAACAAAATGGATATTAAGATTTTAGTCCCTCTAGTTTGCGTTTATCTGAGTTTGGTCCACTAGATTTTGAAATTACTAAGTTCAGTCCTTCTGTAACGGCTTTTGTGAAATGCCAATGTTATAGGGCAAAATGACCCTTCTGCTCTTGATAAAAGTTGACACCTGTAAAAAGACCCTTATGCCCTCCAATTTTATAAATTCTAAAATAAATATAAATTTAAAAAAAAAATAGTAACAAATCAGATTTAACACCAACCCAGTCCGATACTAAATGGCACCTACTTATCCTAATCAACCACAGCCTAATACTAATTGCACCCACTTATCTTCTTCTACATCTGGTCCATTCTTCATCTCTCTCTTGCCGCCTAAAAATCAATCAAACTTTATCTCTCTCCGTCTCTCTCTCTCACTCTCTCTCTCTTTCCAACTCATCTCTCTCTCGACTGATCTCTTGATTTGGGTGTTAGGTTTCTATGATTTGATTCTGGGTTTATATTAGGGTTTTTGGCTGTTGAGTTGGTGTTGGTGGTGGGTTTCGATCTGCTACTGTTGGTGGTGGTGATATGATGATGGTAGTGATTGTGATAGTGGTGGATTTGAATGAATGGAGTTTGATCCGGTGGTGGTGTTGAAGTTGGTGATGGATTTTGATCTGGTGGTGGTGGTAGTGGTAGTTTTGATGATGATGATGATGACGATGATGGATTTGGTTGAAGAACAGTGGTGGGTTGAATGGGTTTGGTTGAATGGTGATGGTGGGTTGAAGGGATTTGGTTAAACGGTGGCAGTGGGTTGAAGGGATTTGGTTGAATGATGATGATGATCGAAAAGACACGATGTGATGATGATGATAAATGGGTGTGGATTTGGTGGTGGTGGTAGTGGTGGTGGTTGGAAGGGGTGGTGGTGGATTGAAAGGCTGGAGGCGGTATTGGTGGATTTGAGGGTTAGAAGCGGTGTTGGTGTGGGTTTGTTGGAGGCGGAGTTGGTGTGGATTTATTGGTGGTGGTGGTGGTGGTGGATTGGAGTTGGTGGCGGTCTGGTGTGGGTTTTAATTTCTTGTTTATTTTTTAATTAATTAAATTGTAATAATAATTGTTGTATTTTATTTTTATTTTTTTAATTTTATTATTATTAAATACCAATTTTACCTTTATTTATGAAAAGCTTCTGGAAGCTTTTGTTACATTTCCCATTTTTTCCTTGTTAACCTAACGGAAGTCAGTGAAATTCTAACGGAATTGGACGGTAGGAACTGTAATATGTATTGTCAAAGAACTAGTGGACTGAACTTAGTAATTCTAAATATTAATGGACCAAACCCAGATAAACGCAAACTAGAGGGACCAAAATCTTAATATCTCAATAGCAAAATGAATAAGGAAATAATGCAATTGGCTTGGTCTCATTGGGTATGTATCATTCCACCCCGTATGAAATATCTTTGTCGGTAAGGGTAAAGTCGGGATACATTTGTGAAAACAATCATTGGTTCTCCCATGTCGCGTCCTCTTTAGAAGCACCTTAAACTTAACTAAAATCTCTATTTTTGGCCGATACAAACCTTTGCGGATCACTCGGCTTTTCGGAACTGATTCGGGTTAGGGTAAAAAATTGGAAGCATTTCTGAAAATATATTCACAAACACGTAAGAGTTTGTCCACTGCATTCACCTTGGTAGTACTTGGGACGTAGGACAACAAATTTGGGGGTGGAACTCCATATACCGCTTCGAAAGGAGTAACTTTGGTGGAAGAATATGTAAGAGTATTGTTGCTATACTTGGTGGCAGTTGCCATTGAAGAAGAAGAAGAAGAAATGGCACTGCAAGATCCAAGTCAATTGCATTCCTCATGTCTTTATCTTCATTATGTTGTTTCCCCTAATTTACTTTATTTTAGTTTTTAGGTCCCATTATGTTTAATGGTTGATACTCGATTTTTGTGTCGTTACCAAATTGCGATTATCAAAAGAATATTTATAAAAAGTCCTACACAATGTGCTCTAAAGTTTTGAAAACTAGTAAAGCGGTAAGCGAGGGTATAGTCCATAGGGAGGTGTCATCCGTCGATCGTTTCACGTTCTAGTGTTTATTGAAAGCATGTAAATAAGAATACGGATGTGGTGAGAATGGTGTGTGTGAGAAGTGTATGCATATTGCGGGTGTGTGCAAAGGAAATAAACCTAAAAAGAATGCAAATAAAAACAAAGGAATATGGAGGGGTGAGAATGGTGATTAAAGTGACAAATAATAAAAGGGTGGATATGAGAGATGCATGAGAATGATCACACAAGGTACATAAGGCTCACCACACATAAGTGCATAAATAGTGGTTGTTATGCATTAAGAACATCCAATTCAAGATACAAGGAAAGAATACAAAATGGATAGAAATGAGACTCCTCATCCGTAACCTGGAATCGAACACCGGGTCTTCTCGGGTGTCAATCCGAGATGTTCTTACCATTGTACGACTACGGAGTTCTCAAATCTCATGAATGCACAACCCTCCTCAATTAAGGACATTTAATTCAAGCTAAGGGCTTGTCCTCTCAATTGAGAGATTTACAAACTCAAATCACTCCCCAAAGTCTAGGTGAAGTAATTGTGCTTGTAATCTCAACTAAAGGATTTGAGACACGAATCACTCCCCAAGGTCTCGGTGAAGTAATCGTGCCTTAAGTTCCTACCATTAAGCATATGAACATAAGCCAAAACCTACTCTAGCAAGGTCTTGCATAGAACAAGTTTCATTCATTCTTTAGAGAGTGGTTAAGATTATACCCGGATTGGTCCTCCTAGGCACAACCAAAAACCCACAAACACCCAAACCCATCTATACAAGTTAATTTCGACCTTCCAAAGACATACACACACAAATGAGATATTTGATTACAACTATCCCTATAATTAAGTTAATCTACTCCTAATCTCATCCATGAACACATATCAATTTCCAATCTCCATACACAAGCATATCAAGATAAGAGATTAATCAATAATAGCAAGAACAAATCAAACCCAAATGAATATAAAATCAACCAACATATATTGAGCACAAATTCGGTTTACAAATATTCCCAAGTGGGGATTACACAATCAAAAAAACATGAAATACAAAGAGAATGAGTTTAAAGGAGACAACCCTTGAAGATGATCTTCTCCATGGGCTCCTTGCTTGCTAGCTCGAAATTGGTCCAAGACCTCTCCTTTCTCCATGCAATCTATTCTAAAATGTAGTGGAGGATGTGTAGAAATGGCTGGTGGTGAGCTTCCCATAGAGGAGGACCTCCATGGGAGCTTTGGAAGCTTCTCTCTCTTGATTTGTGAAGAAGATGAAGAAAATAATGGCTCTCTTGTCTTTGTTTTCTTAGAGAAGAGGAGAAAATGATATATTTATAGTTAGGGAAAGTTTGGGAACGAATTGGGGTACAAAATGACACATTTACCCTCTGAAAATAGCCTAAAACCGACATGTCATGGTCTGGAATCAGGTATGTCACGGTCTTGCAAGACGACACACCGGGCGACAGTGATTTTCGTGACTTTGTCTCGGTCGCGACACCAGTTTCCAGCCTCACGCACCGTTACAAAAAAGTGCATATCTCCCTCTAGAAAACCCAAAATTGTTATCCGTAAAAACAGCTGGAAAGAAGACTTCTGGAGATTTCTAAATATATGAATATCTAAATGTGATTCAATTTGAGGACGGAGATACGATCCCCGAAAATTGGGTGTTCTGCATGAAGCTCTCAGCCGCGGTCGTGTTTCCAGTCTTACGCACCGTTACGAAAACACTCATATCTCTCTCTAGAAAACCTAGAATTGCAATCCGTAAAAATTGCTAGAAAGAAGACTTCTGGATCTTTCTAAAATTAGTTGGTACGAAACCCAGTTCACTTTGAGGAGGGAGATATGGACCCCAAAATTTGACTTCCCAACTGTCATTTAAGCTCAAATATCATATGTAGGGAATATGTACATACACAAAGCTCAACAAACACATTATATACAAAAATACGCTCGAAAACGAGAACAAATGATAAGTAATGGGGACCTCAAATAGGTATAATTATCGTCCGATCAATGGTTGTATTAGTAGTTTAGCATTTTCTTTTCGGTTGTTTCCTTTCATATATTTGCAATAGTGGTGCAAGTGATTATAGTTTTAATTCCTATTTTCTTGTTTATGTTAGGTTTTGGCTCGTATTCTCAAGTGAACCCAATATTGACCAAACAAGACTCAACTGATGTGGAGCTTCATGAAGACGTGGGATAACATTTGAAAGTTAGAAATGGTGTTTGAGGGAGGTTTGAAGACTGAAAGAACTGAAGAAATGAAATCTAGAAGGTTCCACGGCGTGGACCGTGGTGCGGACAAGCGCACAAACAGCGGAATAGAAAGTGGTCGAACTCCTGTGGAATCACGCGGTATAGACTGCGACGGAGGTAAATGCACCAACCGCGGTATTTTGAACGGTGGCTGACAGTGACAATCTACGATGTTGGGCGCGGGTGGCTGACTGCGACCCAAACCGCGGTAATGAAGGATTTTGCCCAAATCAAGAATGTTACGCGAAAATAGGAAATGTGTTTTCTTCTGAAAGTTCTTGTGGTAATCAGAAAAGGAAAGAATTTGTCTTCATGAAAATAGAAAATTCATGTACTTGAAGGAAATGATTTCTCCTTAACAAGAAGACTTGTCATAAATAGGAAATTATATTTATGTGGAACAAGTAATTCTTGTACGTTTAGAAGTATGATTTTCTTTTATCTTAAACTCTTTGTAACTAGTATAAATAGAACCTTGTATCTAGGTTATTTTGTGTGTGGGGCAAAAATAACACCATGTAACATCAGAGAGTGGGTGAGATCCGGTTGAAAGACCCATGGGAATATCTATAGAGGGTTCAAAAGGAATATCAGTGGATCAAATTATAGATTCGTGGGTGATATTCAGGGGAGACCTAGGGGATATTGGGGGTTCTTGGTGAGGATCTTGTGAGCGTGGTTTGGGGTTTAGGTGTGAGAGAGAATCCTGGAATATATGGTTGTAACAATTTATCATATAGTGAAACTTTCTTTGTCGTCCTAACGGCCCGTGATTTTTTACCAGATTTGGGTTTTCCACGTATATCTTGTGTTGCGGTTGGTTTATTTTCTCTCATCTTTTTTTTTTTGATATTGACGTTATTGATTGCTATGAGTTATGAGCGTATATTAGGTACGACGATTCCGCGATCATCGATTACAGAATCCCCCAAACAATTGGTATCAGAGCCCTGGTTAGCGATAATGGTTTTAAGTCTTTACTGGATGGCGTATGGAGGACTTGGTAGCTATGGTTTGGCTATGGCTATGGCGTTTTTTCAAGTCTTTACGGGAGATCGTATAGAAGACTTGTTGGTATTGGGATAATGATTCATCGTTGCCTAGTATGGTTTAGCAAAGGAGAAACGTCTTGAAAATGGTTTCTAACTCGGTAGGGTTTGATGAAAAGAATAATAGAGATAGAGGAGTTTTTTTTTCTTTTTTGACTTGTGGTGGCAAGTACAAGTCATGGAGATCCAATCTGAGTTACACAAGATGTTAACAGAATATATAAAAAAAATGAACGCTCGAAGTCTCTGGTGGTGGTGTAGGGCTTATCCGGCAAAGTACTCCTGATTCTAGTAGCAAGTCTTTCACCAGGTATGTGATGCAATGACGAAAGGTCTTTCACAAGGTTGGTGATGTAAGGACATGTTTATTCTTTGATAGTTTTCCTCATTGGCCATAGAAGAGGATATGTTGCTGCTAGTGGTCCATAATTGTGCACAAGACATTGGTCAAAAAGTGATGCAAGGTGTATGGTGGATAAGGATGTCGATGGCTGGCGAACTCCCTGGTAATTTGACGTAAGGAGTTGCATCACAATTTTAGCAGGTTATTTTCGATATGGTGCCGGAACAACGAACACAAAGCAAAAGAAATTAAAAAAAAATCTTAGAATAGTTCGTTCCAAAGCGGTTATACCTTGGTGGTGGGGTATGTTGATTCTCTGTGATGAGAATCGTGGTTGTGGACAAAGGTCTTGAGAATTCAAGCCAAATGGGAGAATTGTTAGGTTTTGGCTCGTATTCTCAAGTGAACCCAATATTAATCAAATAAGACTCAATTGATGTGGAGCTTCCTGGAGACGTGGGATAACATTTGAAAGTTTGAGACGGTGTTTGAGGGATGTTTGAAGACTGAAAGAACTGAAGAAATGAAATCTGAAAGGTTTCAAGGTGTGAATAAACGCACAGACCGCGGTATAGGGAGTTGTCGAACTCCTGTGGATGCACGTGGTGTAGACCGCGGCGGAGGCAAATGCACCAACCGCGGTATTCTGAGCGGTGGTTGACAATGACAATATGCAGTGTTGGGCGCGGGTGGCCAATTGCGACCCAAACCGCGGTAATGGTGGATTTTACCCAAATCATAAATGTTGCGTGAAAATAGGAAAAATGTTTTCTTCTGGAAGTTATTGTACTAATCAGAAAAAGAAAGAGTTTGTCTTCATGAAGAATAAGAAAGTCTTGTACTTGAAGGAAAATGATTTCTCCTTAACAAGAAGACTTGTCATAAATAGGAAATAGCATTTATGTGGAACAAATAATTCTTATACGTTTAGGAGTAGGATTTCCTTTCATCTTAAACTCTTTGTAACTAGTTTAAATAGAACATTGTATCTAGGTTATTTTATGTGTGAAGCAAAAAAAAACACCATGTAACATTAGAGAATGGGTAAGATTCGGGTGAGAGACCCATGGAAATATCCGTGGAGAGATCAAATGGAATATCAATTGATCAAATTAGAGATCCGTGGGTGATATTCAATGGAGACTTAGGGGATATTGGGGGTTCTTGATGAGGATCTTGTGAGCTTGGTTTGGGGTTTAGGTGTAAGAAAGAATCATGGAATATATGGTTGTAACAATTTATCATATAGTGAAACTTTCTTTGTCGTCCTGGCGATCCGTAGTTTTTTACCCGATATGAGTTTTCCACGTATATCTTGTGTTATGGTTGGTTTATTTTCTCTTATCTATTTTTCTATTATTGACGTTATTAATTTCTATGAGTTATGGACGTATATCGATTACAAAATCCTCCCAACAGTTTAATGGCCCATTTGCTTCTTGGTATTGCTTAACAGAGGCTTATAAATAGCTCTTCAGCTCTGGTAATGAAATCATCGATTAATTAATAAAAATATCTCCCCTGTTTCACTTTTTTGAACCTTCTCTGATTATTTCTTCTCATTGCTCTTCTTCTGTTTTTATGCTTCTTCAAAATTAAACACATCATTAATCCCGAAAAATATTTGGTTGAAGGGAAATTCACACACAATCTGGATTGTAACTAGAGAGAGAGAGAAGTACTTAGATTATATGTACCCAAAATGGTGCTTATTTGGGTCTGGCCCAAATTTAGGCAATACTTGCTAATGTTTAAGTCTAAACGTTTATTTTTTATTTTTTAAAATTTGATATTAAACGGATATGAGGTTTGCTAGGAGCATGAGATCTGTCGACTATTACGTATACGTGTTATATATCCACTTCTATAACCGGGATGTATCTATTCTCATTAGAGGGAAGGGGGTCTTCCCATGGATTTAGATCTTCTGCTGTGATCTTTTTCCTAACATTTTTAATGTATTCATTCATTATTATATTTATATATTATGAGAATGTGTGAGGAAAAAGATCAAATCGACAAAGGATCTAAATTCTCTTCCCACGCTTATTTTTAAATTTACTGGCTAAGGTGGAACAACATATATTATATCAAGGTTTGACCTTGGTGGTACCGTCCCGAAGAATAACCAATATGACTATAATCAACCGATCATTGTAGGACTTCAGAATAGACATATAAGCAAGAACAACGACAATTCAGATTCACTGTTTATTTGATGTGCCATTTGTGGTAGCTTCAAGCTTGTGGTATCTGCCACATCAAAATTCCACAAAGGTTGCACATTTTTGGGCATATATGTGATGCTACTATACAGCTTTTAAAAACTAAAACTAAAAATAAAAATAAAAAAATAAAAACCTTTAAATACCCCGTAATCGATGGCTTTAGCTTACGATAAAACAAGCACGCTTCAAAAGTATATACCCAAAATAATAAGTTGCGTCCTCATCACACTCACTCAGTCACTCTCACATATACCAACTAGCTAGCACAAACAACAATTTTCACCAAGCTCATAATTATACATGTTATGTGACCAAATGGCCATTGGACTAGTATCGAAGATGTTAGTTACATCTAGTTCAGGAATCAGAATAGATAGCTCGATCGATCAGACCGGACCTGACGAATTCCATTCGGATTTTAGAAATCGACTGGTCGATCTATCTGGAAACCCCGGAAACGAGACAGGGGCCACAATTTTCAGTCTCCATTTGGCCAAGTTGGTCGTGATCTTAATGGATTGAGAACTTTGTTCATTGTTGGTGGAGAATTTTTCTTGGACGAACATGATGGGAATGATAAGAGTGTGTACTCTATACGACTATGAGCACTTGTAATTGATACAGAAGCACTTTTTTATATATAATAAATAAATAAATAAATAAATAAATAAATAAATAAACTTCTGTAGTTGATCAAATCATGGCGTACAACCCATTTGAGAATTTAGTGGGTTTTGATAGACGCAATTGTGGTGATGTGATTGTGTGTAGTACACATGGTAGAACTTAGAAGGTTAAATGAAAAGAGTGAAAATAACAGTTCATGGAGGTCCAAAGATATAAGGAAGATATTTATTTATTTATTTTTGAAATCTTATATCAGACGGATTGACTATAAGAAACTATCGAGAGCAAATATTACAATGCAGTTCGGACCAGATAACTACTTTTGTAATCGAAGGAAACCAGTTTCCAATATCTGGAAAGATCTCCCCACATTTATTGCGGTTTTGCGGTTAATTATATATTTCACGTTGAGTTTCAACCTCGATGAATCGATGGAGATTGTAAAATCTTTGGCCACTAAGACTAATTGAGCAACGGAGAAAATATCTGCAACATATATATATAAAAGATGTTCAAGAAATCTAAACGAGTAGGCAATTGTATCTATCAGACTGTAGAGGAATATTTGGGATTCATTAGTGACAATACTGTAGAAGAATAATCGAATAGACTAATTATTAATACAATAATAGACATCACTATATTGATTAATTATTATAATAACATTTAAGTCATGCTATTTAAATCGGATTTTTAAGTTGAGACAAAATCCTTATTTTAATGTATATATGTATATACCATGATCAGCTAGCTTTTTTTAGACAAATGACTTCGAATATTATTGGATAATACTCTTATAACTCTATTGCTATATGCCTATATAAATCATTAATCTTATTTATTTATTCTTATGGAATTTATTCTCACTTTCTTCCATTGCTATTAGTGAATTATTAGTGTCAGGATAATCTTTAATCCATTAAGGATAAGCATTTTCGAATTTGACTAAAGAAATTAATACTTTTTTCAAAACAGTGATATCTTCTTATTGAAGATTGATCAAAGCCAGCAACTAAATTTATATATATATTTAAAAGTACATTTGAAATAGCTAGGAATATCATTTTTCTCACTTTCAAATGAACAAAATATAGGGAAATGTACCACTTCATATCACCAATCTTAAATTTTGAAAATATTTACTGCCTAAAATGGGATTATTTGTCGAGTTTAGGATTCATCGTAATTGGTAATGACAACGTGATTAGACAAAGAATAGTGGAAGCTTTATTAATTTGTTATTTGTGGGTCTAGCTACTTTATGACTATGCACTTATATAGTTATATATCGATGCGATTTTCATGAGTTGCTCAACTATATGATTGTGTTATTATATAAGACCTATGAGCGTGTTTACCGAATACAAATCCGAATAAAAATAATCAAATTTTATTAGAAATGAACTTAATTCTTTAGATAAGGTGGTTGGGCATAAAGGGGTAGAAGTAGGAAATTCCAATCCAAGGCTTGGAATCAAGTTTCATTTCCTTTCAAGAGGGAGTTTCATTCATGATTTATGTATGCAATGTACTTAGGGTTTAAGTAACTTGATTCTTAATCGTTTTTAGAATAAATTTATTTTCTCTCATTAGGAATATTCCCGATGTAAACGTGCCATATATAATTACAGTAAAAAAATCATCAATTTTTTATTTACTCATGACTTTATCCAATAATTAAATTTTATATATATATATAATTCAAGTTGCATACCGATATAAATTTATCAGTGCGTTTGATGTGGATCATTAGATTTACATACTTTAACTTAAAGTGTATCAATATTTCTTCATAATCAGTAAACCACATGTAACGCACCGACAAAATTAAAAATACTATATATATAGACTTTCTGTTGTCAGTTCTTTATATGTAGGTCATTGGATTTAAATGTTTTAACTTGACTGTCAATAGCTCACTTGCAATGAACTGATATATCTTATATCAGTTTGAACTGACAATAGAAAAACTATATATATATATATATATATATAAGTCAGTACGTACTGATATAAATTCATTATTGCGTTGGATGTGAACCATTAGATTTATATACTTTGATTCAAAATGTATGTACTTACCAAAACTTCTCCATAATCAATGGTCCACATACAACATACTGATATAAGTTATATCACTACGCACTGAGGAGAAAATAACTATATATATATATATATATATATATATATATATATATATATATATATATATATATATATATATATATATATATATGATAATAGGGTACATCTTGTCCGATCATATTTTAGTATATAGAATGATAGAGAAATGAAATCAAAAAATTTGTGTTCGTGTTTTGAAATGAATTAATCAAAACTTATATTTGAATTTTAATCATTTTTGTCTCTAGTACTCGGTATCTCAAAATACTACATGGTCTGTTTGTGTTCATGTCTCGTAGTAGCCAGTTTGTTAGGAGATATAAAGTAGTACAGATAGAAAACTTTAGCACACACCCCTGACCCCATAAGGATGCAAGCAGTTAAATCATAATTCACCGCGTCTGGATAGGATTCGGATCGCTCCATAGAGCTAACACCCTTGAGGGTTGGCCGGCCTCAAGGGAATTGCAAAGAGTTGAACCAAAGGCTTAGGTTTCATTCCAAGCCCCTGGACCACCAAGACAACCCCTTTGTCATTTGATGTATCATAAACTCTCATCTCATATATGCACATCAATTACTAATATTGGAACTGTTCATGAGCACTTCCAAGTAAAAAAGAAAGTGCTTCTCTCTCTCTGCCACAAAAGTAAAGGGTGCTTCTGCTAGCTTCAATATAAATCAGTAGAAGTGCTTATAGATGAGGGGTCCCTTCATGCTTGTCCAAGAAAGGAACAACACTGCTATATATCTGTCTATCCAGAGGTCCACCACCACCACTATAACCTAATCTTATTTAGTATTCCATTTTCAAAGAAAATAAAAATGCTGCTGCTAGCTCTCTCAGATTTCATGAGCCATTTATAGAAAGTCAAATTTCTGGGTACTGTAAAAAATTTAGCTTTTAAGATAAGAACACCGCCACCATCACCATCTCAACTGTTTTTGCCATAAAAATAGTAGGTCTAGCTAACAACTATTTCAAATAGTTCTTTCACTTTTTTTTTCCTCATGCAACTCTTATGACCTTATCAAGACTATATCTCTCTCAACATAATATTGGTCACATGACCCATCTTATATAATGGATTCCTTACTGGAACATATTCAATAAGGAACTAAAATTTCCTTTTTTTTTTCTTTTTTTTTTTTAAAAGAACCAAAAATTCCTAGAAAAAAATTCAAGAACAATGACAAGTACTGTATGAAAGTTAAATGGCACCATATATATAATTTTAAAAAAAGTATTAAGTAAATTAACGATACTGTTCATATACGAAAAAGTCCCTCTCCTTACAAACTTTTTCGTAAAAAAAAGTATTAAACTGAAAAAAAGTTTTCGAGGAGAGGGACATATCATATATATAATTATTGATGTTTATATAGTGTAATACCTACACAATAAAGGTGATGTTATAAATGTATTTGAAAACCATATGTATACATAATAAATTTTTATCGAAGTGATTGATGAAATGATATGTCGGATCTCTTTTACCACGCAATAAAAGTGATAAAAATGTATTTGAAAACCATACGTATACATAACAAGTTCTTATCAAACTGATCGATGAAATGATATGTCGGATTTCTCTTAGGACTTCTTTTTGCTGAGGACACTTAAGTTCGTTTTATTGTCATTGTCTCACACCCATTCTTAATTTGGACATGTTGAAGAGTTACAAACCCAATTGAAAGCACATAGAAGAGGACCTAAATTTTGATGAGTAGAATTGCATAATTGTCACTAGGACTGTAGGACACATATCTGAAGCTATTGGAGCTCTTGGCTAATAAGTATTACCAACTAAAAGTTTTGATAACTATATGGGGAACCAATACTCATGATTAGCTTCCATTATTATATTCTTTAATCATTATTATTAATTATTATTATAAATCTGTGCGTGGATCTTTCACGAAAAAGAGTGTATTGTAATTTAATATTTCGAGTCCTTAATTACAAATTATATTTTAACTTTTGGGTTTAGCGGATTATCTATCGATCATTGGTGTAAATCATCAACTAGTCTTATTGGTTTAATTTCTATGTGATATCATTGATTTTAAGACTTTGGTTTCAAGACATTTGTAAGTGCATATTGTATCATATGGAATTATGGATATATGCTTCATGCTTGCTTAGTCATGTAAAAGCAATTAAAATGAATAGTATTTTAGATTAAAAACAAATTTGGCAAATAGTAAAAGTGCTTTATATTGGAGAAAAAGAAAGTCAGATGTCTTCATGATAAAAAGATGTATTGAGTCTATCGACTGTTGGTAGTATGTTTATAAGTACTTTTGACACTACAACTGTTTTTAATTTGTTTTTTAGCGGTTATCCTGCTAAACATAATCAAAATTAACATGATTAAGTTTTATATTAAAAACACTTCCCCTCTTAACACATGTAATTTATATTTCTTTTCATGTTAGTGATTTTGAGTTTTGGTATACAAATTTTATGAGTATACACGGAGATTTTTTTCTCATAAATATTACGAAAGTAGATATTCAAACTCATATATAATGTTTAATCACTTTCATCTTAACAAATCATTACCCATAAGGTGTATGAATTTTTTATTTTTTATTTTTTAAGTTTTCAATAATAATAATATAAACTACACTTTAAAACATATTATTAACAACTTAATTATAAGTACAAAAAACTGTTTAAATGTCACGCTAGAAATGATGTCTTCTGATTTAATATTTTGTCCATACATAATCCATAATGGCAACTGGACAAGTATAGTCGAAACTAGTAGGATTTAAAGCACATTCAATGTAAATATGTATTTGGAAAAAATTGACTGTCATATATATTTAAAAAGTTAAAAAAAAAACTATCTCTAATACAATTATCTAATTCCAATATGGAGATGATGTGGCAAATAAAAAGTTAGAGAATATGGAGTTGGATTTCTAATTCTATAAACTCTCATAGAAATGTTGATTAAGATTTCTAACTCTTTTTACCAATAATGTTAAGCTAAAATAAGATAGGAGAAATAATTTAATAATTATTTTATTATGATTGGTCATAAAGTGGATGTATATTTCACTTTATATAATTGCATTGGAGATGTAAATATGTATTTATAATATATTTTTTTCTAAAATTGGGTCTATAATAAATAGATATGGTGATGTGATACTATTTAAAAAATCAAAAATATATATTTACATCGGAGACGCTTTTATAAATGATTTCAAATAAAACATAAAAGTGCTTCTAATAAGTACTTTTGTTATAGTCAAAGATCTCATGCAAACAAATTAAGATCACAAATGATTTAATGGAAGTGTTATTTGTATATTTGTCCACTAAAATTATATTATATGAACATTTAAATTTAAAGTTATCCTCATAATTAATGGTTTTTAAAAAAGAAATATACATATTTTCTTACATAACATAATTTTATTAGATTATATAACGTATTTTTTATGTTGCACGGATACTTCAAATTAGGGAAGGAATTTGTATCGAACTTGTATCCTGTCCAAATACATCCCGGATACACTCGAATACGTATCGAATATACCATTTGGCGTAACCGTTAATTTTTTCTCAAGTTTGACTGGGTACACCGAGGATACATTGAGGATACACCGGGGATACGGTAAAGATACAGAGAGGATAAGTTTGGGGCAAAATTTTAATTATTTTAGTTAAAACCGGGGTCAAATTACGATTTTATAAAATTGATGGGTCAAAATATAATTGTTTAAAATAAATCTCAGACTAAGTTTCTATTTTTTAGGGTTCGTTTCTTATATCATAAATATATTTATATAGAAAATGTTTTGAATAAATTATTGGATTATGTTTTTTTAATATAAAATATAAATACATATTATTTTAATTAACATATCTTACTGTATCCGTATTCTAGTTTTTAGAGACTTACCTTATCTACGTATCGTATTGTATCCGTATCTCGTATCCGCATCTGTATCCGTGTAACACAGCGTATTTTCAAAATATATATATATATATAATATTGGTACACTAATGTCAAAAAAGAAATGGAAATATGTAAAACTTTCAATACCATTTAGTATAAGTAAAGTGATCTAAAAATAAATAAAAATTTCAAGTATTTAATTTGTACATTCTTCATAATATTAAAATTTAACTTAACTAATTAAATATTTAAAATGATGCATGCTATATAATTTGTTGACGATGTTGAAATCCAATACAAATTTGTAGATAAGTCCATATAAATCTAAATTATCTCAACAAATTGACCATTATTTGCAATTATAAGTAATTTTATCATTAATTTCCCAAACTCAAAAAACAAAAATAATAATAATTTTACCATCAACATTCAACACCGAGCATGCACGTTAATTTTATATGTTGGAAAGTAGCAACAAAATTTGGACGTCGTACTCGTACATATATTTTATTTTATTTTTTGAAGGAAAGATATTTAATTAACAAAAGGATTACAAAATCTCTGGCCGATCACCCATAATAATCGGAGAAACCCAACGCAGAGCCTCCTCCAACCAATACAGGGGACCATCTAAGCTGACACCAAACTTGGCCATACAATGAATGGTCTTATTTAGCCAACCTAGGAGCGAACACTATAGAACAACCCAGATGACAATCTAAAAACCTAACGATATCATTAATAATGTGACCAATATCAAACAAAGGAATATAAGCTTCATTAATTAAGTGCACCACAACCTGAGCATCCGATTCCACCGCACTTGGGAGAAGTCCCGCTTCCATTGCAAAGATCAGTCCTCCGAATATAGTCAGAGCTTCAGTCATATCCGCGGCCATCATCACATTTAACGGCCGGGAAGATGAAGCAAGGATATCGCCAATATTATTTCTAATGATAATGCCAATCCCCACCTTACCATGAGAACCATCCACAGCAGCATCCGTATTAACCTTAGATACTCGTACATATAAATTAATTATTAATTTTTAACTATTTTTCAAAAGAACTAATTATTAATTAGTTAACAACCAATGATTAATTAATTAAATATTTCTCTACGTAACTCTTAGAGATACACATTTAGATAATAGGGATGGATATAGGTCCCCTCATCCTCATCTCCATTTTCCATACCCTTCCCCCATCCCCCTCCCAATTGGGGACGGGAAATTTTGGGGGGAGGTATATTCATCCTCATCCTCATCCTCTTTTTCCCATTTTTTCCATCTTTTTTCCTTTTTTCTCTGTTTTCCCTTTTTTCCATTTCTCCATTTAACTAAAATTACAAATTAAACTAAAAAAAAAAAAATATATTTCATTACAAATACAAAATAAAATCCATTAATGCATTACAAATACAAATATATATTATAATTAAAAATATATATTATAATTATATTTATATATGTTTGGAGAAAATTATGAAATGGGGATGGGGGATCTTATCCTCATCCCCATTTCAATATAATTGTGGGGAAAATGGAGAAATGGAGATGGGAAGGGGTCCCCCATCCCCATCCCCATCCCCATCCCCATTTCAATTTGGGGATGATTTTCATCCTCATTCCCCTCCCGCCTCCCCCCTCCCCCCTCCCCCCTCCCCCCATTCTCAATTTTTCCATTCTTTCCAAAAAAAAAAATCCCTAAATAAAGATAGGGACACGAAAAATTGGGGTCCCGAACAAAAAAATGTACATCTCTAGTAACTCTACTCTTGATGATATCATTTCATATACTCAAAAACGACGGCGTGCGTTTATATAGTGATAGATCTAGATGTATAGGTATCTATAAAAAATAAAAATAAACTAATTAGTGAATATATATATATATATATAAGAATTACAAATATATCCCTTTTTTCAATATAAAAAAATTCTTTTGAGTGTTGATGATCTCGTTAATAGATTGTAAATTTAACAACATATGAATCATTCCGGTCATTTGATAAAGCAACGGAATAAACCTAATACAAAGGGTCGAACAAATTTCATATTTATTTCTACACTATTTCAATGACTTAATAACATTATTTCAAAAATTATCGTTAGAAATATATAGTGTTTTTTTTTTCATTTTAATATTGATGGTCTCTCTACTAGATTGTAAGTTTAACAAAATATGAATCATACATTTTCAGTCATTTGATAAAGCAACAGCATAAACCTTTAATACAAAGGGTTAGTGGTGTAAAAGTGGGTCAGTCCAGCCCGTTTTGGTACGGCCCACCGAGCCTGTTTTCCAAAAAGGGTTGGGCCTAGCATGGAACGTCTAATTGGGTTTGTCCAGTCAGGTCCGATCCATTTTGAAAAATTGAGGCCAGGCACAGCACGTGGGCCCGGCCCGGCATGGCACGTGGGCAAGGCCATGGCGGGCTGTGCAGTGTCGGCCTGTGTGCCGGCTAGGCGGGCCAAACGAACCATCCCACTTTTTTAAAATATATATATGAAATTTGTTAATAATATCATAGAGTATGGACATCATAGAGTATTAGGATGTGACTCATAACACTTGTCAAAGTAAGTATGTTTTCCTTTACTTTTTTCTCATTTTTACATTTATATCTCTATTCATTTATCTTATTTATCCGATATGGGATGTGGGATGTGGGATTGAATTTTCATTTTCATTCATTGATACAAGTATATAACATAATGATATTCTTTTGAGTCCATTTTTTTTTATCTAAATATGGAAAACATAAAGAGAGTTGGGAGATCTATTAAAATTAAATAATAGTTTTGTTAAAAAAAATCAAATAAGTCATCTATTGATATTATATTATTATACAATAATTTTCATCTTTTCCATCTATGAACAAAAATCATATATATATATATATATATATATATATATATATCATTAAATATCATTCACATATTATCCTTCTCTAATCTTGGTCATTGTAATTGTTTATAACCATAATTGTATTCAATCTCATATCCCATAACGGATAAATAAAAGTATTGAAAAGAGGTCTAACCAGTATAAAAATAGGGAAGGACAAATGAAAACTTACTTATCTAAACAAAGGTTATGAACCATGGTTCAATACTCTTCAATATCATTTATCTTTAAAACATTTTATTTTTATAAATAAATTGTTTTTTTTTAAGTTTTTTTATATATAATTTGGCTCGCCGTGTCGACGATTGGGCATGGCACGTCGGCCAAGCGTGCCGGGGCAGGCCGGCACGGCGTGCCTCGATCTAAGGCCCAACACGGTCAATCAATGTGGGGTGTGTCGTGCCAGGCAAGTCGTGCTAGGCACAGACTGCCTTCCTTGGCATGGCCGGCCCGAGCACGACCTGTCTTCCTTGGCAGGCCGACCCATCCATACCCGCTCCATATTTACACCACTACAAAGGGTCAAACAAATTTCATCTTTATTTCTACACTATTTCAAAGAGTTTGAAAAGATTCAAACAAACAATAATGTGAAATGAAGAGAAGTATTTGTGAAAATGCTTCAATGAAGCTTTTCTACTCACAGAACAACGATTCTCATATTTCAGTTTTTTAAAAAACATTGAATTCATTATTCCAACCAACTTTAGACACACACAGATTATATGAATATATTACAAACGAGCTTCTGGAATATTTTACCAACTCAGCTCTAGGACTAACAAACTTTGGTGCCTAAAATCTGTTATACTCAGCACAATCTTCAACCATTGATTTGATTCTTGTTGCATATGCCAACTCTTTAATATTGATGTATCACATAAGGGCAGTTGGTAACTTCTGATCAATCATTTATCAGATACATTCAGAGTCATAGGATTGGTGACTAATAAAGTTTGGTCTAATATGTTGTTGTGGGCCCTGTTCTCTATACCAGGCATAATATTATCCTTCACATCCCCCCTCAAAGTGAGCGCCAATTTGATCTGTAAGCTCAGTTTGCTGCATAAGAATTGAACACGTGAAATTGGTAGAGTTTTAGTGAAAAGATCATCTTTTGGATGCTCAGTAGGAATATATTGAACAGAAAGTTGAACACATGCAATTTTCTCACGAACAATGTGGACATTTATCTATAGATGCTTTGTTCGAGAATGAAACGCCGAATTTTGAGCAAGAGAAGCGGCACCAGTATTGTCATACCACAATGTTGGAGAAGCAGTCTGAGATAAGGATCTGTACTCAGCTTCAATGCTTGATTTGGCCACAACTTGTTGTTTTCGAGAGAACCACATTATCAAGGAAGACACAGGAACCAATTGTGGAGTGACGATCATCAACGCACGAGGCCCAATCAGCATCAGAATAGGCTTCAATAAACAACTCCTTAGCAGGCTTGAAAAGAAGACCAACAGATAGTGTACCTTTAAGATATCTCAGAACTTTCTTGCATGCCAGCCAATGTTGATCAGTTAAAGCTTTCAGAAACTAACTTAACTTGTTAATTGCAAAAGCTATATCAGGACAAGTATACATAACATATTGTAATGCACCAATGGTGCTACGGTACAAAGATGGATCAGCAGAAAGGGATCCAGAGTTCAATGAAAGTTTAAGACTAGAGTATATATAGGTAGAGCTAGGTTTTGCATTCAACATTGAAGTTTTTGAAAGTAGATCATGTATATATTTAGTCTGAGTGAGATAGATACCACTAGTATTTCTATAGGCCTCAAATCCAAGGAAATAATTAACTTGACCCAAATCCTTGAGAGCAAATCTAGAATTAAGAGCATATATAGTTGATGCAATATGTGATGAATTGTTGCCTATAACTAGAATATCATTTACATAAACCAAAATGTAGACAACCTCTGCTGCAGATCGTTTGATGAACAAAGAGACAACAGAAAATGAGACAGGATAACCCCATTCCAATAAGGCATTCCTCAACTTGTGAAACCCGGCTCTAGGAGCCTGTTTGAGCCCATACAGGGCTTTGTGAAGTCTACAGACATGGTGTGGTTGATTAACATCCACGAAGCCAGCTGGTTGTTCCATGAAGAAAACCTCTTGCAATTCCTCATTAAGAAATACGTTATTAACATCTATTTGCTGAATTGGCCAACCAAAAGTGACTGCTAGACTAAACACAACAAGTATTGTTGATGGCTTAATAACTGGACTGAATGTATCCGAAAAATCGATACCTGAAGTTTGATGAAACCTCTTAGCCACCAACCATGCTTTGTACTTCAACACGGAACCATCAGGCATGTACTTGACACGAAACACCCATTTGTTACCAATAATGTTGATACCTTCAGCTGCGGGTACTAAAAACCATTTGTGGTTATTGAGTAGTACATTGTACTCATCAACCATGGCATTCTTCCAATTTGGATCATCAAGAGCATCGTTGACAAATGCAGGTTCTAAACTCAAGGTCTGATAAAGAGATTGTGAGATGGCTGAATATACTTTAGGCCTTAATGAACCTGTCTTTGATCTAGTGACCATGTTATGAGTAGAACAAGTAGTACGTGGTGCAGGTATGGCCTGAGACATTTGATTTACAGCCACTTGCGAGGAATCAGGCGTGAAATTTCTCTAAAAACGTGTGTCTAATAACCTATAGGGGGGTGAATAGGTTTTAATTAAGTCAATTACCAAATATTCTTGATTAACCAATATTTAAAAATTCACCCAATAAAACAAACATACAACATCAAGCGTAAAGTACGGAAGTATAAATAACACAATATGTATACGTGGAAAACCCTCCAAACGGGAAAAAACCACAAGCTATTAAGTGAGCCACACTCGATCGTAGAAATCTACTATATGAGTAAAAAGGTATACCCTCAAGTGATACTCAGACTTTCACTCTCGACAACCTCAGGCTATGACCACTACTACTCACCACTCTTGGTTTAGTCTGTCTAGTGATATCCCTTGATCCACTACTCTTGGCGTGAGCACCTCCTACTCTACCCCTCGGGCCTTTTACAGTGGATACCCGACCAATTGCTTGCCAACCCACCCTTGGTTGTAAGGTTTCTCTTGCTTATGCAACTTCACACCAAAGCCATAAGACTTTGACTCAATGGAGAGTATATGGTCTAAGTGCATATATGACACTATGCTCAAATGCAATAATGTTTAAGACCAAACACAAAATGCTCAACTAGATGTAGATAATGCAATATAACATCCTAGTTATCAACAATGCCTATACGCCCATATATAAGGACTCAATTAGATGTAGATGAAATCTAATAACCTAATTGTCAAATAAGTCCTATCAACACAAGTTGTCACAACATATAATCAAGGGTAATATTTTTACAATCAATAAATGCAATGTATAGAGACTTAGCTAGAAGGGTAAAATCATCTTAAATGGTAGCTATCACTAATTATTACTCTCAACCAACTACAAACATCACAAGCATATGATAAATGCAAACAAACATAATAACATGCATTTAATTGAAAATAAAAGCTAAACCTAGGCAAACATGTCATAAGAATGAAAAGAAACAATCTAGAACATGTAAAAGTTACCTAGTCAAGAAACATATGAAGACCCATTCTTGGAAGATGAAGAATGATGCTAGATATGCATGAATGGGAGTTTGGTTGAGTAAAAAAGTGTTCTTTGAGCTCTCTCTCTCTCTAGGAGTCAATTTCTCTCTCTAGAAGTCAATTTCTCTCTCTTAGAGATTTAATTTCAGAGATCTATGTCTGATTTGGGAAGAAGATGAAATATATAAGGTGTAAAAATGAGTTGCACAAGAAAAGACGTTTTTACCCAAATCAGATTTTTCGCTACAGGTTTCACACCAGAAAGGGGTAAAAAGTTTGGAAGTGAAAATTGCTGCCAAGTTTTTCAAGTCCCTTTTCTCACATGGAGGGGGGGGGGGGGGGGGGGGGGGGGGGGGGGGTGGGGGGAATGTTTGGAAGCGAAAATTACTGCCAAGATTTTCAGGGCCATTTTCGCTCGAGGCTCACTCTCAGCACACCAGCTTGAAATTCAAGCGGATCAAAACATGATCAAACGACTTCGAAACCTTTCGTATAATATACCGTTGGAAAGGTATGAAAGTCTATTTTATACTCCAATTTAAAAAACATGATTTGGGTATCTATGGAAAAAGGTATGGTCATTTTAGTGACCAAAAGTCAGAAACGGATAACAACAGAGTTGCCCCGTTTTTATGGTTACTTTGGAGATTTTAAAACTAATCCAACGGTCATGAAATATTACGAATAATATACCGTTGGAAAGGTATGGGTGTGTAGTTTGTACAAAAATTTTCAAAACTTATTTTAAAGCAATATATAAAAAGTTATGGTAACAAGACCGTACAAAGGTCAGTTTTGAAAAACACTTAAATCATTGAAAATCATTCTTTAAAAACTAGACACATTACTCAATATAACCAAACCAAGAGAAGAATGACACCTTCTCAAATGGTCACTCAACGCACTAAAATAAGCACACCATCGTGCACGCACGGACGTATCCGATCAAACAACGGAATATGAATTAAACACACAACAAACACACTTAGAACTAAGAATGAAATGCATGATGACACATACAACAACCCAAATACATGTAAGTGTGATTGTGAAAAGATGCACACAAATAAACAATAGACAACACAAATGCAAAATAAAACAAAGCATACATGAAATGTGTGTGTGCACCTAAACTTTTCAAGAGGCAAAGTCAAGTGAATATACATTTTGCTCTTGAAGTCATGGAGATGCTTGGAAGCTTGTCAACGAGGACCTAAGCTACCCATTACATAATCATCCTCAATGTGATGTGGTTTATCATGAAATAAGTCAATCATAAAATCGAGGTCCTTACAAGGTGCAGCAGCAATTGATGAAGAAACACCCTTGCCAATATCAACAGGTGTGGTAATAGACAATAAAGGTCCAAAATCTGATGACAACTCGTGACATTCCTAAGAAGAAAATAGCTGTAAGTAAGGAAATTCAAATTCACAAAACAACACATTCCTGAAAACATAGATCTTACCAGAAGCATTAAGACACTTGTAACCTTTGTGTTGTGTGATGTATCCAATAAACACACACTTGACAGAATGAAATCCAAATTTGGTACTATAGTAAGGTATGATGTATGGGAAGCAAGTACAATTGAAGGTCTTGAATTATGAGTAATCTGGTTTTCTGTGATAAAGAGTTTCAAAAGGTGATTTCCCTTTCAAATCAGAAGTAGGTAAATTATTGATAGGGTTCAAAAAATAAATGACACTTTTTAAAGGTGACATTTCAACACTGTCACTGCTTTAATAACTTATGTTTAAAAGACACCTATTATGGTGAACGGATAAAAATACCCCCAATATTTGTTCCACATCATATTTCTTTCATTCATTTATAGTGACAGAGATATAAAATAGAGAGAGAAAGTCTCGTTGAAACCCAGATAATCATTCGAACGGTGACAGAGTGGAGCTACGAAAACTCATTCGGGGGTGGTAGAGCTCCTCATCGGGCTCCCGGTGGTCTAGCTGCACGGTTAACTTGTAGGAGGGGGGTAGAGGGCAGCGCCTTTCGGAGCTTCTTTTTATTTGATCTGTTGTGTGTTGACGAAGATAAATATCTGAGTTTTTATAGACTTTTGGAAACATTTTCGAGCTTTTTTAAAACACGTTTGAGCTTTTTTTTTCAAAGCTCCAAGCTTTTTTTTTTAAATGAATCAAGCTTTTTTGGAAGGGGTCGAGCTTTTTTTATTAAGGATCGAGCTTTTTGTGTGTTTCATGATCGATCTTTTTTGTGACATGTCGAGTTTTTTTAAAGGGATAGAGCTTTTTTGTACATGATCGAGTTTTTTTTTAAGGGATCGAGTTTTTTTTTTACATAATCGAGATTTTTTTTGTTAAGAATCGAGTTTTTTTGTACATGATCAAGCTTTTTTTGTGAGGGGTTGAGCTTTTTTTGTGAGGGATCGAGTTTTTTTCATAAGGGCTCGAGCTTTTTCCTTAAGTGTTTGAGCTTTTTACCCAAAATTATAAACTTGTTTACACCAGTATAAAAATGATCATACCAATATAAAAAAAACTCAGACAAATTAAAAAAATACTCGGACTAATTACAAAACAGCTCGTAAACATATCAAAAAAAAGCTCGGACCAATTGTAGATCGAAAAAACTGGATCATGTTCAAACAAATTGTAGATCGATTTTCAGACAAATTTTTTAGAGAGAGCGAAAGAGTGGAGTTACTGCTTTCAGTGATCAAAGTGTTAAGATAGAAGTACAAAAAGAATTAAAAATTGATTATTTAAGGGCAATATTGGTAGTTCACCATAATAGGTGTCTTTTAAACTTAACTTATTAAAACGGTGACATCACTACAACTCACCCAAAAAAAAGTGACATTTATCACCATTTCCACTTATTGATAAGCATAACAGCAGCACTGAAAGCATCTACCTAAAACTTGAAAGTTAACTGAGCTTGTGCCAACATGGTGAGACCAGTTTCAACGATGTGTCTATGCTTCCTTTTAGGGACACTGTTTTGTTAATGTGTGTAAGCATAGGAGAATCTGTGAGTTATTCCAAATTGTTGAAGAGATACAGAAAAGGCAAGATACTCCATGCCCATATCACTTTGAAAAACACAAATTTTATTTTTAAACTGAAGTTCTACCATTTTCTTAAACCTTAAATACGTTGAAAAGAGCCTTAGATTTCAGAGTACTAGGATTTGAACCTGGTAAAATCATCTACAATGGAAATATAGTACCTTTGTCCAGTTATGGATACCACTGGTGAAGAACCCCATATATCTGAGTATACTAGTTCCAAGGGTGACTTAGACTTAATGAATGATTTCTGAAAAGGAAGCTGGTGCATCTTACCTAGCTTACAAGAATCACACCAGTTAGGTGGTACAGAACTACAAGATACATTCAGATGTTTCAAAGCTTGCTTCAAAACTTGACTATTTTGGTGACCTAGCTTCATATGCCATAAGATTGCACTGTTATTATTACTTAACAAGGCATTTTGTACACAATCTTTTGCATTAATATTTACACAAGGATAAGACTGACTGCTGGTTGAATGAGAGTTCGTACAATTGAACCTCTCATCAACAACATGCTTATTATTGTAAACAGAAACCGAAAAATTTGAAAAACACATTATTGCATCTCTTGATGTTTGAGCTTCCTTTTCATCACAAATTAGCTCTAGTTAATACAATCCATCCTTCAGCAAACCTTTGAGCAAAATTCTCCTTGAATCTTTGTCCTTTATCAAACAATAATCACCATAAAACTCAGTTATAACATTATTATCTTTTGTAAATTTGGAGATGTTTGATAGATTCTTAGCTATATGAGGAACATATAACATGTTATTCAAAAACAATTTCCTTTCAGGTTTAGTATGTGTCAAAACAGTTGCATTTCTAATATGTAAAATTTCCAACTGATCACCACTACCTATGGCCAATTTTTCAGTGCCTATGTATGAAGTGTATGTTGAAAACTTTCCAAGATCGGGAGTAACATGATTTGAGGCGCCGTTGTCGATATACCATGCAGGGTCAATTACCGATTCTTATGAGGCAATATAAGCCGAAGTCTAATTGTAGTTAGCCTGTAGATTACTTGTGTTGTTGTTATGACTCTCATGAGCATTGACTCCTTGGTTGTTCATATGATTTGTTCCTTGAGAACCTGAGTTATTACAGAACTTCTAGAGGGATCTTGATATTTTCCATCAAATATGTTGTAGCACCATTGAGCAGTGTGTCCAATCCTATCACAAATCTGGCATGTAGGCCTATTATTTCCATTCCAATTACATCTTCCTCGTCTTCCTCTGTGACCACCATCTCTACCTCCTGAACCACTTCCTGAGTTGAATCCTCCTTTATTGTTAGTTCTGCCTCTTCCACCATTATTTTTATTAGTTACCAGATTTGCAGAGGGATTCACATCAATTTAAGCAATAGAATTCAAGTGTTCTAGTCGTTGCTCATGAATCATGAACATGTGTTGTGCATCATGAAAAGATATTGTGTGTTGTTGTGTTATTGTGTTGTTAACATCACTACAACAGCAACGAATTCATGACCAACACCATTGATAACACTTAGCAGCAGATCTCATTCTGAGACCTGGTCTCCAGCAGCCTTTAAGATATCACCAATATTCTTGACTTTAAGCACAAACTCAATAATTGTACTTGAACCTTTCTTCAAACTACAAAGTTAATGTTTCAGCTGCATGGTTTTAGCCATTGATTGATGAGAAAACAATTTCTCAATGGTCTCCACACTTCAAGAGAAGATGTACACTCATTCAATTGTCCAATCAAGCTCTCACTTATTGTTGATATAAGCCAGCTTAGCAAGAACTGATCCAGCCTTCTCCAAGCAAGAAAATCCTTGTTTATCACTTGAACTTCCTCACTTGTATTCGACTCTATATAATAGATGTACTAACTTACTAACTTGGACACAGCCTGACTCCATTGACAAAACCTTCAAGCTCCAAGGCTCTTATTGCAGGAAGAACAAGAGCTTTCCAGTAGATATAGTTGTCGTGATTGAGCTTCACAGGAAGATTGTAGTTGCATGATTTTGCAATCATTGGTGATTCGATCACCGGAAGCGGAGATTAAGTTTCACATGTTGGTAGCGACATTGAAGACGATCTTGACAGAGAAGGTGTTAGATTCATGAAGATTTGATCAAGAACTCAAGGTCTGATACCATGAAAAGATTCAAACAAACAACAATGTGAAATGAAAGAGAAACATTTGTGAAAATGCTTCAATGAAGCTTTTCTACTCACAGAACAACGATTCTGATATTTCAGTTTTTTTTTTCAATTTTATTTTAAACATTGAATTCATAATTCCAACCAACTTTAGACACACAGATTATATGAATATATTACAAACAAGCTTCTAGAATATTGTAACTGGTCCATAACTGATTTCCTTGAATTAACCTAAGTCAATTATTTTGTCAGCTCAGCTCTAGGACTAACAAACTTTGGCATCTAAAATATGTCATACTCAGTGCAATCTTTAACCATTGATTTTCAGTTTTTCCAAGCTTTGGTCAATGGTTGATTCTTTTGTATAGGCCAACTCTTTACTATTGATGTATCACATAATGGCAGTTGATAACTTCTAATCAATCCTTTATCAGATACATTAAGAGTCACATGATTGGTGACTAATAAAGCTTGGTTTGATATAATGGTGTAATTATGGACCGACCCGAGACAGACCGGTCCACGAAGCCAACGGGTTGTGCTTGACACGACTAGTGAAGGAAGCGGGCAAGGCCGAGACCCGGCCCGTGCCTGGCCGCTTGTACAAGGTCCAGCGGGCCTGCCCGCCACGGCACGCCAAGCCTGCGTGCCAGGCCCTTGGACCGGCCCGCTGGTCCGTGACATCAACCTGTTATTATTATTTTTTTAAAAAAAATCCCTCCAACGGTTGGAATTCAAAATCCAGCCATTGGAGCAAAAAAATTTACAAAAACACCCCCTAAAATCTTTTAAATTATATTTTGACCCACAAATCAAATTTTTCTATAAATACTTCCATCCATTTCATTTTCCATTCACTCTCTCTATCATTCTTTCAATCTCTCATTCTCTCAAATCTCAATCTCTATATTCTCCAATTCTCTACATTTTTTCATTCAATTTCATTATTACTATCTCTATAAAATTCTCTACACTTTCCACCAACACACCAAATTTTAAAGGTACAATTTTGTTATTACTTTTGATCAAACATTTTTTCATAGGAAATTTATATGTTTATGTTTAGACTGTAGTTACAAAATGAAAACATTTTTATTTAGTTAGTTAGTTTATCAATTTTTGGGCTTTAATGTTAATATTATTTGTTTAGTATGTTAAGATTTTTAAGTTTAGTAGTAATTTTAATATTTGTTATTAGTAAATTTAGAAAGTTAATTTGTATTACTGAATTTAATTTTTGTAATGAGTAAATTATGAATGTTAAATGTAGTAGTTAAGTTTAATATTTTTTGTTCATAAATTATGAATTTTAAGTGTAGTAGTTAATTTGAATAAGTTTTATTAGTAAATTAAGATTTTTATATGTAGTATTTAATTTAATATTTGTTGTTAGTAAATTTATCAATTTAATTTGTAGTAGTGAATTTAATATTTTTTGTTAGTAGATTATGAATTTTTTGTGTAGTTGTTTATTATAATAATTTTTTCAGTATATTATGAATTTTAAGTGTAGTGGTTAATTTTAATAAGTTTTATTAGTATATTAAGATTTTTATGTGTAGTATTTCATTTCATATGTGTTGTTAGTAAATTTATCAATTTTATTTGTAGTAGTGAATTTAATATTTTTTGTTGGTAAATTAGGATTTTTTTTTTGTTTTTTTTCAAGTAAAATAATAATTGTAAGTGTCGTATTATTTTTATTAATTATTGTTAGTAAATTAAGATTATTGTTAGTAAATATTGATTTTTAATTTGACTATTAACTACTATAGTGCTCATATTTTTACTTCAAATAATGGATCATAACCAGCAGCCTTATTTTCCGGACGATTTGAATATGTTCAACGATGAATTTGATATTTCGGAGCCGACCCATACTCAAGCGGGACCTTCTGGTTCCACCGTTACACCAACATCACATCCCAGAAAATTAACATCAGATGTGTGGCAGTGTTTCAACATAGTCCAAATGACACTCCTAGACGGGACGTCTGGGCCCAGAGCTAAATGTAAGTTTTGTCATAAGGATTATGCTACAAGTACGAAGGGAATCGGACATTTGAGACGGCATATGTACAAATGTATGCCTGCACATGGACAGGTAGATACTACAACCCAGACACAACTACAACGGTACCCAGACAGGTCCGTTACGACGTGGCAGTTCGACGCCATACACGCTAGAGAGCGCTTGGCACGATACATTGCACAAACTGATCAACCGATCAGTATTTGTGAGAGTCCATTTTATAAAGAATTAATCACATCTGCATATAACCCCCAATATGAACTTGTTTCTAGAACCACCACTAGAAATGATTTGACACGATTGTTTAAAACCCAAAGGGATGACTAAATTGCTGAAATACAGCATTTAAGTGTCTCTATTGCATTAACTTCTGATATTTGGAATGCATGTTCCAAACAGGATTATTTATGTGTCACGGGACACTATTTAGATTCTGACTGGAGGATAACAAAAAGAATTATTGGTTTTCGTCCTATGGATTTTGCACATACCGTAGAAAACATTTGTAATGTCACTATTTCTGTTTTAGAAACTTATGAAATCACGCATCGCATCCTTTCGATCACATTAGATAATACATTTGCAAATACTAGCTCTATTGCATTGTTTGTTGCAAGAAATATCCCACAAGATGGAGGTTATTTCTTCCATCAACTGTGTGCATGTCATATTATAAATTTAGTTGTACAGGCTGGTTTAAAGCAGATAAGCGACCAAATAGATCGTATCAGAGATGCCATTTCTTGGATTTGCAGTTGTAATCCTGGATTCGGTGAATTCAAGAGACATTGTAAATTAAACGGTCTCAAACCCCGACGATTCCAAACTGATATGCCGGTAAGGTAGAACTCTACTTATTTAATGTTGGAAAATTGTTTGGAATATGATACAACCATTACATGTTTTTATAATATGAAATTGGCCGAAACAGGTCAACATAGTCCAAAAATAGTTACCACTGACGATTGGTATGTGGCAAAGATTTTTGTTCAATTTTTAAAGATTTTTTACAATGCCATTGTAACTCTTTCCAAGGTCTATTACCCCACATCTTCCCAGGCAATCCATCAGATAGTGAAAATGTCTGAAGTGTTAAACAGTTATAGAGAAGATGAACATCTAGGCGCTGCAGTTGTTGCCATGGAGACAAAATTGAAAAAATATTGGGCTAACATTCCTCTACTTTATACCTTAAGTGTTATAGTAGATCCTATGGTTAAATTATCTAGTTTAGAAGTTTTACTTAAGTTTATTGGTATTAATTTGTCAATAGATTATTCAGAACAAATTACTGACATTCAAACCAAGTTGTTCGAGATTTTTCGTATTTATGAGAGTAGGTTTGGCAACATTAACACCCCCCAATCAACACAACCAGAGACGAAGCAAACAAGTTGGAGCCTTCTGAAAAGGTGAAAAAAAAAACAAATCAGCAAGTACTTCTTCAGGGCAAAGATCAGACCCATCTTCTTGTACCAAACTGATTAGGTACCTTGAATCACAGTTCGATGCTGTTGAAGACAAGGAAGAATTTGATTTGTTGTTATGGTGGAGGACCTATACGTACAGGTATCCAGTTCTGTCACACTTAGCACGTGACGTACTGGTTATTCCAGTGTCAACGGTGTTTTCAGAACAAGCTTTCAGCACCAGTGGACGCATAATTGAACCAAGAAGAAGCTGTTTGTCTCCGGAGATGGTGGAGGTATTAACATGCCTTCAGGATTGGGAGCATGCTAAAAAAAGGTTGTAAAATCTAAATGTAGATAAAGAGCTTATTCTAAATTTCAATAATCTATATATTGATGACCCTACAGGTAGTGGCCAAGGTCAGAACTAGGTTATACTTTTACATATGTATTTATTATTTACTTGTAAGTTGTAAAACGGTTGCACTCTTTTTCCCTTACCAAGTTTTTATCCCACTAGGTTTTTCTTGGTAAGGTTTTTAATGAGACAATCATGTAAATATGTAATACTGAATTCCATAACTGAAAAATAATTAAATAAATAAAAATTATTCATTTTCTTTATTCATTTCAAATCCTAAACCATAAACCCTAAACTCTAAATCCAAACATACTTAATTTGAAAAAAAATGATGGACCAAACCCGTCGACTAGGCCCGCCAGGTCCGTCGGACCGGCCTGGCACAGCCCGCTTGAGGGAGGCTGGCGTGCCGGGCCGGGCCTCAGTTTTTGAAAACGGACTGGGCCTGGTCTAGCACTCACAGCGGTGCGTGGCGGACCAATCCCGGCACGGCCCGTTTCCAAAAACGGACATGGCCAGACTATGCCTAATGGGCCGGACCAATCCATTTTTACAGCTTTGGTCTGATATGTCGTTGGTCTTGTTCTCAATACCAGACATGATATTATCCTTCACAGAGTTTATAACATTATTTCAAAATTTATTAAATGTATATATCAAAAAGAAAAAGAAATATATATCTTTTTTTTAATATAAAAAATTTCTTTTGAATATTGATGGTCTTGTTACTAGATTGTAAATTTAACCAAATATGAATCATACATTTCCAGTCATTTGATAAAGCAACAGAATAAACATTTAATACAAAGGGTCGAACAAATTTCATCTTTATTTCTACACTATTTCAATGAGTTAATAACATTATTTCAAAATTTGTCAAATGTATATATCAAAAAGAAAAAATATTCAGTTTATATTATATATAATTTACAGATTTCGCAAATTATTAGTGAAAAAAGTCAATTCTAAATAAATAGGAATTTTTAATTGCAAATTGATCCGTATTACCATTTTTTAAAAATCATGAACGGACTATGATTTTTGACTTGTCTAAATGATTCAATAAAAACTGGTTTATTAGTCTAAATAATTGATTGCTCGGTTTAATTTAGAGAGTTTTTCCTTACGATAATTATCTATTTACACTCGTATAGTATCCCATAAATTGGGAGAAAAACTTCTCAAACATACTTGTAAAATATGTATGGTGAGATTTTAACCCTTGAACAAAAAGTGTGGAAGAAAGGTGTACAACCATCTCTAATAAAAGGTGATGTGCTCTCTCTGCTAAATCTTTATATTAAATATTACGTATTAAACTCTTTCTTAAATTTGTTATTAGAGCATCTACAATACAAAAATGGTTTACATATGAATTATTGTTGACATGGTAACAATATCAAGGATCTTGCTTTCTATGTGGTATAAATATGGACTTGATAGACGATCAACTTAAAATTTTATCTCCAATGCTTTCGTTTAAAACACATTTTGTTCTAATGACATGTCCACTTTTATTTCCTATTTTATTTTTTATTTTACTTCCTTACCAAAAATAGATGAAAAATTAATGTCAATTTTAAATATTTATTGAGTCAGCCTAAAAAAAGTTTGTGCAATAGACCGTCTAAAATTGACGGTCGTGTTGACAATGTCTAAAAAAAATTTACCACATTATCTTGAGGTTGAATATGTATGGCTGTATTAGATAATTTTTTTTTAAAGAATGTCTATTAATCTACATGGCATCTCTTTTTTTCGCAAGTCACGCTTGCATTGAAGATGCTTTTACCATGTTAATATCTCTCCTAATTACTCTCTCTCCATTTTTCAAAAAAAAAAAAAATCATATCACCATACTTGATCAATATTTGATATATATAAGTCGATGCAAATACATGTATTTCAAAAAAAAAAAAAACAATATATGAAAACTTGATTTGTTGCAGGTAGGTTCAAGTTTTGTAATGAGTATGGTACTTAAGAGTTTTTTTTTTACTATATACATATATACGGTAAGGATTGAAACCTAATTGCTTCAAAACTCAAATAATTAGAGATTGATTTTTCTACCATATTCCGGCTTCCGGCTTCCAGTAAGGATTCATTCTTTTTTTCCTCATAATTTGATAATTAATTTATTATTTTTATTTTATAATTTGATTGCATCTAAATAATATTATTAATAACTAAATAATTTTGTTTTACAATTATTAAATTACTTGTTATAGTTATCCTTAATATATTAAAATGTAAGTATTTAACAAATAGTTAGAAGAGTATAGATGTAAAAGTATTAATTTTCAGATATTTATAACTTAAAAAAAAAACTGCTTATCATTTACATTCAGTTTTCAATGGAAAAAATAAACATGTTTTTTAATTTTCAGTCTGCAGTCACTATTTAATCTTTAATAATATTCAGCATTGTTCAGTTTTCAGACAAAAAATTAAACGGGACCTTAGTCTTGTTTGATAAATAATGGAGATGAAAGTTTAATATGGTAATTAAAAATCTAGGAGAGATTATTTAATATGTAATATTTGATCTAATTATTTAGGAGATATGTTTTCTTCTTTTAAAATAGGAGTGTTAAAAGATAAAAAGGATAATCTTTGAACAAAATGATGTGTTTTTAATTTTTTTTAAAAAAATTAAATTTGAGAATGAAGTGTCTATAGAAAATAAATGTAAAAAAAAATAAAAAAAAAAATCTCTCTTTAATTTATACAAAATAAAAACATAGAGCTGAACAACTAATCTAGATTTAATTTCTTTCAACGACTTCGTATTATTATTATTATTATTATTATTTAAAAAACAAAATGAACCTCTTGATAATAAAATGAATCTCCTGTTTAGTGAGACCCTATAAATAAATAAATAAAAGACCTTCTAAACAAATAAAGGGAAAATTAATTATTTTTTCCCTAAACTGATTAGGATTTATTTTTCTCATTTGAACTTGTATTCATTATTCCACGAAGACAAATTTCATTGAGAAATGAATTTCCAATGTCCAATATTTGAAATTATTCTTATCCAACAAATATGAATAATTTATTTTTGAAAGTATAAATATGAATAATTGAACTATATATATATGATCTAATTCTTTAATGGAATTAATTTCTTCCTAAAAAAGAAGAGAAAAGAAAACTATAGCTAGGTTATTATAAAATTGAAAATCCATTGAATCATCCTTTCTTTTTGATAAGTATCTATCTATCATCGCCATCGTCATCAGTAATCATTCTCTCCCACTTCAAATAATTCATATCCAATGAATATGAATTATTCAATCTTTGTTATAAATATAATGAATATGAATTATTCAATCTTTGTTATAAATATTATTATTATTTTGAACAAGTTGTTATAAATATTCTTTGATGGATTTTTTTTCCCAAAGCTATTAGATTATAAAAAATATATATTTCCTTCAATAATCTTAACTTTCATCCTCTTCATTTATTAATCTATTATGGAACATTTAAAAGTAATAATTTTATTACATAAACTATAATTAAATCAAATTATTGCGATTCCTTACTGGGAGTCTGTGATTAATGTAACGTAAAAACTTGATAATAAATTAATATTTATTAGGATTTTCAAACACAACCCTGAACCGTCCAATGAATTTATTATGTTAAATTTTATTATTTTACGTATGCATACTCGTATGAAAGTACGTCACTGTTTTCCTTCACTTAATTACTTAAATGATTAAATCTCTCTCCACCTCTACCTAGGTCAAACTGGAAGGCACCAACTCCCCACGGTTCCACCGTTACAATTTAGAAGCATGAAAAATCACCATTACTTCTTTTTCCCGTATATAACCCAGAATATGATGATAACGGAAGCTCTTTAGATACAGATCATAAAATAAACACATAAATAAATATACATGTGAGGAGATTCAAATTCATATCACTAAGTCAAACCAAAACTATAATACCATGTCAGCATGGCAAAATTTTCTTTGATAAATTTTGTTAAATTTCACTTTGATCCTTTATTTAAATAAAATTTTATGACTTCATCCTGCATATCAATAAGACAATAAGCTTTGTATCCAAAAACTTAAGCTAATATTATAGAACCCAGCAATAATATTTAACCATGTGAGTATATTCAATAATATTAACTTAGAAATTAAAATATACACATACTTTTTTGGAGAGATTTTGACGTGTGCCAAGTGTGAGATTTTGGTGAGCTACTGCCTGCTGGAATCCAAATTAGTTTTTTTTTTTTTTTTTTTAACACCGTTTGTGCTAATACTGTTAGAGCATCTTTAATACTGTGTCAAAATTGTATGTCACTGTTAAAATTTAGTATTGGTGTAAAAAATTTTCTCGAATACAGTATCAAATACCATACCAAATTTGGTATATGTTAAACTTTATATCAAATTTGACATACGGTATGACATATGCCAAATTTAGCACAACAATAAATGTCATTTTTTAAAATACAAAAATATCATTATTTATTTTAAATATTTTAAATTATTTAAATTATTTAAATTTAATACACATTAATGTTATTTCAATTCAATTTATTTCATCACTAACGATTTTTAAGAAATCAAATGGTTATCCATTAATATATTAATTGTATTAATTAACTTTTATAAATTTAATGTATAAAATATAGTATTTTAGTTTATCTTTTAATATCGTGTATTATAATATAATAATAATTTGTTATTTCAAATATAATATTTTATTCTTTTTAATGTTAAAATTAACGTTGTAAATAACATCAATATTGAAGATGGTCTTAGAATTAATCAAAAAAATCAAGACGATTTCTAATTTGGTTATCTCCATTTAATTTGTAGTGCTCTACCATTATTATCACATCTTTAAAAGACTTCAATTTCCTAAGAAAATCCTATAGTCATCATCAGTACTATACTTTCTTCTGATATTTTTGCTTTCTTTCTTCATTTATTTATTCCGTAAGATCTTTCCTGTACTATTAGAATTGCTTTGAGATGTAAAGCTCTTCCGGAAGCACGTAAGCACTTTTTTGGTGTAATAATTATTATTGATAAATATACACATGTCATAAACATGTTTTTAATTAATATTCAAAGGTCAATAAAATATAATAAAATATAACTAACTTCTCTTAACCGTTATATTTCTATCTAATAATTTTATTAATATTTAAAAATATATTTATACATAAGGTTGATTAGTCAAGGTTTCTTGTTTGAATAAACTTACAATGAACATGAATTGTGTGGCTTGTGGAATTGTCCAAATCAAGATTTATGTTATTATTAAAAAATTATTCAACACCAATTTTTTGTGATTTTTAGCTTTGCACGATTTCCTTAGCTAATTGCATGCTTGATAATTATTGTTTTAATTAATTATATACAGATATATATAATAAAATTCTATTTCATTATTATTGTTGACTGGTTTCTAAGTACAAGATGCTAGGATTGATTGGCTTCAAGTGAAATTAATTGGAAATGGTGAAATATGCCACTTTTTTTTTTTTATGTGTGTTGCAGTGATGTCACCGCTTTAATAACTTAAGTTTAAAATACACCAATTATGGTGAACTACCCAAATTGCTCTTAAATAATCTATTTTCTAGTCCCATTGTGTTTTCATCTATACTTTGAAAATGATAACTCATCTCTCTCTCTCCAAAAAACTTGTCTCTTTCTAGATTCTGTAGAAGAAGATAACCTATATTTGTGATCTTCGTTTATATATTTTTATATATTTCTGTGTGGTTTAACAATGTATTCATTTGTTATGATTTGTTGTCCGGTCTTTGTATGAACATGTATGAACATTTTATTTTTCAAAGGATCGAACATTTTATTTTTTTAAATAATGTTTAGTTAAATCGAGTATATTTGTAGCCAAATTGAGTATTTTTTTTATTATGATCGAGCTTATTTTTAAAAGAATCGAGTATTTGTCAAATGATCAATAAATTTTCAAAGGATCGAGAAATTTTTTCAAAGGATCGAGTTTTTTTTCAAAGGATCGAGTTTTTTTTCAAAGGATCGAATCGAAAATATTTTTCAAAGGATCGAGCTTTTTTTCTAAATGATCGAGAATATTTTTTAAAGGATCGAGAATTTTTATCAAATGATCGAGAAGATTTTTCAAATGATCGAGATTTTTTTCAAATGATCGAGAATTTTTTCAAAGGATCGAGAATATTTTTCATCGAGAATATTTTCAAAGGATCGAGATTTTTTTGAAATTCTCGAATCGAGAATATTTTTCAAAGGATCGAGATATTTTTTCAAAGGATCGAGAATATTTTTTAAAGGCTCGAGAATTTTTGTCAAATGATCGAGAAGATTTTTCAAAGGATCGAGATTTTTTTCAAATGATCTAGATTTTTTTCAAAGGATCGAGAATATTTTTAAAAGGATCGAGAATATTTTTCAAAGGATCGAGTTTTTTTCTTCAAATGATCGAATCGAAAATATTTTTCAAAGGATCGCGATTTTTTTTCAAAGGATCGAGATCGAGAATATTTTTTAAAGGATCGAGAATTTTTGTCAAATGATCGATAAGATTTTTTAAAGGATCGAGATTTTTTTCAAATGATCGAGAATATTTTTCAAAGGATCGAGAATATTTTTCAAAGGATCGATAATGTTTTTCAAAGGAACAAGAATTTTTATCAAATGATCGATAAGATTTTTCAAAAGATCGAGATTTTTTTCAAAGGATCGAGAATATTTTTCAAATGATCGAGAATTTGTTTCAAATGATCGAGAATATTTTTTAAAGGATCGAGAATTTTTGTCAAATGATTGAGATTTTTTTCAAAAGATCGAGATATTTTTCAAATGATCAAGTATATTTGTAGTGAATTTGAGCATATATTAGAAAGAATCAATGATTTTTTTTCAAAGAATCGAGAATATTTTTTTTGAAGTACTGACCAGAAAAAAAAAACTCGACCCCCGAATGCGTCTGCGTATCGTCTGAGTTTCAACGAAACTTTCTCTCTCTATTACATAACTCTCTCTGTAAAAAAATGAATGAAACATTCTGATGGAACAACTATTGGGGGTATTTTTGTCCGTTCACCATAATTGATGTCTTTTAAACATAAGTTATTAAAACAATGACAATGTTGAAACGTCATCTCCAAAAAGTGTTATTTATTTTTTGAGCCCGTGAAATTAAAAGCCATGTAGACATGTAGTTGACAACTTGACATAGGTAAGGGAACACATCAGCATCAACCTAAGTGTCCAACATTTAATATTCATCATTTCATCCTCCATTTGCAAGTGATTATCACCATAATCACAAAATAATTAAGGTTTAAGGTTTAAAGTTTAAAGTATTAATATCATTTATGAAATTAATTCATGTTACAGTGTCATGAGTGAATATAATTAAACTTTGTCTATTTAATTTTGGATAAATTCGAATGCATTATATATATATTCCTTTTATTAAATGGTGGGGAATGTCATAATTTCATAATGTTAAATGGTTTCAAAACTTTTTCTTAAAAAAAATGTATTTTTTTGTTGTTGCTGAATTTTCGTTTATCTTTTTCTATGGACTACATCTTTATCATAACAAAGAAAATAACGAAGTATCTTTGCATAACTATCTTTGTGTTCCTATAATTCTTTTCAGATATTTAGAGTCATGGCTCATGATGTCAATACTCAATAGCACCACTTCAATTTTATTTTAATTTTACTATTACAAATTAGGAGTTAATAATAAAAAATTATTAAAGGGGTTGTTTAAGGGAGTTAGTCATTTACAATAACATACACCATTAAATAAAGGAGTCTTAGAGAGACGGTTGAAGATGCTCTTAGTAGCCCCTTACAACAACATTCATCCTTATTTGAGTCTCCAACAACATTCACCCTTATTTGAGTCTCCAATTTCAAACTTAAGTGGTAATCAATCCACTAATCATAAAAGATTAAATATTTTATTAAAAGATTATCTTAATTATTTTTTAAAACTACTCTTCTCAGTACTCATTTCATAGACATAATTTACCCCAGGTTAGTTTCTAAATTTTCGAATTTTTTTTAATGTTTTGCTCAAAACACACACCAATAAACCATTCATAGGTTTTTTCTTTTATATTTTGCTTTCGGCTACATCTAATTATCAATTTATCGTGGAAAAGAAAATAATAAAGTTGCTTTCTATACCTTCAACCCTAAATTTGAGTTTTACTATCTACCATTATATTCCTAACATTCCTATAATTCATTTTAAATATTTAAAGCTATCATGCCGATAGCACCATATTTTTATTCTTAATTTTTTTTTTAAATAAACTATTATAAATTCAAGAGTTAAAAAAATAAGTTACAATCACATTGACAGTCGATGTAAAAGACCTAATATTAATTAAGTGATCAATTTTAATTAAACAATTCTGATATACTTGAATGGAATGTCTATTAATTATAATATCACCATATATTATTTTGTATATTGATAATATCTTGTATGATCTTCTTTTGCTGCATACCTAGTCGTAATAGTGTGGCTCACGCCATTGCTAAATACAATTGTTATTTTTAGATTATATGATTCTGTTTGTTAGGTTTGATGATTCTGTGTACTGGAGTTTATTTTTTCCTAGCTGGTTGATTAGGCTAGCTGATACTGATGTAATGGTTGCTACCATTCTCTAGTAAATTATAATTAAACAAGTATTTATTTTTAGCATTACATTTACAATTAATTAGCAGTAGTCCCCAACCGGGTCCTGCAATCGTCATTAATGACGCTATCTCTAAAATGTACTAATTAAAGTCAACCGTGATATGCTCTCATATGCAGTACATGAATACACGATTATCATCATCAATCAGTTTCATCGAACCTTTATTAATTATTATACATATTATCATAGACCTGTCCACATAACATATTAACCATCTAATAAAACATCTCTCTCTAATCTATATATATATAACACACCAACACATGTTTGTTACTACACAACATCGATCTCTGCCACATTGTTTTTGGGTTGTACAAGAGATCATCACCACCCTTTTAAGCTGAAGTGAAGTGGTGGTGGGGGTGGGGAGAATAAATCTTGGTTGGTGTTGTGACTTGTGTGTGTTTGTTTGTTTCTCAGGAAAGTTTTATCGTAATGGGTAAAGAGGTGATGAGGAAAGAAAGTGATCATGATCCGAAGAAGAGGAGGAAAAACGGGTCGATACGATCCATTATCATGCATGCGGACGGTGTGGATATGTTCTTGATGGTTTTCGGGTTCATCGGAGCCGTTGGTGATGGGTTCACTACTCCTTTGGTGTTGTTTGTAACCAGTAAATTGATGAACAATATTGGTGGCTCATCCGGTGATTCCTTCACTCAAAACATCGACAAGGTCTCTCTCTCTCTCTCTCTCTCTCTCTCTCTCAAAATTGATACACTTGAAGAGAACTGTACATGGTGTAACTGGGTTAATTTGTTGTCATTTTCTGGTTGACAGAATGCAGTGGCAATGTTGTACTTAGCATGCGGAGGATGGGTTGCTTGTTTCCTAGGTAATTTTTTTTTTTTTTTTTTTGACTTTTTAGTGAACTTCAATGGAGAATATTCATGAAAATTTTAATGGTTTTATTATTATTATTATTATTATTAATTGTCTTGTTTTGGTAAATTTTTAGAGGGATATTGTTGGACAAGAACAGGAGAGAGACAGGCCACAAGAATGAGAGCCAGATACTTGAAAGCAGTTTTAAGACAAGATGTGGGTTACTTTGATTTGCATGTCACAAGTACTGCAGAGGTCATCTCAAGTGTCTCTAATGACAGTCTTGTAATTCAAGATGTTCTCAGTGAAAAGGTAATTAAATCAATCTGAAAAAAATTAAGTGCAGCTTCTTTGAATGAATGAATTAATGTTAATTTTGTTATGGTATTAATTGATCAACAGATCCCAAACTTTCTGATGAATGCTTCACTGTTCTTCGGCTGCTACCTGGTTGGTTTCCTGATGCTATGGAAACTTGCGATTGTCGGATTTCCTTTCGTTGTGCTTCTAGTGATTCCTGGGTTGATCTATGGAAGGACTTTGATGGAATTAGCTAGAAAAATCAGAGAAGAGTACAACAAAGCTGGAACAATAGCAGAGCAAGCTATTTCTTCCATACGAACTGTCTATGCTTTTGTTGGTGAAACCAAAACCATCACAGAATTCTCTTCAGCCTTGCAAGGATCAGTCAAATTGGGACTCAAACAAGGCTTAGCCAAAGGCCTTGCCATTGGCAGCAATGGAATTGTCTTTGCTATTTGGTCTTTCATGTCTTATTATGGTAGCAGAATGGTCATGTACCATGGTGCTCAAGGTGGCACTGTCTTCGCCGTCAGCGCTGCCATTGCTGTTGGTGGCCTGTAAGTCTTTTTCTACCTCATAAACTTCATATTATTTTGAACTAGTTTTCCTCTTGTTTTAATTCTTAATTTATATGGAGAGATTATCGGTTACAGAATTTCCCTTACGGAATCCCTAATTGCTACATGTGGTAATTGGATTAACACAGCCAGTAGCTCTTACATATTTAAATTATTACCGGTAGTAATTGGGAATTTAGTACGGAAAATCCTGCACTTGATAATCCCTGATATGTTTTTTTTTTTTATCAAATCTTATCATACCTGATACAATAACATTCTTAAACCAGGTCATTAGGGGCCGGTTTGTCGAACCTAAAGTACTTTTCAGAAGCAATGTCAGCAGGAGAAAGAATAATGGAGGTGATCAAGAGAGTTCCAAAGATAGATTCAGATAATCTATCAGGAGAAATCCTGGAAAACGTTTCCGGTGAAGTTGAGTTCAGGAATGTGGAATTTGCCTACCCATCAAGGCCAGAATCCAAAATCTTCCAAGATTTCTGCCTCACGATTCCTTCAGGAAATACTGTAGCCTTAGTGGGTGGCAGTGGCTCAGGAAAATCCACAGTGGTCTCACTGTTGCAGAGGTTCTACAACCCACTTGGTGGAGAGATCCTGCTTGATGGGGTTTCCATTGACAAATTACAGCTTAAGTGGCTGCGGTCACAAATGGGGTTGGTGAGCCAAGAGCCCGCACTGTTTGCAACCACAATCAAAGAAAATATACTGTTTGGCAAGGAAGATGCAACCATTGAAGAAGTCATTGAAGCAGCTAAAGCTTCTAATGCTCATAATTTCATCACTCAGTTGCCTCAACAGTATGATACCCAGGTCAGTTTTTTTTTTGTCGCCTAGCTAACCTGCTGAACTAGGGAATATATTTCTTATGCTACTTGTAGGATGCGATAAATTACGATCCCGTATGAAAATTTATTAGAAGAGAAATCAAACACGAAAACAGGGTTGTTGTTAATCGACTAACATGGTGTTGACCTGGATTAAAAAAATTCATAGGAGAATGATATTCACCAATTAAAAAACTCACTTTTGTCTATGGAAAATATATAATTATTCTAAACATATAGAATGATCAAAGATTGAGTACTCTTTTATATATATATATATATATATTTAAAAAAATTCATATATGGAATTACATAAGAACATTGAATATGAATTAATCATTTTACATACTTTGATTTGATATGTATACACTTGTTAAAACTCTTTTATAAATGAGTGACTCACATTCAATATTCTTATATAATTTCATCAGTGCGTAATGATAGGAAAATGACTATATATATTTATATAATTGTAGGTCGTATCTGTGACTGATATATATATATATATTTGTTTATGTTATTATTTATAATTTCCCATATTTTAAATAAATCAGATGAGTAGAGTATTTAAATCCGTCGTTCCATTTAGTTGTTTTTTATCATTAACCTAGCAAGATAAAATATCATTCATTTTCATTTACGATCGATCATGGAAAAGGTTGGTGAGAGAGGAGTTCAAATGTCAGGAGGACAAAAGCAGAGAATCGCCATTGCAAGAGCCATAATCAAAGCACCAAGAATCCTCCTTCTTGACGAGGCAACAAGCGCATTAGACTCCGAATCCGAGCGTGTCGTCCAGGAAGCTCTCGACAAGGCTGCGGTGGGTCGCACCACCATAGTCATCGCCCACCGCCTCTCCACCATCCGCAATGCCGACCTCATCGCTGTTGTCCAGACCGGCCTGGTCATGGAGACCGGCTCCCACGAAGATCTCATGCAAGACGAAGACGGCCTCTACGCCTCCCTCGTTCGCCTCCAACAAAGCAATGATCAGGACACCAACAACAACGACAACAATGGCTCGTCTTCTATATCAAACACGGACGTCAACAACACTAGCAGCCGTAGACTCTCAATGGTTAGTAGATCAAGTTCGGCGAATTCTTTCGTCCGAGATCAGAGAGAATTCAATGCAAATGAAGATGACGACAACAGCGATGATCAACAGCTACAAGTACCGTCATTTAGGAGGCTATTGGCTTTGAATCTCCCGGAATGGAAGCAAGCGAGTTTGGGTTGTTTCAGTGCAATCCTGTTCGGTGGTGTGCAGCCGCTCTACGCCTTCGCGATGGGATCGATGATATCGGTCTACTTCTTGAACGATCACGACCAGATCAAAGAGAAGACTAGGTTTTACGCGTTGTGTTTCATGGGGTTGGCTGTGTTTTCTCTCATCATCAATGTCAGCCAACACTGTAGCTTCGCTTACATGGGTGAGTATTTGACGAAGAGGATCCGAGAGAGGATGCTTTCGAAGATTTTGACCTTCGAAGTTGGTTGGTTTGATCAAGATGAGAATTCCAGTGGCGCCATCTGCTCTCGACTTGCCAAAGATGCCAATGTGGTACGTATCTGCCTGTTTGGTATCATTAATTACTCTTCTATAATTAGATTGGTCCTTAAAAAAAATGAAGACAGTAACTATATAACGTTACATATGTTATTATGTAAATTTATATGTATCTTATTTTGGTCTATTTTTTGATTGATGTAGGTGAGATCTTTGGTGGGTGATCGGATGGCTCTCATTGTACAGACCTTCTCTGCTGTAATTATAGCTTTCACAATGGGCCTTGTCATTGCATGGAGGCTTGCTATAGTGATGATAGCAGTCCAACCACTTATCATTGTATGCTTCTATGCTAGGAAGGTGCTACTAAAAAGCATGTCACAAAAGGCCATGAAGGCACAAGATGAAAGCGGAAAGCTAGCCGCGGAGGCTGTATCCAATCTCCGGACGATCACTGCCTTCTCGTCTCAAGACCGGATCTTGAAAATGCTAGACAAGGCACAAGAAGGCCCACGGCGAGAGAGCGTTCGACAATCATGGTATGCAGGTATGGGGCTCGCTTTCTCTCAAAGCCTTACAACGTGTACTTGGGCTCTGGACTTTTGGTATGGTGGTAAGCTCATCTCACAAGGCTACATCTCCGCTAAAGCCCTTTTTCAGACCTTCATGGTCCTAGTGAGCACAGGCCGGGTCATTGCCGATGCCGGTAGTATGACCACAGATCTTGCCAAAGGCTCGGACTCTGTTGCATCAGTCTTTGCGGTATTAGACCGGTACACAAGAATTGAGCCCGAAGACCCGGAAGGTCACCAACCTGAAAAAATTACAGGTCACATAGAAATTAGAGATGTACATTTTGCATACCCTGCTAGGCCTAATGTTATGATTTTCAAAGGTTTTTCAATCAACATTGAAGCAGGAAAATCAACGGCATTGGTTGGACAAAGTGGATCCGGTAAATCAACGATCATCGGTTTGATTCAACGATTTTATGATCCCCTAAAAGGAGTGGTGAAAATCGACGGCCGAGATATAAGGTCATACCACCTTAGGTCATTGAGAAAACACATTGCTCTAGTCAGTCAAGAGCCTACATTATTTGCTGGCACAATTAGGGAAAACATTGCATACGGGGCCTCGGATAAGATCGACGAATCGGAGATCGTTGAAGCCGCTAAGGCGGCCAACGCTCATGATTTCATTGCCGGGTTGAACGACGGTTACGACACGGGGTGCGGTGACAGAGGAGTGCAGCTATCAGGAGGCCAGAAGCAACGTATTGCCATAGCCCGTGCCATATTGAAAAATCCAGCAGTGTTACTACTTGATGAAGCGACCAGTGCTCTTGATAGTCAATCAGAGAAAGTGGTGCAAGACGCGCTTGAGCGCGTGATGGTAGGGAGGACAAGTGTGGTGGTGGCCCACAGATTGAGTACAATACAAAACTGTGATCTAATTGCTGTGTTAGATAAAGGACACGTGGTGGAGAAAGGGACGCACTCGTCCTTGTTGGCAAAGGGGCCCAAAGGATCCTACTTCTCATTGGTCAGCCTCCAAAGGACCCCACACAATACTCAACCAAGCTTCCAGTGATTGGTCAAATCAGTTTTTTTTTTTTGGGAGTTTCATTTGTAATAAGAAGGTCTTTATTTGTATTTGATGTAAATGTATATAGCAAGAATGGTAATAATATATTTATATTTCAAAATCATAATTTTCTTGAAGAGTTTTTCTTTTATTATTATCTATGAATATTACATGACATGTATGCAATCAGGCATATACCCATGGACATACCTATGCATGTGCAAGGGTAGCCAATCTTTAAAAAAAAAAAAAATTAAATAAATCTTGATTTTAAAAAAAGTTTAAAAATATATTGAATTTTATCAAAATACTCCATCTCCATGTTTTTTCAAAACCAAATAATACTTGTAACAGAACGGTTATATTAATTGAATTCGTCTGTTTTCAATCTTGAAAATATCTTCTTTTTTTTCATTTATTTATTTTATCAAAATTGAGTTCAATTTCTTTGTCAACATACAAAATTGGCCTTCCAATTACGCATATTATGGTAAATTGTAATAATTTGATTTTTTTAAAATTATTTTGAAATATCTTACCTTTAATTATATTTGGACATCAAATTTCTTTTATTACGAATTTTGAAAAAAAAATATGATCTGAATCCGAAATCATCAATATGGATGTGAGTAGATTATTGAGTGGATTATTATCAACTCATTCTAAATGACGATTTAAACGACTAACAAGTATTATTGTATAAGTAATTAAGGTTGTCACCTTGTAATTTTTAAATTTATGAATATTTTTAGGTTTGTTATTAAAGTGACGGACAATTGAATTGAGTTCATCAAAATTTAGGAAAGGGAAAGTATCATTTTCCCCCCTGACGTTTGTCCAATTATTAAGAAGAGGACAGAGTTTCACCGTATTAACCGTTTTACCCTCTAAAATCAAAGAAATATTAAAAGATCTCCTTCTGTCACTTTTACCGTCTAATTTGGATACTGACCGTTAAATAAGAAGGGCATTAATATCATTTTACTCTCCAAAATGTTATTTTACCTTTTTTTAAAATGAATTTGGTGGAAAATTTAGATTCAAACATAAACCTAGATCTGTTAAAAAAAAGATCAAACACATTTATTAACTTAACAACTCGTGCATATCTCAGACAGAAAAAAAAAATCAAACCCAAATCTGAAAAAAAAAAAAATCAAACCCAGATCTGAAAAAACACAAACACCAACATCATCATCATCAACAACATCACAGACACCAACATCATCATCATCATCAACAACATCAAACAACCATTATCATCACCAAACCTTTACAATCAAATTCCAGCCATCAACACCCAATATATTACGTGGAGATCCAGATTCACAATCTTTCTCTCAACTACCATCGTCAACTCCAAACCACCACCCCCACCATCATCAACTCCAAACGACGACCACCACTATTTCCAACCCCAAACACCTACCACTGCCATCGTCAACTCCAAACACCACCGCAAACCCAACAATCGAACCACATAACCACCACCAAATCCATAACATCTCTATAGGAGCCTCCCTTTTTCTTAGCAGCGATCACCAAACATCCATCATCGTTTTCGGGTTCGATCGAGCGCCGATCGGAGCAGATCGAGAGAATGAAGATGCAGTGGTCGGAGCAGATCGAGCACCGAACTGGGTTAGATCCAGAATCGGGGTTCGACCCGATGTGAAGAGAAAGAGTGAGACCGAAAGAAAGAGAAATAATAGGGAAAAGAGGGAGAGAAGGAAGATGCGTCGGTCGGAAGGAGATCGATCGTCGATTTCCTCGATTGGAAAGGGATCGTCGAAAGAAAAAGAATGTAGTGGCTAGGGTTTGGTCTTTGAGGTGTGGTGGTGACTAGAGTTTGAGTTATGAAGGATTAGGTTAGGGTTTGAGTTTGTTGGAGAGGGTGGTAGTCTAGTGGAGAAGATGATGATTTGTTGGGGAAAGTTTGTGAGGGATTATTATTGTTATTATTATTATTATTATTATTATTTGTTTTTTATTTTGTTTTTTGTATTTTGTTTTTTAATATATTTTTTCTTTAATAAATATCTTGAGGGTAAAATAGTAATTAAATAGAGCAAGGGGTATATAATACATTTTATGGATGGAAAATGAAATAGAAGGGGTATTTAATACATTCTTTTCATTTGAGGGGGGAGATCGACCAATATGGTGAAACTCTATCCTCGTCTTAACAATTGGACAAACATTAGGGGGGAAATTGATACTTTCCCTTTAGAAAATGGATAAACTTTATTTTGTTGTTATCGTTTGTCTGACGAAGACAAGCGTTTTGTTTTTAAATTAGTCTGAGTCAGAAACTTACAACACAAACCGAGTTTGTAATTTGTACTTTTCAATTTTCACGTTGGGGCAAGCTTTGGAGTTTGGACATATATAGTTGATAACAAAACCAGAATTGGACCTTATTGTTTTTTTTTTCTTTTTTGGGAAAAAGATATATTATATAAAATAGTTTTAAGGGTTTGAAAAAAAATCAACGGGCACTTTACATTATGTGATATGAGTTGACCGACCAATATTTATCTATAGTTGCATCATAAGATATTAAGATGTGAAGTGATTAAAACAAACACTTGTCAAACATGCTAAACTATTAATCTATTGATTATAACATATTGGAAAATGTTAAAAACTCGATTTTTTTTTAAAAGATATTAACACATGTTCAAATATTAATAATTGAAAAAGTATTTAAAAAAATGGTCAAATTAAATTTTGACTTGAATTTTTTATTTGACCGGACCCTTATTTCATTCGATGTCAATTTTATTATTCTACGGGTTTTAAAATCAGATGCAAAAGTTGGGTGATGTTGGAATTTATAATCTTCAAATGTACTTCGAATAAATGAGCTTTTGCAAAGTTTGAGTTTCTTTTTTTGAAGGAAGAAAAGATTACAACCAAACCCGACACTCAACCGAGACCAAGTAACCAACAAAGGAAGGAAACTTCTCCAGCCAAAACAAGTTCTCATCACAAGCGAGACCGTTTTTAGCTAACATATGGGCTACCTGATTAGTCTTTCTAGGAACGAAATTAAAAGACACAAATCACACGATTTAACAAAAGACGAATGTCATCAATAACACTCCCAACCTCTAGGAAAATAAACACACTGTTGATCCAATTCACAATAACTTCAGTATCTGAATCAATTATGCACGAAGACAACCCAGTATCCAAAGCCAACAAGACCACGGAGAATGGCCGTAGCTTCCACAATTTGTGCAAAGTTTGAGTTGAAACAAGCCGAGTTTGTACTTTGTACTTGGTTTCTTATTGAGGCAATGTTGTTGGATATAGCCCAATCCAAATCCTATAAATGAATTGTACTAAGTTTGAGCCCAATTAATTGGACTCAAGTTTCACTCTTGTTGGACTCTATTAAATTAAGATCCTGGTCTGATGGTAAACACCCCACATCTATACAACAAAATTACGGGTTTGAGTCCTTTCATTTTCCATAAAAAACCTCGAATTTATGTAATACTTCATTTTTTATATAACAACAACAACAACAACAACAACAATAATAATAATGTTATACAATCCAAATAATTAACCCAAATTTCAATTTAAATGATGTGGTAAGCGAGTTGTCATCATCGCACACAACATGAGATGATGTAATGAAAAAACCAATTGCCACATCATTTGAGTTGAAATTTGGACTAAATGTTTAGGTTGTCTAACATTAGTGATATATAAATAATGATTTTCCTATCAATGCGCACTAATATAAGTTATATCAGTACGCACTGATATAAGTTATATCGGTGCGTTGTACGCAGACCATTGATTATGAAGAAGTTTTGACAAGTTTATACATTTTGAGCTAAAGTATGTAAATATAATGGTCGATATCCAACATATTGTAAAGTTTCATTAGTGCGTACTGACTTAAAATTTATATATATATATATATAAGAACCGTTGAATCCAATTTGAAAAACCATTAATTGTGATGACATTGAAATAATTAAGACTTTTTTTATCTAAATACATAGACAACATTATTTTAAGAGTAATGTTTTTTTATTCAAATTTTAAGAGTAATCTTACCTTTTTCAAATTTGGTACTTACATATGGTACATAAATGATGTGATATTGTTATAATCCATTCATTTAAATTATACAAATCGAATACAATTTAGATGAGTGAATTACAATGATGCTACATAATTTGGATAATAAATTTAGGTAAAGTAACATTATTGTTATATTAATTTACTGATATAATCAACATTATTTTTTCTAACATAATTTTCCATATCATGAACTTAAAACCATTGGATTGTGATTGTAATAATGGGTCATGTTATTTACATGATCTATATAGTAATATGATTAGTTACTGGACATTGAATTTTAATTTAAATAGTCATACAAATTTAATTTTTGAAAAAATAAAATAAAACGAAAGAATATCAGGTCCTTCACTTAAAACCCCTGATATAAGTTATATCGGTGCGTTGTACGTGAACCATTGATTATGAATAAGTTTTGACAAGTGTATACACTTTGAGTTAAAGTATGTAAATCTAATGGTCAATATCCAACGTATTGTAAAGTTTCATTAGCGCGTACGGATTTAATTTTTTTTTTTATATATATATAAAAGAACCGTTGAATCCAATTTGAAAAACCATTAATTGTGACGGCATTGAAATAATTAAGTTTTTTTTATCTAAATACATAGACAACATTATTTTAAGAGTATGTTTTTTTTAATTCAAATTTTAAGAGTAATCTTACCTTTTTCAAATTTAGTACTTAAATATGGTACCTAAATGATGTGATATTGTTATAATCCATTCATTTAAATTATACAAATATAATACAATTTAGATGAGTGAATTACAATGATGACACATAATTTGGATACTAAATTTAGGTAAAGTAACATTATTATTATCTTAATTTACTGATATAATCAACATTATTTTTTCTAATATAATTTTCTATATCATGAACTTAAAACCATTGGATTGTGATTGTAATAATGGGTCATGTTATTTACATGGTCTATATAGTTACATGATTAGTTACTGGACATTGAATTTTAATTTAAACAGTCATACAAATTAAAGTTTTGAAAAAATAAAATAAAATGAAAGAATATTAGGTCATTCACCCCTGATTAACCGATTAAGTATGTAATCTTGTATAATACCTAAATTTTATAAAAATTACCATTTATAAATTGGTATTCCTACCTCATTTACCAAGTTTAATAAGTGTATGTTTACTACCAAACCAGCTATTAGGGGTCGTTTATTTTTTTGTCTGAAAACTTAAAAGTATTGAATTTTTCTAATGACTGAATATGGACTGAAATCTAAACATGAATGACATTTTTTTTCCTCACATCTGAATGTATTGTCAATACGTTTGTTTTTTAAAAGTAAAATTGTCTGAATATAAGTAATTTTACATTTATACCTATGTTAAACAATTATACATATAATATGGAATAAAAACAATCCAATAATAATAATTATATATGAACACATATGATCATGATCTTCATATTTGATTACAAACAAACTTCATTTTTCTAAGAAAAGAAAATGTTTTTTTGTTCAAAAAATAAAAAGGATATCAGGAAAATTCACACAAAGCACTATAATATATATCATCATAATTTCATAATAAAATATCGATATTAAACACCAATACGCAAAGTGATTATGGTTCTTTTTTATTTTTAAAGCTATTTAAAATAAACAATATATTAAAATAAATATTTCTATACCATATGTAATTTTGATGAAATTGGAAATATATTATATATGTGGATAGTATCAGAAGAAAAGATTTTATATTGCATTTGATGCAATTAAGTGATTTGCAATTAAGTTAAAAGTCATGAATTTTTACTTTTCATTTTAAGTTGTTTTTTTAGGATTTTTAAGTTGTTTAACCACTTAAAAAAACAAACAAAATAACGTAACAGTTATGATTCAGACCCATTAAGTTTGAAGTGGAAAAAACAAACGACCCTTGATCTCAATTCTCAAGTTATTTTTTCAGTCTTTGGAACTACATGTTTTAGGTTTTTTTTTTTTTTTAGAAAAGACTTTTTTTTTTAAACAAATAAAATATATTACTGTAGATGATACTTAACCTTTTATATTGGTATTCCTTCCTTGTTTGTGCTTGAATTCTATTAAGTTACAATGAATCAATATAAGATCTTTCATTAATTCTTTAATTTCCTTATTAATTATTATTTATTATTACCACCACCCTCTTTGATTTTTTTCCATTTTTTTTAGTTGGGACAGTTAATCATACTTATTGTTGTTTTTTGTATAAGACTTTTGAAATCAATTTTAACATGAAATATATCCAACCAAATTGACTAAAAAATGGTACAAATAAACCTAAATTACTTCTGAATTTTCAACTTTGTTGCTCCTCTCTAAATTAACCATTAAGAACACATGATTTATAATAAAGGAATGGTAAGTGCTGTTGTGTGATTATATCAATTGTATATTTTAAATTAAATGAGTGATTGACGATATGATGTTGGTCCAATTGTACACCCCTCACATTTATACTACGGGATTATGGATTCGAGTCTTTCTAAAAAAACTCCGTAATACTTAAAAAAAAAGAGTGATAGTTTATAGTTTGGTAACATATTAAATGCACTAAAATGAGTGATTTATACTTCAACAACTAAATAAATGCGTTAAAAGAGTGATAGTTTATAGTTTTATAACTAAATAAACATGCTAAATGAGTGATACTTTATAATTGGGGTATTGTCAAAATCCTCCATCTTGTTCTGTTAATGACTAATAGCCCCAAAAGTTCACATTATTCGTCATTTCCCCTGTTTCGTTAAAAAAACACACTGGATGTTATAGCAATTGCAATTACAAATCATAAATCTTGAATCACAATCCAAAATAGCACAATTAATAAAACAACAATGACCAAATTTTATATTGTTCACATATTTTAATTATAATAAATTTAATTCATAAAAAGACAATTGAAGGGTAAAATAGTAAATGGGCATCATGGAATTAAACAAACAAAATACTATATATATATATATCGAATGGATTTCTACCGTCCATATCTCAATAGATGGATGGTAGACACCTATTTTAAAAATATAAGTTAAAAAAAATCAAAAAAAAAAAGACGATCGATGTAAAATGAGTGCTAGTTTATAGTTTGATAACTAAATAAACGCGTTAAAATGAGTGATAGTTTATAGTTTAGTAATTAAATAAACCTTTTTTTTGATATCATAGTTTAGTAACTAAATAAATGCGCTAAAACGAGTGAGGGTTATAGTTTGGTAACTAAGGGGTCATTTGTTTTTTCCACTTAAAACTTAATGAGTCTGAATCATAATTATTAAGTTGTTTTGTTTGTTGTTTAAGTAGTCAAACAACTTAAATATATATATAAAAAAAACTTAAAATTAAAGGAAAAAAAATCACGATTTTTAATTTAATTGCAAATCACTGAATTGCATTAAATGCAATATAAAATATTTTCTTCCGATACTATCCCCCATATATAACATATTTCCAATTTCATCAAAATTACATATGGTATAGAAATATTTATTTTAATATATTGTTTATTTTAAATAGCTTAAAAAAACCTGATCACTGTGCATATTGGTGTTTAATATCGATACTTTATTATGATATTATGGTGATATATATATTATAGTGTTTTGTGCGAATTTTTCTGATGTTTTTTTTTTGAAAAAAAAAACATTTTTTTTTCTTAGAAAAATGAAATTTGTTTGTAATCAAATATGAAGATCATTATCATATGTGTTCATATATAATTATTATTTTTGGATTGTTTTTATTCTATATTATAAGTATAATTGTTTAACATAGGTATAAATGTAAAATTACTTATATTCAAACAATTTTACTTAAAAAAAATAAATTTGTTGACAATACATTTAGATGTGAGAAAAAACAAACAAACATGTCATTCAGGTTTAGATTTAAGTCCCTATTCAGTCATTAGAAAAATTAAGGGTTATTCAATTTTCAGAAAAAAAAAATAACAAACGACCTCTAAATAAACACGCTAAAACGAGTGATAATTTACAATTTGATAACTAAATAAACGCGTTAAAACGAGTGAGTATTTATAGTTCGGTAACTATTTATAGTTTTGTAACTAAATAAATGCACGTGTGTGATACCATCATCGACGTGGCTGTCTTTATTTTATTTTTATTTTTACCGTTTTAAGTTTACGACCAAATTATCATATAACAAATTACACATAATTTTTAAAATCAGTGGAAACAAGGAAAGCCTTTGAATCAGATTGAGCATGATAGGTCTATACAAATTCCCAACCTCAGTTGTAAGTCCGTGCATACTTAGATATTTCCGATCTCAATGTTAGGTTCTTACATATTAGGATATTCTCGATTTTACATATTCAGATATTCCCGATCTCAGTATCAGATCATTCATAAATTATGAATAATTAAGATCTAATGTGACGTTTGGTTACCGTGGTGGAATGATAATTGCAATAGTAATAGGATTGAGAATGAGAATTAGAATGGAAAAGAATGAGAATTGAAATGAAAAGGAATGGAAAACTGATTTCTTTATTTGGTTGGGGCTTTAGAATCAATATATGAATTAGTATTATTTTGTTTGGTTAACAACTGAATAGAATTAACTGTACATAATTAAAAAACATGATAATAATAATAAAATATTTATTATAATATAATATATATAATAATAATAATCTATTATTTTTAAAAAGGAGGGTATTTTTGGAATAGAGTTGGGACATAGAGGGTTATATTTGGAAGAGAAAATGTGTTAATGATTCCATTGGTTTGTAGCTGGAATGTCCATTCCATCCAAATGGTGGAATCTCTATTCCATTGCATTTTAATAAATTAAACAAATGGAATAACTTTTATTTCATTCAATTTCATCGGATCAAACATAACCTAAGTTGATAAATTTAAAAAATAAAAAGGAAAGAACAGGAAAAGAAGAAGAAGAATGATGGACCTTTGTGACTCAAATGTGAACCAAAGCCTTATTGGTGAAGAGTGTGAGACAGAGAAGAGCCCATTTAGAAAATAAAAAAAAGCAAAACGCGAAAAACACAAAAAAACTCTATTTCTAAATTTAGAGTTCACCTTCGTAAAAACCCACAAAACTCAAATCCAACCAACCCTCTCTCTCTCGCACTTGCTCTTTCTCTTTTTTCTCTCTCGAACAAAAAAAATAAAACACTATTTTCGAATTTATTTTCTCAGATTTTGACTAGAATTTAAATCACTTGCAGGATTACTCATTTCCTCTTTCATTTCATCCTATTCGAATATCCAAACTCGTTCACCAAATTTTGTTGCCTTTTGTTCTTTTTGCACCGATCAGACTCTGGTTTCAATTTTTGTTTTGGTTTGTTTTGTTTTTTTGTTTTTCGTTTTTTTTTGTTTCATTTTTTTTTTGTATATGTGATCTGCTCTGTTTCCTGGAATTGAGTGACGACAGAGAAGTAAGGTTTCAGCTTCTTGTGAAAACATGTTATAGAAATTGTTTTTCATGTTCACGTTGTTGTGTATTTTTTTGGTTCGATTTATCGTTTTTTGTTTCTTTTACAGGAATGAAGAGAATAAGAGACGATGTTTATGGTGGCGGCACTGGCAGTGGCGGTGGCGTTGGTGGCTCGCAATTTAAACGGCCGTTTAGTTCTTCTCGCGGCGAATCGTAAGTTTTTTTTTTTTTTTTTGGTTTCTTTGCTTTCCATTTTTGTTTTGTTTGATTCTGTGTTTTGAGATTGCTTTTCGGCTCAGTTGATTGTGGTTTTTTTTGTGACTGTTGTATCTTGTGTGATGTTGTTGGTTTTTAATAGTGGTATTTTTAATTTCTAGATTAGGTGTCGTGAATCCAAATGCTTCTTTGGGTGCGTTGGATCATACTAGGATTGATCAGTTATTTGGATTCTAAAATGAAAGATTTTGATGAACTTTGTGAAACTTTGTAGTTTGGGAGATGTAATTATGTGATTTCTATGTCTAGGAAATAAACCCTCGATTTTTTAGGGTGTAATTTTGAAGAATTCTTTTCTTTGAAGAGTACTGTGGGTTCAGTATGATTCTTAAAGTTTTGTATGTATCAAATCTATGTCCTTTGGGATAACTCAGGTATTCTAATCAGGTGTTGTTTTGTGTTATTTTTCTTGTCTGTGAAGCTATGTGCAATCACAACTGCCCGGGACAGCAGAAGGTGGCGGTGGAGAGGGAGGTGGTGTCGGTGGCGGTGGGGGAGGAGGAGTTGGTGGTGGTGGTGGTGGGGGAGGAGCAGGAGGAGCTTTGACAGTAGGTGCCTCACAGAAACTAACAACAACTGATGCCTTAACCTATCTCAAGGAGGTTAAGGACATGTTTCAAAATCAAAGGGAAAAATATGACATGTTTCTTGAAGTCATGAAAGATTTCAAGGCTCAGAGGTACATTGTTTGCCTTGCTGAAGTTTTTGTAGGTGATGGTGGAGGCATTGCTTAATTTTTTTTCTTTTTCTTGCAGAACCGACACTGCTGGTGTCATTGCAAGGGTGAAGGATTTATTCAAAGGACACAATAACTTAATTTTTGGATTTAACACTTTTCTGCCGAAAGGATTTGAAATAACCCTTGATGAGGAGCCACCAAAGAAAACGGTTGAATTTGAAGAAGCAATCAGTTTTGTCAACAAGATAAAGGTAAAAATCTTGTCTCATTGTTTTATTTGAAAGTGAAAATAAAAAATGTTGGTTACGAGGTTTTTGATTGATGGCTTTTATTCTTTCAGAGACGTTTTCAAAGTGATGAACATGTCTATAAATCATTCCTGGAAATTCTGAATATGTATAGGAAGGAGCACAAGGATATAAATGAAGTCTACAGTGAGGTAAATACATGTCAAGATTTTTTTATTGCCTTGAATGAATAGTATTCTCTGAATGTTGACCAACTGGATGTTATATTTTATTAAAGGTTTTAATATTCTAACATCCACTGTGTTATTAGTTTTTTCTATATGAATGCTTTGCAGGTTGCTACTCTTTTTGAGGACCATCATGACCTGCTTGAGGAATTCACAAGATTTTTACCGGATTCCTCAGCATCGTCTTTAACTCATCATGCCCCATATGGCAGAAATGCAATTCAGCGTCAGAACGAGCGAAGCTCTGCTGTACCAACATTGCGACAAATGCATATGGATAAGGTAATTGCATTCCTCCTCTTTTTCCCATCTTTACTCTATGGATTCTTATGGTGACCTAGTGAATCTGCCTTTTCAGCAACGTCGCCGAGATAGGATTATTATTTCCCATGCTGATCGGGATCTCAGTGTTGATCGTCCCGAGATGGAGGATGACAAAGCGGTGATGAAAATGCAAAAGGAGCAGAGGAAGCGTGTGGAAAAGGAAAATAGGGATAGGAGAAGTGATCAAGATGATAGAGAAGTTGAGCATGATAACAATAGGGACTTCATGCAACGATTTCCTGACAAGAAAAAGACTGCCAGGAAAAGTGAAGGTCATGGAGCGAACTCTAATTTTTCTTCTTATGATGACAAAGATGCCTTAAAGAGTGAGCCAATCATGCTATTTTATTTACAGTTGCCACTTGCCAATGTACATCCCCTTACACTTATTTTTTTGGTTTATATTGCTGGTAAGGGAGTTGTGTGTCTTATATTGTTATGTATTTTTTTTCCAGCTTATCTAGCTGGAGTACTTTATTTTATCATGTTAAACATTATTATTTTCTTATCTGTATTGCCATCTTAAAACTTTTATTGTTTTGTTTAGTAAATTTTGTGGGTCACTGTCTTCCTCTCTAAAGTGGGCATTTGGGAGGGATATATCATTCGACTTGACACTTGTGTTAATGTGTAGAAATGATTTGTTGTTTTTATTTCTTTCATGATAAACATATGTGCCCGTTAAGTATGAAAATTTACTCTACTGCATTTTGCATAATTTTAGAGGGTCTATAGTCAATCATAAGTCATATACTGGTGTCTTAAACTAAGTCAACTTCTTTTATATCTTATTGAGGATATTGTTTAAGCTAGGGGATATCAAAAGCTCTTCCATTTGAGGCTGATTCCTATCTCAAGGGAAGGGAATGTGTGTTTTTTGTGCGGCTCTTTTACAGTGATGAAAAGCATCATTCCCTCTTGCACCAGCCTTTTCGGATTTCTAAATATCTCATGTTTGAATCTTTTTGATAGTTTTGGACGTAATTTTGTTGCTCTTTGATGTGTTATTAGTTCCCTTTTGTTCTAAAGTTTCTCAATTATTTTGCCAGGCATTTACAATCAAGGGTTCATTTTCTGTGATAAAGTTAAGGAGAAGTTGTGTTCAGATGATTACCAGGCATTCTTGAAGTGTCTCAATATTTATAGCAATGGAATAATTAAAAAGAACGATTTACAAAAATTGGTATGTATTATGCTGTCTCTGGCAGTTATCGTATAAAATAATCTATTCATTTTCATCGAGGACTGTGTTGGCACATATTTGGCTATCTGTTTTTTCCCAAATATTATCTAGAAATAGAAGAATTTTTGAGGATGCAAGAGAAGAGGAGACACTAGTATCATCTGTCGAAGTTAGATTATTAGCTTCTGATGAGGCTTCGTTAACTAAAGAATTTCAAGATATTTCTTTGTTATTCATATTAATTGGGAGACTGTTTTGTATTATGTTGTCTTTGTTTCACTCCAGTATGTACTTTGAGGTGGACTGCTGGTTCACATTCATTGTGAAGAAATTGATAATTAACAAAAAATTATGTATGTTTTTTTGTCACAAAAAAGAGGGCGTATTTGTATGATTTTATGTTAACCCAAAGCCTCTTATTTTCAGGTTACTGATTTACTTGGAAAGTATCCAGATCTTATGGATGAGTTCAATCACTTCTTTGATCGTTGTGAGAGTATCGGTAACTGTTGATAACTATTGTTAGCTTAAGTTTTTTGATCTTGTTCTTTCTTCCTTATAATTATTATAAAGGTTGTTGTGAATTGTGATGAAAAACTTTTTTGCAGATGGGTTCCTTGCTGGTGTCATGAGTAAAAGTATGTAAATGATGTTTATGCTTCCTTGTTTTTCTGCTTGTTCTTAATTAATATTTGTAAATCAGAGAATAGGTTCTACGATATAAGCTGCTTGATGATATCTCTCACCTTTTTTTTTCTCTGTATATTTTATATTCTGATGTTGCTAACTTTTGCTGATTGTAGAATCGCTTTGTAGTTATGGAAATGTATCTAGATCTGTGAAGGTGGAGGACAAGGATAGAGAGCAGAGGCGCGAAATTGAAGTAGCTAAAGAAAAGGACAGATACAGGGATAAGTATTATGCAAAATCCATTCAAGAGCTCGACCTTTCCAACTGTCAACGCTGTACACCCAGCTATCGTCTTCTACCAGAAGATGTACATAAATTTTATCATATGTAGTTTTTATGTTCTGAATCTTAATATGTTCGCTGCTTATTGGAACTCTTTGGTGCTCGTCTTTCTACAGTATCCAATACCTTCAGCAAGCCAGAGATCAGAGCTAGGTGCTCAAGTGTTAAATGATCTCTGGGTTTCTGTGACTTCAGGAAGTGAGGATTACTCTTTTAAACATATGCGCAGGAATCAGTATGAAGAAAGCTTGTTTAGATGTGAAGATGATAGGTAAATACTGTATGATCCTGGGTTTTTTTTCTTTTGGTATTTATTTATGTTTATTATGCAAAAATTGGAGAAAAAAGTGAGTTTTCAATAGATATTTTAGTTTTTTTTTTTTTCTTTGTAGTTTTCATTGATGTCTCCTGTGGGGTATTTTTTCAAATCTATTAATTGAGGCACTGGAATAATAACTGTTGTCATGGTCTATACTGGGAACTAGATAATCACCAAATTTAACTGAGAAGTGATAATGGACTTGTTATGCTTTAGATTTGAATTGGACATGTTGCTGGAATCTGTGAGCTCCACCTCCAAGCGTGCGGAGGAATTGTCGAACAGCATCAATGAAAATAAAGGCACGCCGGAGGCCCCGTTTCATTTAAAAGATTACTTTACTGGTTTGTATCTATGTCTGATTTGGGAATTAATTCTATGTCCTGCTGCCTGAGTTTTATTTTCTTTTGTTGACTTTGTGTTAGTTTGTTATGTATATTACAGCTTTAAACTTAAGGTGCATTGAACGTTTGTATGGTGATCACGGTCTTGATGTTACGGACATATTGCGTAAAAATCCAGCTCTTGCACTACCAGTTATCTTAACTCGTCTGAAGCAGAAACAAGAAGAGTGGACCAGGTGTCGTTCTGATTTTAACAAGGTTTGGGCTGAAATTTATGCTAAAAACCATTACAAATCGCTTGATCACCGGAGCTTCTACTTTAAGCAGCAAGATTCAAAGAACTTGAGCTCAAAATGTAAGTTGAAATTTCAGTTGTAAATGTTATATTTATCTTTGATTATTTAGGGCGATCTGTGCATATCTTCTTTTGCCCTTCAGATCTCATATTAGGGCAATTTTCTGTTGAAGATGGCAAAGCCAGTTATGATTCTCGCTGGCCAGTTATGGGAATTATGAGGAAAACAAATACTCATTGGAGCGTGCATAATTGGCTACAGATGCCAATGAAGGATATGACAGGAGTAACCAATACTTCTTAGTAGCTATTATTGGGCATATACAAACTAATCTGATTTTTGTAATAAACTAAAAATTCTCATACAAATATCATTTGTTACTATTTTAAGAAAGATCCGCTGGAGCATTTTAATTGAGATATAATTGCAAAGGATGGGTTCAGTTACTTATGTGTTACCTTTGATTAGTTGTTATATTCTCTAAATCCTCATTTTGATTTGCAGCTATGGTGGCTGAAATCAAGGAGTTGAAGGAGAATAAGCAAACCGAGGATGATGTTCTTTGGGCTATTGCTGCTGCTCATAGACAACCTGTAATTCCACACTTGGAATATGAGTACTCTGATATCAGCATCCACGAAGATTTGTATAAACTGGTTCAATATTCCTGTGAAGAAATGTGCTCAACTAAAGAACAGGTGAATAAAGCTATGAAGCTTTGGACTACTTTTTTGGAACCAATACTGGGTGTACCTCCTCGTCCTGATTGTATGGAGGGTGCTGAAGATGTTGGAAAAGGTAGACATTCTGCTATAAATAATAGTGCATCAAGTGTTGTGGAAAGTGATGGAAGTCCTGTGGCTGAAGAAAGTACTGGAGCTGATTGTACTGTTGTGAATTCTAGGCAAAGAAAAACTTCTGGCAATGGAAATGAAAACACTTCAGCAGAGTTAAATAATTTATGCCGGACTGCTTTGGCTAATGGGGATACTGTAGCCAAAGAAAGTTTTCAGGACTTCGATCGTGCCTGTAGAGATGACCTGACAAGTAGCACTCGTCAGTTAGAGAAAGAGCAGAAAGATGCTGATGCTGCTGATAAAAGATCAGGAAATAGCATACAAGTTGCTTCTGGTGAACGAGTAGCCAATTCAAATGCATCACGCGCAATAGGTGCAGAAAACGGTCATGGGAGAACTGGCATTGAAGCAACATCAGGTCTGTAATTCAGCATCAATTACATCACAGATTTATTTATATGATCTTTGGTACTTGCCCTGTTTTAGTTATTTTTCTCGGTATCTTCTGCATGGTATATAAATTTATTTTAGAATTGCAGTAATATATATTTATGTATTCCAATCCTGCTACAATACTGAGACTATTTTAAATTATAAGCATGTGCAACTCCTTTGAGATCCAGTGATGCTACCAATGAGGATCATAAACTGGAAGCTACTGTTGATGCAGTTCCTTCATCAGAGGTATGATCCTATCTTTTTGGCAAGTTTGAGATCCTAGCTGGTAAAGATACGGATCTCCAGTTAGTATGAGGAGGGGGTTGGTTCTTTTTGCTTTTTGATGTTAACGTGTTAGCATAAATCTACTTCGTGATTCAGGGTGGTGATTTTGCAAAACCCGTTTCATTGGCAAATGGAGGGTTTAAAGATGGTGCTAAAGTTAGTAAATATCATGAAGAATCTGTTGGGCCCTCAAAAGTTGAAAAAGAAGAGGGTGAGTTGTCACCTAATGGTGATTTTGAGGAGGACAATTTTGGTGTCTATGGAGATACTGGTATGAAGGCTACGCTTAAGGCAAAACTTAGTGTTGAAAGTAGAAATGAAGAAGGATTGCGTTGTCAAGGTATTGGAGGAGAAAATGATGCAGATGCCGATGATGAGGACAGTGAAAATGCTTCTGCGGCTGGTGATGATGCCTTGGGCAGTGAGTCTGCTGGTGATGAGTGCTCTCGAGAAGAGCATGAAGAGGAGGAAGATGTAGAGCGTGATGAAGTTGATGGCAAGGCTGAGAGTGAAGGTGAAGCAGATGGGATGGCTGATCAACATTTTGTGGGAGGAGATGGAATGCATTTGTCAGTGTCAGAACGTTTTCCTTTTTCTGTGAAGCCTCTTGTGAAGTATGTGCCAACAAATTTACTTGGTGCTGAAAGGAAAGATTCTCGGGTTTATTACGGAAACGATGATTTTTATGTGCTTTTTAGGCTTCATCAAGTAAGGAATTGTGTTATGTTGATATTTTTAGTTTGTCAATCATTTTACTTTATGAACTATGCTTATTGCTTTATTTCTCTTTGAATTGGCAGACTCTATATGAAAGAATTCAATCAGCAAAAATGAATTCGACAGGTGCAGAAATGAAACAGCGAGCTGCTAAGGATGCTGGTGGTTCCATGGATCTCTATACCAGGTGGTTTAACATTGCATTTGTATTTATAATCAAATCGGTAAACCCTAAGACATTCTGAAATTGGATATATTATAATCTTTACATTTTGCAGATTTATTACTGCATTGTACAATTTGCTTGATGGATCAGCTGATAATGCAAAGTTCGAGGATGAATGTCGAGCTATATTGGGAAATCAGTCATATGTGTTATTTACACTGGACAAGTTACTTTATAAATTGTGTAAACAGGTTTGTTCACTTAAATTTGGTTGTTTTTGTACCTTCACCTCTTGCATTTCCTCAAAGTTCCTGAGATGTTCCTTGCTGCAGCTTCAAACTGTCGCAATGGATGAGATGGACAGTAAGCTTCTTCAGTTATATGAGTATGAAAAATCCCGGAAACTTAGGAAGCTATTTGATTCAGTCTATCATGAAAATGCACGAGTCCTACTCCATGAGGATAACATATATCGAATGGAATTTGTTAAGTCCTTTGTACTTTACTTTTTCCTTGTCCTCTTTCTTTTCCGATGCACACATGGACGCCACTCAGACCCAAAGTAAATACCTATAGTTTTTAATTTCATCATATATGTAAGTATTTACGTGATTTCTTCTCCTTTTTTGGTTCTTTTGCAGTTGTCTTCCCCATCACATTTGTCTATTCAGCTGATGGACAATTTTATTGAAAAACCTGAGGCATTTGCAGTTTCCATGGATCCTAACTTTGCAGCTTATCTCCACAATGATTTTCTCCCCAACTTTCATGGCAAGAAGGAGTTACATGGCATTGCTTTGCAGAGGTGATTGCTTTACAGTTCAGATTAAGTAGTTTTGTTGTCACTTCTTTTATGCCAATTAGACATGGGGGTTAAAGGTTTTTTTTTATGCAATCGAAGATAGCAGTTGAATTCCAGTATTCAGTATTGAATTCCAGTATTCAGTGGCTATAGGTTATATGCGAGCATGTGTGGTGGTAGAAATTTAGGCATTGTAAGTAGGTACATTTTAATTGGTCTAGCAGACTAGGACCAACCACTGTTTCGGTTCCTTTCTCTGTTGGAAATCATTGAATCATTGGTGTCTGATGCTTTGGAACTCATTGATTCTTATGCATTTTCTAGTCTGTTGAGAAGAAAAAATACGGAATTATGAGTTTTCATAACTGAAACTTCTCGTGCTGAATAAGCATGATAGGTTCAATAAGAATTCTGAGATTTATGAATTAATTAGTAGTTAATTGATATTTGCAGAAACAAGAGTAAATATGCAGGCCTAGACGAACTTTCTGCTGCATGCCAGGCCATGGAAGATGTCCAATTGGTTAATGGTTTGGAGTGCAGGATTGCTTGCAGCTCATACAAGGTAATCTGCCATTGCTCTAAACTTGAGCTCTTCTTGTTCATACTCTTACCTCTCCATTTTAGCGAGTTTCCCTCGTCGTATAATTATTGCCCTTTTGAAACGTTTGGGTATTTCATGTCAGATCACCTATGTTCTGGACACAGAAGATATCTTCTATCGCCGGAAAAGAAGATCCTCATCTCGGGCTGGATCTTCGTATCATAACCAGGCAAGAATACAACGGTTTCACAGGTTTTCGAAGCCGTCAAGCCCGGAAAAGCTTCCGAAAGTACCTGTTGAAGGGTATCCAGGAATGTAATATGCATTTGCACTTATTGTTGTCTTTAAGTTTAGGTCATATGCGCAGCATTTGAGTCATTATTCTCTGTAAATAGGAAATAGGATTACGAATGATATAATCTTTTGTAAAGATAAGATTTGCTTTTCTTGTTCCCTCATTTCTTTATAGATGGCAACTATTCCTTTTCATTTCTCCCTTCCCTCTCCTCACCCAATTTACAATCCATGTTTGGTACTTGAGATTAGATAAAATCAGATTATTTTATCAGTACATTTGAGGTTGCTGGTTGCATATTTTATCCAGACTTTTGCTTTAGTGCATTCGGGTCACTACGTGTGTGTGTGTGAGAGCCACCAATCACATTATAGTCTCTCTTGAAGTTAATGCCCCGGACATGTTTACTTGGAACTAGATAGAATTGAGGAGGTTAAATTATCTTTGAAATTTGTTTGTTGCACTATAAAATTAAATCAAAGTGGTACTTTTATGTGTTCAATATGGTATATTGGAATTTATTATTTTTTTGTTGACAAAATACAGTTATTATAATTTCTTTTTGTTGAAAAAATAGTTATATTTAAAGTCTTCTTCAAAACTAGTTCAATCTCACTTTTAAAATAATATTATAAGAAATCGTTTATTCATAAAATAATTAAATATTAATTAATGATTCAACTCTACTGTAAGTTTGAACTGAATTTTGATTAAGCTACATAACTTTTTGATATCTCAGGCATTAACACTAAATTGCCGATATTTGGAGTAACGGATTAGAATTATCTCTCTAGTGGCTTGATGAGATCAGACTTTCCAACAATATCCCAAAGTACAACTCTCTCCTTGCCTCCTCCTACAAAGTCTTCCCACACTTTGGTGTGTAAATTATTTTTTACTGTACAACAAATTCAGACCATGTAAAATTGTGATTTGCGAAGGAAGAAACCAACAAAATGCCAATGGATTGGATTGCAAACATGTCTAAATTCTAATACCAATAGCAGTATAGGACCCTTTAATTGAAAATTATCCAAATCGTCACATTCTTTTAGACAGTTGTCCATATTTTATCATATCCGGACGAAAATACCCTTGTCAACACCGATTCAAGTTCATCACTTTCCTCCTCTCTTCACCGAAGTGCCCACAGATATTTCTCGCTGTTCTAGTGATTTGCTTGGTGGGTTTCTTTCTTCTCTCTCTCTTTTTAAGTTTTTCAACAAAGAAAAGTATTGCAGGAAAAAAATTTGTTTTTTTTTTTTGAGTTACGTTAACTGTATTATCATTTGGTTATGTCATCTGTTCTGTTCCTGTTATTTTAATTTTGTGTGGATTTCTTTTTACACTGTTATATAAGCTTCACTCATCTCTACAATGAATTTGGTGAAGTGAAAAAAAGTTTGAAAACAATTTATTTATTTATTTATAATGTTATATTATATATAGTTAATTGTTGGAGTTGAGATTTGTTGAATGAATATTTGTTTATTTAACAGTTGAAGAGTGTTGGTTTAAGAAAAGATGGCAACTTTTGATGTAAAGAGCTATCTTGTACATGGGTTCTCAACTGTTGTTGCTGTTGCTGTGCCTGCTCCAAGTTTGAGTTTTTTCTGCACCAATTTCTGCGATGTTGTGGGGAATTCTAGAGGAAGGAGTGTTGGATTGTCAATGAGTGACAAGCACTTGAAAGTGAGGACTTGTGCGGTGGTGGGTTCAAAGCAAGTTGGTCACTTGCGGACGCGGCTGGGAAATTGGGAGGATCCTGATGATGGGAGTGGCAGTGAATATGATGATGATGATGATGATAATGATGATGTTGGTGAAGAATATGATGAGGAAGTGGTAGAAAATGACTTGGATTTTGAGAGTGATTGGGAGGAAGAGAGAAATGGTGTGGAGGCTGTTACAAGTGGTGATAAGTCTACAACAACAAACAAGTATGAGGAGGAGCTTTTGAATGGTAATTCTCATTTAAATAGACAAAAAGGGATTGAAACTGAAAGGACTTTGATGTTGAATATGGTTAAGAATAAGTTTGTCAGTGTAACTAGTTTGGTTTGTTGAATATGGTGTGTATCAAACTACTTGGTTTGGAACAATTCGTTGGAAAATTAAGCAAATTTGTCCCAATGATTGTCATCTGGGTTTGTCTCTCACAACACACTTGATTAAGTTGAGCCTTTTAGTGTCTATTCTCCAAATTTATTTGAAAACGATGATAAGTTTACATTGGCAACATATGTAAGGATTGGTATCGATTCCATGGTGTGTTGTTATGTCTTTTGTACATCTGATGTCTCTTGCATGTCTTGTTTTCATATTTATTGTTTGAAATGGTTAGAATCTTGTAACTGTTCATTTAAATAATCGAAAAGGGATTGAAATTGAAAGGACTTTGATGTGAATATGATTAAGAATAAGTTTAAGTTTGTCTGTTTAACTAGTTTAGTTTGTTGAATATGGTGTGTATCCAACTACTTGGTTTGGACCAATTCGTAGGAAAATTAAGCAAATTTGTCCCAATGATTGTCATCTGGGTTGGTCTCTCACAACGCACTTGACTAAGTTGAGCCTTTTAGTGTCTTTTCTTCAAATTTATTTGAAAATGATGACAAATTTACATTTGCAACACATGATAGGATTGTATCAATTCCATGGTGTGTTATTGTTATTCTTTCTCTGATAAACTCGTAAGGGATCCTTGTTTTTCTTCTCCACACCCCTCTTTTGTTATTCTTTCTCTGATAAAATTCGTAAGGGATCCTTGTTTTTCTTCTCCACACCCCCCTTTTGTGAAGTTCAAGCTAATGCCCGAGTGTTTTCAATTATTGCAGAGGTTGAACAGCTTTTGGGACCAGAAGAAAGAGCAATTTTACGACAGAATGCCACTCCTAACTTGGAAAAAATGTCAACTGTAAATTGTGAATACTTAGTGCTGCTTCTGTGTCTTGTCTATATGAACCTCTTACATTTTCTTCTATACTTTTATAATAACAGTCTCCTGCTTGTTACTTCTAGTTTCTTGTTTTTATTGATAAAATTCATGAACTTTATACTACCCTTGTTAGGGAATTTTTCGAAGGCACAGAGCAGCATTACATTTTGATGAGACTGGTTACTTTTGTTATTCAGGCAAAATGGAAGCCGCTGCAGACTCTCGCACTATCAATGCAGATACCTCTCATGGACAAGCTGATTGCAAATGGTGTTGATATTGATAGTGTTGACAAGGTATGGCTATGATTTATTTCTTGTACTTCTGTTGTATTTCTTGCTTCTTTTTGCCTTGAGCTACAAATTTTCGTCTTTTTGTCAAATCAAAACAGGATGGTCTCACTGCTCTTCACAATGCAGTTATTGGTAAAAAGGAAGCTGTAATTAGTCATCTCTTAAGAAAAGGTGCAAACCCGCATGTGAAAGACCGGGTGAGAATAACTTTATCGGTATAAGAAATCCATCCCAGCTTCCCTATTGACGTGTGTTGACTTAAAAGCTCTGGTTTTATATGTTTATGTTGATAACAGGACGGTGCTACTCTACTCCATTATGCTGTTCAAGTTGGTGCTTTGCAAACTGTGAAGTTGTTGATCAGATACAAGGTTGATGTCAATGTTGCGGATAATGTGAGTACAGTTTTCAAATCTTCCTGCTCCTTAATTTTTATTGATCTAATGTTTCTCCAAGCATGTTGATGACCCGTTCTTACAGGAAGGATGGACTCCGTTGCATATTGCCATACAAAGTAGAAACAGAGATATATCAAAGGTTTTGATAATCAACGGGGCAGATAAGACAAGAAAAAACAAGGTAAACTTTGTAGAGCTTTATATTACACTTAAAATTGCAAGTACATGCCGAATTTTCCTTTCTTTCTTCCTTCATCAAATTTGTATTCACTGCTTTATAAGATATAATTGGGGTCGGGAAATACGTTTTTATTGCCTTTCTGTAAACTTGGTAAACATTGTAACAAAATGCACAGAAGCACTACCCCATCTTCATGCCCTCCTTTTGTTTGAGTTGTGTCTGTGCGATTGCCTTATATCTTCTTATCTTTGCGTTGATGTTGGAAAATTAGTTATCGTGATTCGTCTACAACTATCAAGTAGTATCAATGCTGAATTTAACGATGTTGGTTCGTTGTATTTCAGGATGGCAAAACAGCTCTGGATTTGAGCTTGTGTTACGGTAAGGACTTCAAGTCTTACGACCTTGCTAAGTTACTGAAGATTCTACCAATTGAGTGAGATCTATGACGGTTACTGGACAGTAAATCACTCCAATGAGAAATTACATTGCATTTCAAGGTGGTGCAAGTCTTATCTCCCATTCACAGGACTCTTTGACACCCTATTCTGATTCATTCATGCCCATATCAGCAGACTGGATATGGATATGGATATGGATATGTATTATACATGAACGAGTGTGCTGAAATGCAGACATTACAGAGATGTAAAGTGTTTTCGACTACTAAGTACCTAACAAAAGCAAAGCCTGAACTGCTGTCGAATATCGTCAAGCTTCAGCCTTCAGGAGGAGGTTCTTGAATATATATTTCTGTGATACTTGATTCTATTTAAACAAGTTTGTAGATATAGCAGAAGCATAATACTATCTAGTTTCCAAATGAGCAAAATAAAAAAGGTTTTAATTGTCTTCCATCAATAATTAAAATAAGGACTTTTCTACAATTTTGTGACTGAAGAGTTAAAACAGTTTCCAGCAAATTTTATAGACATTTTGTTTACTTTTATGAATGTAATTTTTGACTTGTTTTCATGTAACTATAGAGGTTCTCAAACCCCTATTAACAGTTAAATGTGTTAAACTGGCCGAGCCGGATATAGACTTGAAACTGATCACACTTGCTACAACCTCTAATTAAACTATCAAGAATTCAGAATCAAAACGATATATATGGACACCTTTAACATTATAACTATCGGGTCGAAATGTGGGGAGACTCTTGGCCCGGGAATAGCTTTTTGGGTTATATTTGTGGTGATTTATCTAACAAATTCCGATAGAACTCTAATCCGCTCTTCCACAAAGACAGAAGAGACAAAGGGGACATTGGGGGTCATAGGGACTATAGAAGCCCAATAAAATTTGAAAACTAGCAATCTAGTTGTTATGCCCAATGGGCCTACAAGCCCACCAATGTACGGTTTGCGAATGAAGTTATTTGATGCACCGACTTGTCTTTTCACAGTCACTCGAACACACTTTAAAAAAAAGTCTGGAGACAGAGACTACAAGCTTTGATTGAAAAAAAAAGACAACTTTGAAGTTTGAACTTACATACTTATCTCTCTCTGTTTCACTGGTATTGCTCTAAACTTTGCTATCTCCAAACTTGGTTCTTCTTTTCTCTAGTTAAATATTTTGTGTGATTGTCACTCTGGTGATATGTGTTTTTTTTTTTTGTTTTTTTTTTGGAGGTTCACTTGTCTGTGGAGTTTTGGGTGATCAATCAATGGAGGAAGTGAAAGACGCATTTTACGTTGTTAGAAAGGGAGACGTTATCGGCATATACAAGACTCTACACGATTGCCAAGCTCAAGCTGGATTTTCTGTGATTTTTTCTTCTTTTTTACTTTCTTATATTATTATTAATTTTTTTTTTGAAATGTTATTGTTTTTCAGCTGCCACATTTTTGTTAATGTCTATCTGGGTTTGTGTTTTCGTTTCATAAACCTTGAATTCAATTACCCAGTTGATTTTAGTTTTTGTGTTCTTTTTTTTGTTATTTCATTTTGCTGAATTATTGAATTTAAATGAAATGAAAACAAAGAAAAGAAAAAGAGAATTCTTGATTGATAATTGATTGTCATGCCACTGCTTTGCTTGTTATCAATCTGCACCTTTGAAGAATGAGTTAGTAATTAGATTTTGAATTACAAAATATTAGATTATGGTAGTTTTTATTGATTCCTAAACCTGGTTTTTATGACAATAATCTACATGGGATTTGTGCTGTAAATACATTAAACCAACAGGGCTTGGAATTTGGCTACCAGAGTTGTATGTGCACCGAACTTGAGGGCCATTTTCTGTTAATTTTAAAATTTTGTGTTTCATTAAAACAAAGTAGTAGTCTCTAAAACTTTAATTGGCAATTGATCTATGAATTCTTTTCTTGTTATGTGAATCAGGGTATTAGCATGACTTCAGGAGATTTCAATGATGTTGTTGTAATCCGTTAGATCATTAGCTTGACGTGGACAACTGAAATCATGTTTGTTTCTTTTTATAGGTTTGCAATCCTTCTGTAACTGTGTATAAAGGTTATGGTTTGCCGAAGGATGCTGAGGAGTACCTTGCCTCACATGGGCTTAAGAATTCTATCTATTCTGTCAGTGCCGATGACGTCAAAGAAGATCTTTTTGGAAAACTCGTTCCTTGCCCATTTCAGGTTAGATAATGAAGCTCTTTATTTCTACATGTTACAATATTTTTTATAAGATTTGAAGGATTCTTTGTTAGTTTTAAGAAGCTTGATGATTGATTTTGCTTGCTTGAACTTTTGCATCCTATGTTCATTTTTTAAAATCTTTTTATAAGAGCCTCAGCATATGTTGCTATTAAGGCTTCATTATTCAAGTTGTCATCTTCAGTTATTAACTTAGTTTTACTGTTATTATTTTCTTTCAGCAACCAGCCTCCTATGGAGGAACAAAAGCTGAAAAAGTTTCTCCTGCAAAGAGATTGAAAGAGGTAGTTGAATCATATTACATTATCATGCTAAAAGTGTTAGGAAAATTGTTGAGAACATAGTCGGTGCATATTTTGTGTGATCAAGCGGAATAAGTAAACTTTGAGCAAACAGGTGCCGTGCCTGTTACCTAATGTTGTGAGTACTGTATCAAGAATCTAGTGTTACTTGCAACAGTTGGAAGTCTATGAAAATCACCTTTGAAACTAGAAGAACATAGTTAGTCTACTGGTATGTTGTTGTTTACTCGTTGTCTTGTTTTTGACAATGGTGGGTGATGAATACTTCAGTTGTAAAATGTCATGACTTAGATTCAAGTTGTTTCATGCTGGGATCTGTTGTGGCAGTCAACATATACTTCGTTTTTTCTCCTGCAGGAGGCATTTGGATCAACTTCAGTTTCAAGAGCTCCTCAACAAAAGCAGTCAAAATTAGATAATTGTGTTGTCACTCAAGCAATTTCTTCAAATTGTGTGAGTTACTTTTTGACTTGCATACTATAGTCACTGCCATTACAATTTACATCATGTATTTTACTTTTCTATCAGAATATAGAGTCATAAATGGTTTAGTTTTAGTTGTGTGTAATTATCTACCAAAATGATTGTATATCGTACTAGAAACCTATAATGAGCAATTATCTACCAAAAATAAATAATTGAGTAAAATGTTGATGGCTATTTGTGTTCTTTGGTTCTTGGTCGAACCAAATTATGTGACATAGTTTAATATTTGTGTGACTTGATGGCACAAGAAGATAATATATGTTTATGTCCACCAGTCCTGTATTCTTGAGTTCGATGGTGCCTCAAAAGGAAATCCTGGTCAAGCTGGTGCAGGAGTGGTTTTGCGTGCTGAAGATGGCAGTGTGGTATGTAGGTTCTCTAATTATATGTTAAGCTTCTAGCCTTCTAGGTTGCTTTGTCTCCCGTTAAATATAGTTCTCTCTAATCCTGAACTTTGGTAGGCCTGGCGAATTCGTGAAGGAGTGGGAATTGCAACAAATAATGTTGCTGAGTATCGAGCTTTGATTTTAGGATTGAAATATGCTCTTAAGAAAGGGTTTAAACACATTCGTGTTTATGGAGACTCTATGCTGGTGTGCATGCAGGTTTGTTTTTTCATTTTGTAGCACACATTTTTCTTTTATCTTCTTTAAATTGTTTTTTTAACAATTGTAAAAAGAAGTTTTTGCAGTTCTGCCTGTAAAAGCTTTTGGTTTATGCTAGTTGGTTGAAAAAATCAGGCGACGTTTATGCAAAAATAGGAAAGAAAACCGAAACCTCAATACAAATGCCTTGGGAGATGTGAATTTTTTTTGTGTGTAATATTAATCGGCATGTTATAATTATTCTTACAAGAATTCATCTTGGAACAGATTCAGGGTCTATGGAAAATCAATAAGGCGAATTTGGCTGTGTTGTGTAAAGAGGCAAAGGAGCTTAAGGATAAGTTTCTATCTTTCAAGATCAGTCATGTTTATAGGGTACACTCGGTTAATTTGCTTCTATAGTTTAGATTTGCTTTCTATTTGTTCTTTTTATTTGCTATTTGTTTTCTATCGTAAAATATGAAGTGTTTTGCTGTCCACTCTTTCTTCACCATAAAATATTAAATCTCACTTATCAAGTATTTGAAAATCTTCTCACTACTCGGTTTATTCTCATTTACTTGTTTGTATAGAAACCTTAAAATGGTTACAATAAATGACATTTTCATGTTAATTTTTAAAGGAATCAAATGCCCAAGCTGATGCTCAAGCAAATCTGGGTATTTATCTTAAGGGTGAGGCCCTTTTAGCTCCATTGAACTCTACTTAAGCTTTCAATCTTAAAAGATTCATAATGTTCCACATCTTTGCTGAACCTGAACAGATTTGCTCTGATGCTTATGCAGATGGTCAAGTTGAAGAGGAAGGTAGCTAGAAGCTGCACAGATGTTAAGAGGCAGGTTGTGATGATGACAAAAGTAATATTGCTAGATGGGTTTGGACGTCCCATTGGCAAAACCGTTATCTTCTTCTGTTCTTATTACTTATTAGGTTTAAGTATATTAGATTTGCTAATGTATTTCGGAGGTTTTGATAGTTGGTGGATTACATAGCATTGCAAGCATCCAGTTCATGGTATTGACGATGACCGACTTTGAAGCAATTTTTGGAAGAAAAAGTAGTGTTTTTCATTGGCTTGTGATGTATGACTTAAATTCTAGGAATGAAATGTAAATGATCCGAAGAAAGTATGATAAAACCTTTGCACTCTCTGTATTTTTGTGTCTATGAATCTCCAAATGATCTTTTAATCTCTCTTTTGTGCCATAACCATATGTATTGGAAATCATGAGATTGCATTTTTAAATACATTGAATATATTTGATTACTTGCCAATTGTTGTGATAAAATTATAGTATCAATTGTTTTGTTTTTAAAATTTTGAACTAACTGAACATCTCTTTCCAAATCTCATCTTAGTTAAAATATAGCACAGCCGTAAAGGGACTCAAAAGATCCTAAAATATTTTCAAATTTAATTATTTGCCTTAATTAGATTATTGTATACTAACAAAATACAAGTATCATATATGGTAAATTTGGAGATTATATTTACATATAAAAGAATATATAACTATATTTCAGGATAAGGATCATTTGTTTACATAAATAAAGGATTACTTGATTTGTATCATTGCACCTATTTAGTAAATAAATAATGTATTTTTTGTTATACAATTATTACTGTTTTTATCTTTATTTTCCTTTTTTAAAAAATAAATAAAAAAAGCTGAAAATACCTCGGTCAAATTATCTTAAAGAATGTAATTTGTTCTCTTCATAAAAAAGTAATTAATTTATCTTTTAACTTGATTAAATTATTTAATTAGTTTTTTTTTGAAATATTTAGTTAGTTAAGAATATAAATGTAAAGATAAAATCTAAGAAGAAAAAGAAAAGAAAATGAATATAAATGTAAAGGTAAATAAAGGATTACTTGATTTATACCATTGCACCTATTTAGTAGATAAATAATGTATTTTTTGTTACAATTATTACTGTTTTTTTTTTATCTTTATCTTCTTTTTTAATAAAAAACTGAAAATACCTCAATCAAATTAACTTAAAAAAAATGTAATATCTTTCTCTTAAAAATAAAGCAATTTGTTTTGAATTTATCTTTACCTTGATTAAGAATATAAAGGTAAAGATAAAATATAAAAAGAAAAAAAAATGAATATACAACTACTATACAAAGATAAATACTTATAAAAACATTTTTCAAAAAGTCCTAGTAAAAAATAAAATAAAAATTTAATCATTCGTCACACATTCACACACATATCTTGTAGGGTTTAGAAAAGTTACCTATAAATAGACGTTATTTTACATCTGCTTTCAACTGTGTTTCTCTCTAGTAAAAAAGCTTGTATTGACTAGGGTAAGACTTAAGAGTAATAAGACTCTTGTTGATTTCCTTGTGTGTTACTCTTTTGCTTGCATGCATTAATGACTCTGTAATTTACAATAACAAGTCACTGACTCTAAACTTTGCTTTCTTCAAGTTTTTGCAGTGTTGATCCATCAATGGAGAGGAAGGGAAAGGTTCAATTTATCTTTTTCCCCTTTATTAACTCTTTTTCATATGTACTATGTAATGTTTCGGTGACTTCTATTTTACTTGGGATTGGAGTAGATTATTAAATAATCACTTTTTGTTTTGTTAGGTTCATAGTAACTTTAATGTGTTAGATCTAATATGTTTTTTCCTATCGGATGTCTAGGACAAATGCCCATATAATTTATATTTGGGATTGTATTAGATTCTTAAATAATATATTTTTTTTGTTAATTTGTACAGTAACTTTTACAGATCTGATACGGACAGATGCTGATGATTTATTTAGTTTTTATTAAAATGGTTTTTTAGTTAAGTGATTGTTAGATTACTTATACTAATGGTTGTATTAACATCCGTGCAAATTATTATATTTAAATACTAAAAAAAGTTAATTATTTTTTTTAGTTTAGGTGAATCTAAACCCACCCTTTATGTTGCAAAGAATAATCGTTGGATTTTGTCAAGCAGTCTTGTACTATTGAGTATGATGTGCCTCAAAAGGAAATCCTGGAAGAGCTGGTGCTGGAGTGGTGTTGCGTGATGACAGTGGAAGAGTGGTACGTAACCATTGCTCGTTATGATTCTAGATTGTTTATGAAACTTTTAGTCTAGGACCATTAACTATCACATTCTCTAATCCTGAGTTTTGATAGGTGATGCGAGCTCGTGAAGGTTTAGGCTCTACAACAAACAATGCTGCTGAATATCGTGCATTGAATAGAGGAATGAAAACTGCTCTGGAGCATGGCTACACAGACGTTCGTGTTCAAGGAGACTCTCAGCTTGTGTCCAAACAGGTTGGTTACTCAATTTTGTATCATCATTTATATCTCCTCAATTTATCTCTTTGTTTGTTTTTCCCCATTAGAATAGAAATTAACAATGCTTTCCTAGTAGTATAAGCAGTTTGGTTCATTGCAGATGAATATTGAAATCTTTAAGAGTGCTCAAATGCTAATGTTGGGTCATTTTCTGTTGTCTTAAGTTTTTAGTATGTCGGTTGCTAACAAATTCATGCACATTGTGTATCTGAATACGTGTAAAAATGTTATGTTGAATTCATAAAGTTTTTATTGCTTCATCTATGTTTTATTTGCTAATGATTATAGGTTGCTATGCTTCTATCTTACAAGAATTTCTCCAAAAACAGGTTAACGGTGACTGGAGGGTCAATAGTCCTAATCTCACTCCATATCACAGAGAGGCAACAGAGCTTAAGGGTCAGTTTCAGCATTTCGAGATGGATCATGTTCCCAGGGTACAATCATGTTCCTAATCCACGACTTCAAATAGACCATTTGCATTTTTGCATGATTTTACATCTAATATAATTCATGTCAACGGTTTTCCATTCCACTGCTACTAGATGATTTGATGATATTCTAATATGTTTGCTTTGATCTGGTGTTCTTCCTTTCCATTGTCAACATTGAATCATATGCAATTTTCCTAGTGTCTTTTGTTGTTCTTTGCCGTTCTGATACATTCTGTTTGAAACTGATCATCCAGGAATATAACACTGAAGCCGATGCTGAAGCAAACCGTGGTGTCTATCTCAGGGGTGAGTCTTCGCTCACAATTTTCATACCTGTAATGTTTCACATCTTTAATTGTTGAAGCTTAACAGACATGGTTTTGATGCTTATTATGCAGATGGTCAAGTTGAAAAAGACTACTATTAAAGAGGCTGCTGGTGCCATCAAAGCCATTATGTTTGTGTTTTTCAAGCATTCTAATGAATATACTAATGACTTTTGTTATTGAGAAGAAATTGTAATCACACAAATCTAAACACAAATAAAAATAGAAAGCAATAATAAAAGACCATATAAAAGATTTTATGTGGTTCAACAATTTACCTACGTCCACGGAGCGCGTCGCACTCAATCCACTATATCTCAGAGATGATTACAATCTCTCTGTTTCTCTTTCAGTCTCTCTACAATTGCTCTCTCTAGCAATTTTTTCACACATTACGCACTTATTTTTCTGTTATATTCTTTTCACATTATTAAGTATAAATAATGGTGGTATTTATATGGGAGTATTAGGGTTAGTCAAAATCCCAATTGGAATCTATTTTCTATTCCAATTACTTGTGTACGCAGGAATTTCTATTTCTCGCGAAACTTGTCACTACCGCGGTCTGGACCGCTGTGTGGGCACATGCCTATGCCGCGGTCCACAACGCGTAACACGTCTGTGAAACTCCGCTTCACAGACCGCGTTGTGTGCACTTTGTCTGCGCTGCGGTGCGCACATCATGTATCCTCTGTGATTCTTCGCTGTGTGTGCCGCTGTCTGGGCCATTGCCTCCGCCGCAGTCACCGCCGTGTCACCTGGCAGAATTGTTTTCTTCACCTGTTTCTGGCTTCACATAACCCACCAACTTTCAGTTGGTAACAATCCTGATATTGTGCTAGTGGATTTTTATGTTTTGTGGTCTTTGATGGAATACCTTTCTATTCCGGTCTTAAATTTAGCAATGATCTCAATTCATCTATTTAGCTATCTTGCACTTTAATGGTTTGATTTGAGGACCAAAATACGTTAGCAAATCTTCATACTTATAACTATAAAGGAGAGTTAACATAAACATAATGTATTTGATGGTGAGCAGAACCTGACTTCATTTTAGCAAACACCGTAATCTGTTAAGAGCCTTTTAAAGTTAAATCTTCTTCGATTTCACCATCTGCATAAGCATAGAAAACCATAGCCATTTTAAGGTTTCTAGATTGAAAATGAATGACGTAAAATACACTCAAAACCAACGATGAATATGTAGCATCACCTTGATCACACACATCTCGAACCATTGATTAGATATTTGTATCAACCATAAGAACACAGAAAAATCCCAGGGCATTTTTCTAATTGGACTTATCCTACTCAAATCTTAAACACAGAATAGAGATTTAAAGTATCAGATTGTACCCTTGGAATATAATCCATATCGAAACCCTTGAACTTTGCCATTATCGTTATGCAAACTACTCTTGCACCAGCTTTTTTAGAATTTCATTTCGAGGAACCATGAAATTCATTCGATAATACACCGCTGGAAAACCAGAAACATAGCTTTAAAAAATATGATATATAATTTCGTGCTTAAAAAAGGATTTGGTAATTAACTAACAATCACTTTCTAACATCATTTATCAATAGTACCGACTTATTAAAAAGGTCTTTATTAGACAAAATTGAGCTTAGTCTGATGATAACTGATAATGCCGTTTATATTAAAACCATTTCCCCTTCCTAAATTATAATTCAAAAGTTCATTATTACAAAATCAATTACAATCCCAAACACATCCAAAGTAAAAAAAAGTACTATTAAATATTGGATCAAACAAAAAATCAGATATCAACCCAGCATACCGATAGTTATTTGCCTGGTGGGTCTATAATCCATTTATTGGTTTTTGTGATGTTTTTTTTTCCTCCCACATATTTAGAAAAAATATATATACATTTTTTAGCTAACCAATTTATTATCCTAGTTTAAATTACCTTGGAAGATGATCTCTCCAGAAGCTGGTTGCTGAAGCAAAGTAAAATGTCACAAAAACTGAGTCATTAATTGAAGAGAGGAGCAGAGACAGTTATTATTATTGTTTTTTATTATCATTATTTTTTTTTAATTCTTAGTTATTGATTTTTCTTTGTAATTAAGGTCACAATTGAAAACTTAAAAAGAAATGATTCCATTCAAAACCGCTCTTTGTATTAATTAACTAATCGTATGATAAAATATAAATAACAAAATTTGGTTTTTCATATAGGTTCAATTCATCAAATCCAAGTGAATATCTATATCCTAAGGCCATGTGCATTTCATATACATATTTTTGGAGGCAGCGATGTTGTCACTAATTCAATTATATACATGTTTTACCGCAAAACATGATTTAATTATAAAAGAAGTTCATTCAATCTGACAATATTTCATATTCAACTAATTTATTAATTTAATTAAAACCAACATTTAATATGAGGTACTGAATTAAGCTTAATCAAAAACATTATACTATTTCAAAAAAGGCACAGCTACCACCACAACTACCTAAATTAATCAGAAAATCAACAGACAGGAAATGAGGAGGGCATGAAAATGCTGCAAAGAATCTGATACCTTCCTGATGCAGAAAAATTAAGATTAGTTGATCTTCTGTCAATGAAGTCCGAAGAAATCCGAAGTGACCGAGTTTACATCAAACACAAGCTCCTTTCTAATCAAGGTACCTAATCATAATTTTGCATGAAAATATCGAATATATGTAAATTCAAATGCATATATTCCACATTTTACATCAAACACAAGCTCTTTTCTAATTTTTCCATCTTTTTCATCACAACAAGGTACCTGTCTCCATTGGCCATTCTTTGGTTGGCCAACTTGTAGACTCTCACCAACTTATAGTCGTAAATAGCCTCCGCATAACCAAAGCCAGCAAAAGGATAATATGAATAAGATTGGTTTTTCTCGTTATTGAAGAGTGGGACATCAAGGGTCTTCTTAGACTATCTAATAGAGGGATCGTATATGAAGAAGAAACTATCATTATAATTAAAGTGGAAATGGTGACCGGTGAGATATATATATCACCTTTTTTTATGTGTGTTGCAGTGATATCCCTGCTTTAATAACTTAAGTTTAAAAGACACATATTATGGTGAACTATATAAATTGCCCTTAAATAATCTATTTTTTAATCTCATTGTGTTTCCATCTATATTTCGAAAACAATAACTCCTCTTTCTCTTAAAAAAAAACTTGTCTCTATCCAGTTTCTGCACAAGAAAATAACCTATATTTGTGATCTTCGTTTATATATTTTTATATATTTCTGTGTGGTTTAACAATGTATCCATTCGTTATGATTTGTTTTCAGTCTTTGTATGAACATGTATGCACATTTTATTTTTTAAAGGATCGAACATTTTATTTTTGAAAATAATGTTTAGTTAAATCAAACGTGTTTGTAACCAAATCGAGCATTTTTTTTAATATGATCGAGCTTATTTTTGAAAGAATCGAGCTTATTTTTGAAAGAATTGAAAGAATCGAGCATTTGTCAAAGGATCAAGAAATTTTCGAACGATCGAGAATATTTTTCAAAGGATCGAGAATTTTTTTCAAAGGATCGAGATTTTTTTTCAAAGGATCGAATCGATAATATTTTTTAAAGGATCAAGATTTTTTTTTAAAGGATCAAAAATATTTTTTAAAGGATCTAGAAGATTTTTCAAAAGAACAAGATTTTTTTCGAAGGATCGAGAATATTTTTCAAAGGATTGAGAATCTTTTTTTAAAGGATTGAGAATATTTTTCAAATGATCGAGATTTTTTTTAAAGGATCGAGAATTTTTGTCAAATGATCGAGAAGATTTTTCAAAGGATCGAGATTTTTTTTCAAAGGATCGAGAATATTTTTCAAAGGATCGAGAATATTTTTCAAAGGATCGGGAATTTTTATCAAATGATCGAGAAGATTTTTCAAAAGATCGAAAATATTTTTCAAAGGATTGAGATTTTTTTCAAAGGACCGAGATTTTTTTTAAAGGACCGAGATTTTTTTTTCAAAGGACCGAGATTTTTTTTTTCAAAGGATCGAGATTTTTTTTCAAAGGATATTAGGTTTAGTTAAATCAAGTATATTTATGGCGAATTCGAACATATATTAGAAAGAATCGAGGATTTTTTTTGAAAGAATCGAGGATATTTTTCAAAGGATTGATTTTTTTTTTGAAGTACTGACCAGAAAAAAAAGCTCCTGGCCCCCCCCCCCCCCCCCCCCCCCCCCCCCGTGAGCTAACCGGACAGCTCGACCACCACGAGCTCGACGAGGAGCTCGACCCCCAAATGCGTCTGTATAGTGCTTGAGTTTCAACGAAACTTTCTCTCTCTATTTCGTAACTCTCACTATAAAAAAATGAATAAAAGATTATGAAGGAACAACTATTGGGGACATTTTTGTCCGTTCACCATAATAGTTACATTTTAAACATAAGTTATTAAAACAGTGATAATGTTGAAATGTCAGCTTCAAAAAGTGCTATTTATTTTTTGAACCCTATAATTAGGGTTAATATACTTTGTCTTGACACGTATGCATTTATCATAGCTTTTTAATAAATGAGTGACTAATATTCAATGTCCTTATATAATTGCATAAGTGCTCACTGATAGGATAAAGACTATATATATATATTGCTCTTCAGAATCTTGGTTTCCGATATGGGATTGATTTGAATATTGATAAAATTTAAAAATTAAAACTTATTATATATTATTGATTTTAATTAAAAAGTTAAAAAAGATGAAAAAGATATTGATATTAAATATTAATAATGATATAATATAAAAAAAATATAATAATAATTGAAGAGGGAGAAGTTGCTTTTCAAAATTGAAAAGAGAAGGAAAATCTCATTTGAAGAATCTATTAGAACTAAATATACTGATGTAGCTTGTTAGATTTCAATAAATATCTTATTTGAAGAGTCTTTTAGTGATGTACTTATAAATTAAAAATGAAAACAAGTTGATTTTTAAAAAATCAATCTATATCTATATGACTTATCTAAATAATATATAAAAGCCGGCCTTCCCAACATGTTGTTGTGAGGGAGATTTAGATTTAATAGAAATCTCACGGTACAACGTGTCGCCGTTAAAGAACTTTGACATTAAATCCTATATAATTCTCACATTTAAATCTATATAATATTTTTAAATGTCATTAATTTGAAAAATAATTATAAACAACCATTCATTTTTTTTTATAATTTACAATAATTATGAAATACTATTCCAATTATCGCGTTAATTTTGATAGATATAATGATAGTTATTATTTGAGTCGGTTTAAGAAATTTTTAGCTTTCCAAATCCATTATTTGACTCTCTATTTTCACCGTTATTAACAGGATTCAATGATTTTAAATTCAGTATTTTCAATTAATATTCATTTTCTTATATCACTTAATGTGATCGATGTACAGATTCAATTGATTATATATATATATATCACACATGATAATCTCATTAAAATATTTCGTATTCCACTAATAACTCTTCATTTTCCCTTGTTTTCTAAAATTTTAAATTCCACTAATAACTCTTCAATTTCCACCGTTTTCTATAAATAGCCCTCACATGTGTCAATACTAGAATAGAGTGACACATTCTTTTGTATAAATGTACATATTATTTTGGTTTTATTTAGTTTTCATTCCTTAATATGTTCATAATTGTCCAATTGTTTTCAATTTTACATAGATTGAAAACGTTCCTACAACCATTCATGGAAAGATACATTCTTTTTGTTTTTTTGTCTTTTTTTTTTAACCTATATAATCATTAGAGATCAGTTTTATGTTTTTTTTAAAGAACAATATGAACAGAAAAAGGAAAAAAAAACAATATAGAGATTAGTTTACATTTTTTTTAAAATAATTACTGATATTGTATATAATTTTATTAATATTAATTGAAATCGATAAAACATAGAAATTACAAAATAAACAATAAAGAAATCACAAAAAAAAAAAGGATTTGTAGATAAAGATAACAAATAAAAATACAATTTCATTGTAGATAAAGATAAAAAAATAAAAAAACAGTTTCAACCGTTGATTTGGATTTTATGAACAACATTTGATCCTCCTTTATTATATCTTCTTTTATATAATTGTTTTTAAATTATTTTGAATATGAACTAATATTATATAGTGTTGCATACGGCCCTATTATAAATATAGAACCGATTTCTACATAAAAAAAATGATATAAACAGAAAATATTAAAAAAAAAATAGAGATCAGTGTTTACGTTTTTTAAAAATATTTACTAATATTGTACAATATTTTCTTGATGTTAATTGGAATAGATAAAACATAGGAATTACAAAAAGAAACAAATGAAGAAATAAAAGAAACAAATGAAGAAATCACAAAAAAAGTATAGACAAAGATAAAAATAAAAAATAAACAAAAGATGAGTGTGAAATCCTATCATATTCTCTTTTAATAGTTGATAGTTAATAATAATAAATTAATATTAACTATCTGTTTCAAATAAAAGTTGAGTTTGAAAACCCATCTACAATATGTGTAAAAAAAATCAGAACTTTAAATTTATAAAAATAAAAACTGAAAATTAATAATAAAAACAAATATGAATGATTAAAAAGAAGTCAGAAAATCAAATCAATATAGATTAACGGAATCTAATTTTACTTTTGTTGTTACAACAATAACAATTAATGAAAATTTAAAAATAATTTGTAAGTTTAAAAAAATCCTAACATTTTAAATCTGAAAAACAAAACAGAAATTTAAAAAGCTTGGGAAATAAGCAATCATGAAATTTAAATAATCCGTAAAAATTCCGGAAAAAAAAACTAGTCAGAGAACTAAAACAATAAGTGAAGAAATAAATTATTAAACTTGAAATTAACGATTTAATCATTATAATTGATTACAATTTTTTTCCCATTTTTATGGCATCTTGAAAAGTAGATATCTAAATTGGACAAATAAAATATATATGAAATTTGGATGCATGATGTTAGGAGTGTGCATTGATTAGATCTGTTCACTCCAAGAGTTAACCCATAAAAAAACGATACTTTTTGGTTTTTGAAAAATTGATCCGATATGTAATTGTCAACTGATTGAATTGAGTCGGTTCGGTTCGGTCGGTTTTGGTTCGATTGAGCGAAAAAAAAAGTCACAAGTTTTTCATATGTTATGGTCTATTAGACCGAATATGATTAAATTACTGTATAGATCCATAATATAAATAAAAACAACTAAAAATTATTCAAATAATAAATCCATAATATAAATAAAAACAACTATAAATTATTCAAATAATAAGTTCAACTACCAACTATAATGGAGTGGAATCTCAGACGCTTAAGCGTTTAGCAATGAACTTGAACTCTACGTAAAAACCAAAAAGATATCATGAGCATTTTTTTTTTTGAAAAAACCTAATATAATCAAAGGCACAAGGGCTAATGTAATTGAAGTTCTATGAAAATGAAAACGAGGAAACTTAAAAAATCATCAAGAAACACCCAAAAGTTCATTCCTCAACCGCTCAACATCATCTCACCACAAAAAACAACACATACAGACATAGAGAGATGACGAGCATGGAAAGAGAAGTTAATTCCTCAGCTTCTCTTGTCTTTACTCTTTAATTTGATCTAATCAAGTAACACAAAACTACAAATAAAATCTGGGTTTTGTCCAGGACAAGATCACAATACAAGACTTTAACAAAATCACGGGTCTAGTCCTTTTTTTTTTTGTTTACTTGTGTTTGACTGTTCTCACAATTAGTTTTATTATATCTTACAATTAATTAATTAAACATAAAATTATCAATCCATTCAAAATTTAGTGAGTTGAAATCGTAGACAACAGTCAAAACGCAAAAGCATCGGCCTAGGCACAGTCAAATGCACATACTTGAGTCTGCACGAACAATTACCATGGAGATAACTTATAGTACAATAATAAGTTTCGGTTATCATAAAATTAAAAAGACATTAATATTACCGTTGTTGTTTGAGAAATGAGAAGTATATGTTATTTTATTCAACATCCCAACAAAGTGTAAATTCTTTAGACATACACCCAACGATTTGTTGTCAGGTTGTTGTTGTTGTTATTATGAATTAATACAGATGTAAACGGACATTAATAGTACTCAAAACGCAAACCAAATTGTTTGGAAATTGTGTTGTAATGAAACTAGTTTGTTTTGTAATGAATACTGAGTGGAGCTCTAGATGCACTTTTTTGTTCAAATTCCTACAAATGTATCAGTTGGAATGAAATTTATCGAGAACCCTATCTCGATTCTCTTGAGTTAGCATTTTCATCGAGTCAGAGTTCTCATCGGGTCAATGTTTTCATTGAGACAGTTTTCATCGAGTTAGAGTCAAGATTTTTCTTTGAGTTATAGTTATCATCTAGTCAAATATTCATTGAGTATGAGTTATCATCGAATGCTTGATAGATCCTTTGAGATTCAAAGGCGATTTGAGCGTGAAGTCGGTCAATGCCAATGGATTTTGAAGAAGAAGAAGTAATGGTAGAAAATAATTACTTATTGTACTTGAATAATAATGCAATTTGTTCATATGAAGACACCATTTTATGTTAAAAAACAATTGGTATTGGAACTTACAGCTGTAAATAAAAGAGGTCTGTTCTGAGTCTAGGAGATGCCTTACAATTCTGAGTGGCCTGAAATGTTGTGATCTTTAATTCGTTCGTTGTTCGTTGTCTCTCTTTTCCTTTTAATTTTTGGTATAAACATACTATGAGTATATGATACTTAGAATGTCAATATATAATTAATTTTTGATTTAGGAAGTCTTTTTGAAAGCCCTTGGCATTTCAAATCAACCAAAAACCTTCAAAAGTTACTTTTGGGTTCAAAAGTCCAAAAAACAAACTTCTAAAGGCTCACCAAACATGTCTGGAGCCCAGAGACAAAAACTGACTTGGTTCACTTTCCCACGCATTCACAGTTTCTTTCCTACCAAACAAACAGACCAAGTATTCACCAAATTTGTTATAACCATGTATGTAGATACATTATGATGAGACTAAATCATCCAATAACAGGAATAGAAGGAAAAGAAGGAACAGAGGGAAATGTTATTTTTCATTCATTCAACATAATCTCAATCCATTTACAATCAACTATTTATAGCCGATGTTCGAATGAGTAATCGACAAGGCAAACCGCTGTTAAACAAAGTAATAGAAATAATAGGGACATGTTGTCCACTTTCTGTCATCGTGGGTCCTGAAAATCATGGAAACACTACTACACATTGTGGCCATGAACTGCTCATGGGATCCCCTGTTTTATTGGCAACATTAACACATTAATAATAATGGCCCTGACCAAGTCTTGACCGAGCTGGCAACCATGCTTGGAGTGAACTACAGTGTACATAACATTCCATTCCCCTCAAAGGGTCCTTGTCCTCAAGGACGAAAATTTGGATAGGTACGAAGAAGGTGTCGTTTGTTCTCCCAGGTAGCATCTTCGGCCGACGCACCCAACCATTTGACAAGTACCTCTTCTTTGGGATGGTAACGCCCTGTTTGTGCAATTCGACTATCCAAAATAGTCTCTGGCTGAGGAAGCAAAGTGGCATCTACAGTCACTGGTGGAAGCTGATTCACAATAGGTATGGTGGTTCCCAAGTGACGTTTGAGCATACTGACGTGGAATACGTTATGGATTAAGAAACCAATGGGAAGTTCCAAACGATATGCCACAGGTCCAACCCGATATGGATTGAAATAGCGTGGTGCTAGTTTAAGAGACATCCTGAAGGCGATAGAATTCTGGTGGTACGACTGTAACCATAGGAAAACATAATCATCCATGTTAAAAATCACCTCCCGTCGACGTTAGTCAGCTTGGACTTTCATGCTATTCCGAGCCATCTCCAGGTTCTATCGTAATAGGACAAGGATAGATTCTCGGTCTTGGAGGAAGTTGTCAACAACCTGAATTTTGGTGGTACCTGGTACATAAGAGAGCATATTCGGAGACAGAATACTATAGACAGCTTGAAAGGGAGACATTTTGGTGGCTGAATGCACAGTGGTGTTGTAACTGTATTCGGCCCAAGCTAGCCAATATAGCCACTTCTTAGGTTGATCATGAGTAAAACAACGAAGGTACTACTCCAATGTTCGATTTATTACTTCAGTTTGGCCGTCGGTTTATGGGTGGTAACTGGAACTCATGCACAGAGAAGTGCCATGTAACTGGAACAATTTTTTCCAGAAGGCATTGATAAAAATCTTATCCCGATCACTGATTATCTACTTTGGCATCCCATGAAGTCGAACAATTTGATTTAAGAAAGCTGTAGCCAAAGTGAGGGCGGTATAGAGATGCTTTAATGGAACAAAGTGTACATATTTGGGCAAACGGTCGACCGCCACCATTATAACAGTGTAGCCTTGCGAAGGGGGTAATCCCTCCACAAAATCCATCAAAATTTCAGTCCAGATTTTTTTTGGAATGGGCAACTGTTGAAGAAGACCAGCGGGATGCCTGGCCAAACAAAAGTTGAACGTATACGATTCAAAGTTTTATGGAATCCAAAATGGCCCCCCATTGGCAAGGAGTGGTGATCAGTTAGGATTGTTGAAATTAATGAGGAAGTAGGACTCAATAATAGCTCTCCTTTTTTAAACCAAACTCCATCTCTTTGGAGATAAAGTTGTTGAGTAGGAGTCCGATTGTCTTTAATATTGTTGTAAAATGGATCTTGAGCTGATTCCAGACGGAGGGTGTCCCACCAATCACCTATTGGCAGAGAAATGGCATAAAACTCAAATTCCACAATTCGTGATAATGCATCCGCACCTTGGTTCTCCGCACCCCGTTTGTATTGTATCTCGTAATCGTACCCCATAATTTTCGGTAACCATCGCATTTGGGTAGGGGTTGTGATGCGTTGCTCCAAAAGATACTTGAGACTACGTTGGTCCGTGTGGACTATGAATGGTTTGCCCAACAGGTAAGGTCTTCACTTACGAATGGCTTTGACAATAGCAAGCATTTCTTTATCGTATGTTGACAGAGTTTGAGTAACCCCTTTTAATGCCTCACTAAAAAAAGCAATTGGACGATTTTGTTGAGATAGGATAGCACCAATACCAGCTCTACAAGCATCGCATTCAACCATAAACTGTTGAGAGAAGTTAGGAAGTTGTAAGACTGGTGGCGTGGTCAATGCTTGTTTGAGGCGGTCAAATGCTTCTTCAGCTGCAGTAGTCCAAATGAACCCCTCATTAGAAGTTAGGCGTGTCAATGGGGAATCCATTTCTCCAAACCCACGAATGAATTTTTGGTAGTAACCGGCCAAGCCAAGGAATCCACGTACAACTTTCAGTGAAGTCGGAGTTGGCCAGCTTTGCACGGACCGAATTTTCTTTGGATCGACAGCGACACCATCAACAGAAATCAGATGTCCCAAGTATTCCGCCTGCATGACCCCAAACCTGCATTTTGATTTTTTTGCTACCAACTGGTTACTGGCCAAGATTTTTAGAACCGACCGAAGGTGAAGTAGATGCTCGGCCCATGTCCTGCTATAAACTAGAATATCATCAAAAAACACTAAGACATATTTTCTGAGATAAGGCCGAAATAAATCATTCATCAAACTTTGGAATGTAGCAGGCGCGTTAGTCAAGCCGAATGGCATGACTACGAATTAGTAATGACCATCGTGTGTCCGAAATGCTGTCTTATGCACTTCCTCCTCTTTCACCCAAATTTGATGACAACCAGAACGCAAGTCTAACTTCGAAAAGTACTTGGCTCCATTCAGTTCATCCAACAATTCATCTATCATAGGGATTGGATATTTATCCTTGATGGTAACACTATTCAGAGTTCGGTAGTCAACAAAGAACCTCCATGTTCCATCGGCCTTATTTACTAATAGTACAGGAGATGAGAATGGGCTCGTGCTGGGGCATATAACACCCGACACAAGGAACTCTTTCACCATTCGTTCGACCTCCATTTTTTGGTACTGAGGATATCGATAGGGGCCCATGCTGATTGGTTCTTGGTTCCGCTTTAGTGGAATTTGGTGGTCATGATATCATCTAGGTGGTAGGCTAGAGGGTGTGGCGAAGATCGCGGCAAATTCATTGAGAAGGCTGCTCAAATCTGGGGGTTGTGTGGCTTCCTCTGTCACCTCTCGGCTGGTCTCGGTTGTGATGGTGGAAGAAATCTGCAAAAAATATCCCATACCAGTTAATTGCATCAATTCCTTGTTTTCCAATAACTCTATGTTTGATTGTCTCAAGCCCTGGAATGTATATGGCCGACCATCTTGATGAAATGTCATGGTTAACTTTTGGTAATTGATTTCCACAGGACCCAGAGTTTCTAGCCATTGCACTCCCAAGACTACTTGACAAGCGGCAACCGAAAGTATATAGAAATCAGTCTTGATGTGGTAGTTTTGTATGATCATAGTAAGTCCCATACATCTTCCTGAGCATTCAATCTTTTCTCTATTGCCAACCATCACTTGAAAGAAATTATCACGAACTACATGCAATGCACATTTAGTAACAACAGATTGATCAATAAAATTATGCGTACTCCCTCTATCAATGAGGACAGTGATGTCTTTGTTTTTCAGTTTTTCGGTGACACGAAGAGTTTGAGGGTGATTGGTTCCTACCATGGTGTGGAAAGAGAACTTAGGTAAAATTTATGTAGGTGGATTGTCATCTTCTTCGCCAGGTTCGTCGACTTCATGTTTTGTGAGGCAATCTTCTATCATGAAAAGTTGGGGTCTCTGGCACCGATGTCCTAGGGTGAATTTTTCATCACAATAATATCATAGGTCTTTTTCCCTACGTTCCTTGGCTTCTTACCCTGTAATTCATCGAACTGGTAGTGTTGAGGCTTGAGATGTTGGTCGCTGGTGTGGAGGAGGACCAAGAAGGCCGGCGGATGGACTTGGTGTTGATCGTTGATAGGAGTTAGTGTTTTGGTTGTGAAAGTTGCTGCTGGTTCTTCTTTGCAGGAGGTTACGTTCCTCTTTTAGACGAGCTACCCCAATCGTGTCTGCAAGCGTCTTGGGTTGTTTTACCTTGACATCCAATCGAATCTCATCTCGTAACCCAGCAATGAAACATCCCATCAGGTAAGTCTCAGGTAGGCCGTCGATGCGATGAGATAATCTTTCGAATGCTTCTTGATAGGCCTGAACAGTTGTGACCTGCTTGAGTCGGGAAAGAGCCTCAGATGGGTCGTCATATTCAGTGGGACCAAACCGATGAAGGATGGCTTTAGTAAATTCATCCCAGGTCATTGGCCCTTTGAACTTGCTGATCCATCTATGCCACTGCAATGCAATTCCTTCCAGGTGGAACGAAGCTAGCTTGACTCTCTGGTGAATGGCAATTCTCTTAAATTCGATATATTGTTCTGCTTTATAAATCCATCCCGTCGGATCCTCTCCTCCAAAGGCAGGAAAGGTTAATTTTAAATGAGTTTGGCTGCGGTCATGGGCGGTTTGAGAGGCTGTTGTGAGGTTTTGAAAATTTGTGGGCTGATGAGTGGTAACAAAAGGGTTATCGTCATTGGTTTGCAGCGCAGGGTTGACTCGTTGAGACTGTAATTCTGTGAGGACCCTCTCGAAAGAGGTGTTCAATTGATTGAACTTTGACTCATGACGTCCAAGAATGTAGTAGACTTCGTTACGAAATTCGACGTTTGATTTGCCTCTCGTATCCATGGTACCGAACCGGCTCTGATACAAAAAATGATGAGACTAAATCATCCAATAACAGGAATAGAAGGAAAAGAAGGAATAGAGGGAAATGTTATTTTTCATTCATTCAACATAATCTCAATCCATTTACAATCAACTATTTATAGCCGATGTTCGAATGAGTAATCGACAAGGCAAACCGCTATTAAACAAAGTAATATAAATAATAGGGACATGTTGTCCACTTTCTGTCATCGTGGGTCCTGAAAATCATGGAAACACTACTACACATTGTGGCCATGAACTGCTCATGGGATCCCCTGTTTTATTGGCAACATTAACACATTAATAATAATGGCCTTGACCAAGTCTTGACCGAGCTGGCAACCATGCTTGGAGTGTACTACAGTGTACATAACACATTACATATGTATCGAAGGTGTTCGACGAAATTTTTGAGTGATTGGAGACACTCAAAAGGTGTCCGACGAAACCCTTGAAATTGATATATGAGTGTCCTGTTAAATTCCCATTTTACCCTTTTCCCATTTTCCCTCCAATTTCTACTTATAATTGAAAACTAATAAATCCCTAAAAAAAATATGGAGAACTTTGAAAGTAGCCAAAAAATTTGAGGGTTTGTTGTTTTTACCCAGAATTAGTAAATTTATTATTTTTACCAAAAAATCCACATTTGGGACAAAAGTGCCCTTTATTCAAAAAGAAATAATAAAAAAAAAGGAATTATCGAAACAAAAGAAGAGAGAGATCATGAAAAAGAGAGAGAATGTAGATCGTGAAAAACAGAGAGTAGAGAAAGAGAAAATAAAAACCCTAGAATTTGAATTGAAAGGCAATCGACCAAGAGGCCATCGACCGGTGGTGTGACGAGAGGCAATCGCTTGGTGGACTTGTGCAGCGTTTCTGACGTTACGAGAGGCAATCGATAGATGGTGTGGGCAGCGTTAGCGGCGAGACCCATTGCGGTGGTGCTTGCACGACCAAGAGACGAGCGAGAGACGATTGAGATACCCAACCTCGACCCGAGAGATGACGTAGGGACCCGACCGTTAAAGAGGTACGACTTCATAATCACGGGCAAATCCCCAATCTTTTATCTCCCTTTTTTTTTCTTTTTATATTTTGGTCAACTACATGAAAAAACGAATTGATCTTATTAATATTGTCTATTAGTTGTGAGATTTTGTTTCCATTGTGTATGATTCATGTTGGTGATTTTTTTGAATATGGTGTGAGATTTTGGTGGTGATGATTGTTTATGAATTTGGTTGATGGAATTTTAGTGTTGAATTTTTTTCTTTCTAATTTTTGGGTTTGGTTCAGCTTTCGTTTGGGTTGATCATGATGATTTTTGGTTTGGTTTTAAATTTTGAGTATGAAATTCTTGTATAGTTCATGTTGGAGAATTTTTTTTAAGCAATTTTAATTTTTGTTGTCTTGAATGTTGTCACTATATAGTCTGATTGATTTGTTTTGTTTGCATCTAATCAAATAAAATATGATTGGGCTCTAACATGGAAGCAGAGATTTTTGTTTGTGAGGAGTTGTGAGGTGTTTTAACAGTGTCTTTTGGTGACTGGTGTGAGCTCTGTTCCCCTGTGTTGTGGTTAGGTGTGTTGTGCTTGCTTGGTGGCTGATGTGTGTTTGGTATGTGTGTTTTGGCTTGTGTTGGTTTGGTGGCTCCTCTACGTTAGCTGCCATGTTGTTTCTGTTGTTCCTTGGTCTGTTGTTTATTGTGTTATCTTTCTGTGTCGCGTCTTGAGTTCTTATTGTTTCGTGTGTCCCCTGTTTTTCTTGCTGGAGGGCTGTCTTGTTGCCTGGTTGTAGGTTATTCTTCTTATAGTTGGTTGTTTGCCTTTTGGCTTTAATATACTTTGATCTTGGCTGAAAAAAAAAATCTGATTGTTTGGATTTGGATATGGTGAACATGGATCAGATGTGCTCAAATTAGTCAATGTATATGGATTTGAGTGTTTTAGCTTCTGTTATTTTGTCTATTTTGAAGTATTTGGATACTTTTGATACATTTAAGTGAATGCTTGCCCTTTTGTTTATTTTATTGATTTTGATTGGATTCCAATTTACTATATTGTTGTTTTTATTTATTTGCTTCTTGTTTATAGTATTTGTTGGGTTGCTAAGGAGCTTCACTTGTTGCATTTGTGTTCTATACGTTTGATACATTTTTTTGCATGTTTAAATTGTTACATTGTATACTCCGTACAAGTGTTTGTTAAGGTTTCTGTGTTTATACCTTTATTGAATTTGCTTCAACTGGGCACATACATTTGTAAAAATTGGTATCCAGTGCTCATTTTTTTTGTGGTATTTTTTTGTATCTTGACATCATCATAAAAAATCACTAATTAAGTGGCATTTTTTTGTATCTTGGCATTATAGATTCAAGAATTTCTAGTTCAAAATGTGGGTATATTTCAAAACTGAAGAAGTGGTGATACTGGTGGATAGAGATAAATCAGATCATCAAATGGATTCTTGAGTCTGATTTATTTGTCTGCAGTGATAATATTCTTTTGTATGTACCAACTGAATTTTTTTTATGGGATGTGTTGAAGAACCTATTTCCTTTATAAATTTTTTGAGATGTGTTGGTAGTTTTGTTCAAGTTTACTAGCGGTGTACTTTGGATTTAGTTTCTTTTAAAAAATAATAAGAAAACATAGTTTGTTGGTTTAATAATGCTTACTTAAAGAATATATAGATTTACAAATTGTGATCACGTGACAAAAAGTAATTACCAAATGTGTTTTGTCTAGGGGTTTTGTTTGTGTTTTTGTCTGAGAACTTGGGTGAGTCACAACCCTAATATCTATTAGGAAAAATTGCCCTAAAAACACTACATTTGGCATTTAACCAGGCATATTAATATTACATGGCAATAATTTACAAAATCAATATAGCATTTTTATGGCATCGCCATATTTTACATAATCCACAACATTCAAAGTTTTTGGGATAGAACTTTATAGTGTGCCTTACAAGTGTCCTACAAATTTGTAGATCAATTTGCAGTTGTTTTTATGAAAGTTTTTATACACAACAAGTACATGACCATGTTCTTTGTTTAATTTTACAGTTGTGAATTTACAGTTGTGTTTAAACGTTGAAGTTTAATTTTGCATTTGTGTTTAATTTTCTGTTTCATTTTGACGGCAACGGTGTGTTTCATTTGTTACCAGTGGTGTGTTTCATTTTAAGGGCAGTGGTGTGTTTCATTTGTTACCATTGGTGTGTTTCATTTTTACTATTGGTATGTTTCATTTTAAGGGCAGTGGTGTGTTTCGTTTGTTACCACTGGTGTGTTTCATTTTGAAGGCACTGGTGTATTTCATTTGTTACCACAGGTGTGTTTCATATGTTACCGCTGGTGTGTTTCATTTTGAGGGCAATGATGTGTTTCATTTGTTACCACTGGTGTGTTTCATTTTGAGGGCAGTGGTGTGTTTAAGTTGTTACCACTGGTGTGTTTTGTTTTCAGGGCACTGGTGTGTTCCAATTGACTGTAAACAAATTAAGTTTGGCCTCATCAGGTACTTAAAAAAAAACAACCTAATGAAATTAATTTCGTAAAATAATAGATCATAAACCCAAAATGAGTTGACAGCAGTACAACCATTTTCCAATTTATAGCAACTGGAAGGTACAAAATAGTTGATAGCAGTATACAACCACCGAATTACAAGTCCACGAATTAAAAAATGCCATTCAAGTTTCCAATCAATTTGATAGAAGCAACCATCAATTTGATTTGTTTAAACGCTTCAAAGTTGATGTAAACAAAGAACCGGTATATGCCAATGGACATTTCAAATATGCACACTAATATATGTGTACAATTTTTTTTTTTGTCTAATATATGTGCACACTAATGATGTTATAATTCAACATAATTTTTTTTAGGAACACCCAAATGACCAGATTGTACACAAACTTTCTCAACAACACTAACATACACCTCTGGAACATGTCCACCATCGCATAACAACATTTCCACATATTCGGCCTGGTTATTTGTTGCTTTGAAATCGAATCTCATGGCACACTTAACATCATCTCCTTCTGGGGTACATACCACAATCTCTGCCTCGTTGCCATGAATGGTCGAGGAACTATCGACATATAATCTCCATGAGAAACTTTTGCCCAACATTCTTTTTGCTTCCATATTTGGTTATGTGAATTCTGCTACAAAATTTGCCACTGCTTGGCCTTTGAGTGATGTCCTGAGAATGTGCTGAACATCGAATTCACTCAGCTCGAAAGCCCATTTAGTTAATCTTCCCAAAATTTCTGGTTTTTATAGAATTTTCTTAAGCGGGCAGTCGGTAAAAACCTGGATTGTATGTGCCTGAAAGTACGGCATCAGCTTCCTTGCTGTCGAAACCAATGTTAGAGCCATTTTTTCTGCCTGTGAATACCTGGTTTCGGTTGGAAGAAGAGCCTTGCTGGTATAATACACTGGCCTCTGTATCCTGTCTTCTGTTCTGACTAAAACCGAGCTTACTGATAACTATGTAAGGGACAAATACAAGTGGAGTATTTCTCCCACTTTAGGTTTTAAAAGGATGGGAGTCTGTATTAAGTATTCTTTAATTTTCTGGAGTGCCTGCTCACACTCTTCATTCCATTCGAGTTCTTTCCCCTTCTTGATCACTTTGAAAAATGGGGCATATTTATCTGTGGCATTCGAAATGAATCTGCCTAGGGAAGCTAAGTATCCTGTCAGGCGTTGTACTTCTTTTAACGTCCTTGGTGAAGTCATTTTTTGAAGGGCTTGGATCTTCTCGGGATTCACTTCGATCCCTCTCTGGTGAACTTGGAAACCAAGGAACCTTCCTGATGGAACCCCAAATAGGCATTTATTCGGGTTTAACTTCATCTGATACCTTCTCAAGATATCGAATGTTTCACGTAGGTCCGAAGCATGTTTGTCGGCTGAGATACTTTTGGTTGACGACAAACATGTCGTCTATGTAGACTTCCATGTTTCTTCCTATTTGACGAGCGAAGATTCTATTCATCAATCTTTGATATGTTGCCCCAACGTTTTTTTAGCCCAAAGGGCATTATTGTATAATCGTACAGGCCCTGATTGGTTGTGAATGCTGTTTTTTCTTCATCAGTTTTATTCATTCGGATCTGATTGTATCCCGAATAAGCATCCATAAAGCTGAGTAATTCATGACCTGATGTTGCATCGACCAGTTGGTCTATTCTTGGAAGTGGAAAACTATATTTTCGACAGGCCTTATTTAGATCCGTGAAGTCCACGCACATTCTCCGTTGGCCATTCTTCTTTTGGACCAAAACCACATTTGCTACCCACTGAGCGTAGTTGATTTCTCTGATTGATCCTACAACGAGTAACTTCTCCACCTCCTGCTTAATTGCCCAACTTCTCTCGAGGTTTAAAGATCTTATTTTTTGTATTACAGGTTTCGCATTTGGATCCACCGCCAAATAATGTGATATTACTCCGGCATCTATCTCCACCATATCTTCATGACTCCATGTGAACACATCTTTGTATTCTCTAAGCAAATAAATAAGATCTAGCTGAACCTTTTCTTCTAAGTTGGCCCCAATTTTAACCCTCATATCCGGTTCATCTTCCTTTAAGACCACCTCCTTTATTGGTTCACTTTTTGATGTCTCCGCTTCTTTCCTTGGATCGAACTCGAACAACAGTGATTCTTCTTGCTTGATCTGATTTGGTTGTGTTAAGGTGCATACTTGGTGTTCACTATTATCTTTGTCTTTGTAAACAGAGATATTAGCTCTTCTGGCAATCTCCTGTGACCCCTTGATTATTCCTATTCCCCATTCAGTTGGGAGCTTGATCATTAGAGTGTAGGTAGCTATCACTGCCTTTGATTTGTTCAGGAATGGTCGATCTAATAGCGCATTATAAGGCCAGTTGTCTAGGTCTACCACCACAGAGTTAAGTAACACTGTTTTCTGGCAAGGAGCTACTCCGATCTTCACCTGTAGCTTCACTGTCCCGAGAGATATGACCTCGACTCTCCCGAATCCTCTGAGTGGGGTATGGAAAGGTTGCAAGTCTTTTCAATCCAATCTGAGCTGATTATAAACAACCACATTAAGGATATCTGCCAAGTTACTATTGTCCACTAAAATTCTCGTGACTTCTCTACAATTCAGGAACTTATGATGAGATCATCATTTGGTTGGACGTCGACCCCATGTGAGTCAGCTTCAGTGAATATTATTGGGTCCCATCCTTCTTTTATTCTTTTCGGATCGAGCTCGATGGAGTTAACATCAAAATTCTGTCTTGCTTCCACAGCTTCTCGGATTTCCTGAGTCCGCTCTCGGTTACTTCTCCCAGGTGATGGTCTTCCGAAGATAGTCTGTATCACTTCATTCACCTCGGGACTGACCTTTTTGTTTCGACCAGAATTGCGATCTCCCGTCTTGGTCTCTTTCTGAATTTCTGACTTCTCATCTTTCTTTAGGATTATATCTTACAGATGTCCTTCCTGAATGAGAGTTTCTATATAGTCTCTAAGCTGGTAACATTTGGAGGTCTCGTGTCCGGTTTTCTTATAGAGTTTACAATATTTAGTTGTGTCTCATCGAGCAAATTGGGATTACCGACGTGGCTCCATCACCGGATTCTTCTCTTTTAGAATTGCTAGGATCTCTTCCTGCCTTTTTCGAAGTGGGGTGTAGTTCGTATATTTTTCTTGAAATTTTTCCCTAGTTTGGTCAGTATTACGCCAATTTCCCCCGTCTTTGCTCCTCTCTTTGCTATTTCCTTTTCGTTTCCCTTGATGGTTTTATGACTTTGACTCAGCATCCTTTTGTTCGAGTCTCCCCCTGTGCATGTAATTGCCTCATGTTGCCAACTCTTATTCTTCGGTCAGACCATATCCACTTGCCATATCCATCATATATGTATATCTAGTTAGATGAGCTCTTCTTAGGTCAAAAGACAACTGCCCATTTTGTAAGTTATTTATGAATGCAACGATTATTGCTTCGTCATTCGCACTGTCAATTTCTTAGACCGTGGTCGAATCTTCCTAGATACTTCTTCAGCGACTCGTCTTTCCCTTGCTTCAGCCGAAAAAGGTAAGCCACTGATTTTTTCCAATGCACATTCCCCAGAAATTGTCTTGAGAAGCTTCTGCTTAACTCACTGAAACTCCCAATACTCATCGAAGGCAATCTTCCGAACCATCTTGAACCTGGAAGTTAAGGCACAACAAAGGGTCACTGTGGGCATACTGGGACAAAGTGCTCTTATATCGTCTGGCATGCTCTTTAGGATATATATCCTTTTTGAACTGTTCCACGTGTAGCATCCTGAATCTTTTCGGGAATGGCGTTCATAAGATGTTTCTAGTAAAAGGGCTATCAGAATCATCATTAGACAACTCATTATATCCGTAACGCCTGATCAACGTGTCCATTTGACACCTGTTGTTCTCGACTTCTTGGGTCAAGCTCTGAATCACAACATCTTTGTCGCCTACTGGCTCTTCGCGATGGTTAAGCTGTTGAGTGATTATCGTACCAGTTTCTAGCTCCTCTTCATTCTGCCCCCGAGCCTCACGAGCCAACTCTTGTATGCGTATGGTCCCACAGTGACATTTTCGATGGTGTCGATCACTATCCTCTGATAACGATGACAGATCTTTACGCCGATCATATCTATGGTGCCTATCATGGTCCGCCTGATTGTGGCTTCGCCTTTGGTACGGCCGTTCCTCTGCGGGGATTTCATGGTCCTTGTCATGGTTGATTAGTCCTGAGTTCCTAACGGCTACTGGTGCATCTGGTTCTAGCCCAACCACAACCTATCGGAGCCTAGGAGGTGGAGGATTCTGCGGGTACGCCTCTCTTGCGAGCAGTAGATCTATTCCTTCTTACGCCGTATCCGTTAGTAATTGTTGTAGTGCATCACAGAAACAACACGCTTTGTCCTCGCTGGTAGGAGGGACTTGCGGGATACCTGTCAAGGATATCAGTTGGTTCCTAGAGATTGTGGTGGGATTCTGAGTGATCCTGCCTATATGAGCATTATCTGGATACTTCTGGATGTCCCTGGAACTATCCCTGCTTTCGCTACCAGCCATTGCTTAAATAGGTCAGAGGTTCGGCCCCTCCTTTTAGCGCCAATTCTTGACGTCGCTTTCTCGATGGAGGAGAAAGTCAACAACGTTGGATTTGGTTATGACCTGTCAAAAGAGAAAAAGAAAGAGAATGTAAATGTTACGTGAATGAACGTGAATGACATAAGTTTACGTGGTAAAACTCCGATAACCGAATAAACGTCCACGGGTGGCTGGATGACCAACCAAATCAAATCCACTATTGAATTAAGAATTACACCACTCGATCTCTCTCGCCTCTCTCTTGCAGTGATTTGTTCTGTCTCTCTATGTTGTTCTTTGTCCCTCATTTTCAGTAAGATTATGGATCTATTTATACATGCATAGAACCATAATCCTTGTTGTACAAGTAAGGAAAATAATTTGTATTTAATTATGACTGGTTGCTTGTTGGAGTTGTCTTTATCCTCTTTTCTATTTCGCAGATTTTATGGGTTGAATCTGAATCTTCGTGGGACTTTGACTACACAATCTGATTTATGATTTATTTTCCTAATCGACATGCAATCTTCTAGAATAATAGAGTAGTTGCCTGATTTGGACTTGCTTCCTGTTTGGTACGTTATCCTTCTAGAAACTCTCTAAAATTTTTCTGCCTTTTGATCAAATGCGTATTGGAGTATGATACCGACTTCTTCTCGGGCTTATTCACTTGCATGTATCGCGTATTTGAACTTCTTTACTCGGGCTTTTATTTTGTTCCAAGTGGTACTGAATGTGCCAAGTAGATGTACTCGGACTTACTCAGGTTCTTATTCCTTGATGTCTTGGTTGGTCTTCTAGATGCCAGCTCGGATACCTATCTGACAATCTTCTTTAAAGATTGTCTTATCTGTGAGTGACATGTACATTCAATAAAATTTACATATAACAGATGTGAAAAAGGAAGATAATGAAGCAACAGAGAGGAGAAAGAAGCAGTCAAAAGCAAAAATGAAGTTGTTGAAGGATAATAATGAAGATATATCAGAGTGTAAGCAATTTTGGAATACTACATTGAATGATGAATAGAAAAGGGATTTTTGAATAGTGAATATAGAAGAGCTTGTGAATCATATCAAGTTGTTAAAAGATAAATTGGTAGTGGATATGTTGTTGGAAGTTATAGATTTTGCGAAGCAACACAAGACCTGGATGTTTTGGGACATTTTGGTGACTACAAGTTGTTTGGCGAGCATTTCTGGCTGGAGCATTGGAAGGGTTCTTGGTCTGTATGGAAATTAGATGCAGAATTATGGAAAGAGTCTACTGATATGATTGAGAAAGGTGTGTGGAAGCCTTTTGATACCAATGAGGCTATCAAGTTAAAGTCATAGAAGGGCATTGATAAGTGTAAAAGTGATGACATGAGGAATGGGCATTTAGTGATGATATTGAGCGTAGCCATACAGTGCTTCTTAGGAGAATCTGAGGCATATTTTTTATGCTTTGCAAAAACAAAATTTTATTACCAACTCTTGTTCGTTGGGCACTTGAATATGCAAAGGACCAGTTTGAGAGTATAATTATACTGTTGCAGATTAAGAATCTTGGCCTGAAAAGACTTCAGGTCATATGGTTTTTCGGTGCTCCATTGTTGATAGAAATGTTTACATTCTTGGAGGATGTGGTCCATACTTGTGGTTTAAGTGAAAATATTGAGCTGAGTAGGTCCATGGATGATAAGCTAAGAGATCACCATGTATTTGACATCAAAGATAGTGTGTTCTTTTCAGTAGACACTTCAATTGTCTGCTTGTAGATGAGCAAGCATTGTGAGGAAAGATTAATGCTACTAATTATTTTGATGAAGTTTCAGGTGATGGTTCTGCAATAAGTCTTTCTGTTGTTGATGTTTTTCCTATTTGTGATGATATATTGTCATGGTTATATATGGGTGGAGAAGGTTTAGAGTCATGGAATAGTCTAATAGAATCTTGAAGAAGTCAAGCAGTGAAGTCTCATAAGGTATTTATTGAAAAACTCAAAGTTATACCTCAAACCAGTGCTACAAATGACAAAATCCCAAGCAAGTTTAGAGCAATCCAGAAACTAAAAAATCTTCTTATGGAAGAAATTGTGATGTAGGATGAACACTAGAAATAGAAAATAGAGAGAAATAAATTGAACTAGGGTTTAGAAACAGAAAAGGGAGAGCAGAGAAGAATTATGGATTGGACGCAGAAAGGGGAGAAACACAAAAGAAGTAGAGATTGAGAATCACAATAATCAATTCATTTTAATTCATCAAGTCTGATTACAATAGGCTATGAAGGTGCCTTTTATAGCTAACAATATAAAAAGATAAACATTTAAATTATGATAAAGATAAATACAACTTAAACTTGAAGAAGATAATTTATTTTGAAGATAATAACTACTAATAATGCTTATCTAATTCCCTATCATTATCCCCCGCTTGAAAGGAACTCGTCTCCGAAGAGTGGAAATTTAAAAAAGACAAGCTGCCATTAAAAATCCAAGGGAGAGTCACACCAGACAGAGGCAGTATGAAAACCAATCACATTTGAATAGCCCATGATGTAGTAGAACATGCCAAACTTGTATAAACATCACAAACACCCCATGGAGGCTTGAAAGTGCCTCAAATAAGATATAAATCTATCATAGTCATTGAAGAAATAGTTAAATTGGTAGGCAAATTAAGTATATAAGCAGTTGATCCAGGTGTAAGGCTAGACAAACCAAGTCTAAAAGGAGGGGTAGAAAACTTTCAGAAAGAAAGAACAGGCAGAGGCTCAAGACAAATTTGAGAAATTGCATAAGAACTATAGTGCTTAAAAGACAGAGAATCACTAGCATAATCACATGTCGGGATACAACGTATGACACTTAACTGTCCAATACCATTGCCACCAAGATCATCTAAGCCTAAATCATCAATGACCTCTAAAGGTTCAATAATTTCTTCATTTTGTTCATCTACGGAAGGATTATCAAGCACTTCGGTCAAAGCTAGGGTACGAGTGGGACAATGAGAAGCTATATGACCTTTAGCATGACAATTGAAACATTCAATATGAGAGTTAGAAATAGTAAGTGAGGTAGGATTACTACCAGGCTTGAAACTCTTAATTTCTTGAGGAGCCCTAGGTTGAGAATTAGTAGATTCTAAAGATGTCAACTGAGGTGTTTGGGAATTTTTAAATGGGGTAGGTCTTCGTCTAGGAGTGGAAGGAAAGCTAAAGTAAGTCTCAAGCTCTAAGGCCTTATGATAGGCCTTCTCTAAAGTTGTAACAGAATGCACGTTGACTTCTCTTTTTATCTTGAGTCTTAGGCCATTGATAAACCTAGCAGTGGCAACACAAGGTTCTTCTTTTATCTCACATCTCACCTTAAGATCTTCAAATCGAGTAAGATAATTGGTAACACTAGTTAAGGCTTGCTTAAGGTTTAGTAATTGATATAGGAAGAGATTCTTGTAAGAGGGAGAGAGGTATTTTTCTTTCAACCTAAGCTTCATTTAAGCCCACAAGGTAGTTGGTTCTTAACCTAAATGCTCCAATTGCTTTTGAATACTTTGCCAATATTTCTTAGCAGATCCTATCAATCTAAGTTTAGCAAAATGAACCTTTTGCACTTCACTCATATGGTACCAGTCAAAATAATCTCTCAGAGCATCTATCCAATCTAAAAACACATTATGGTCTATTCTACCATCAAATTCAGGTGCTTCTATCTTAACTTTTTTGGTTAAATCTCCCATATCATCATGTGCTCAAGGTTGTTCAAAATCGTAACGAGGGTGTGCCTCTTATTGACGGCTAAAGTCTCCGAGAAATTCATCTCTTTCAGGTGGCCTAGAGTAAGCTCTAGTATGTCGATAAGGGTTGTGAACTTCATTGTCACTACCAATATACCAGTGGATAACTTTCTAGGGTTGGGAGGACGAGTTTGCTTAACAGGTGGAACTTGTTCATTTGGCTTTAGGGTAGAGCGCATTCTAGGAGTTAGTAATAGGCCCTGAAATTGTTGATGTCCTGCTGGGGTAGTGGTTGGACCCATGGTCAATTCAGGTTCAGGTTCCTCAAACTCTAACACTGGCTGTTTACCTACACTTTTGAGGACTAATTGCATCATGGTCTCAATATTTACAAACCGAGTGTCAAAGGATTCTAGACTCGTTTTAACATTGGTTAACTCATTTTCTAGGGCAGTCATTCTTTCGTTTTGGGATTTGTTAGACTGTTCAAACTCTTGTTTGTTCACCATATTGACACAAGGGCTATAAAAAGATCAATGCTAATTACTTGAAATCCTAAAAATTAACAATTGAGCAATGAATAAGAAGTAGATGAACCTTATAATGCATGTAGTCTTAGCAGCGGTGAATTGATATTGGCGGCCACAGAGATGAGCAACACCGATGGTGGGGTTGCATTTTGGGTGTCGGGTATATCTGCAACCACACTAGAAACGGAAGACAGTGTCTTTCCAAGTGACGGGGATTGTGTGGGGAACAACGACGAGCCAAACGTTGCCTGAAACTCGTGGGTTTTGGTTACCGGTGTCTCCTGAGTGTCGTGAAGCTGGCGGTAAGTCATCAATCACCGGCGTTTGGTGCCGTAGTAGGACGCGGCTGTTGGTTTTCTAGTCTAGATTTACGGTGAAAGAGGCAGAACTACTGGTCGAAGATGAAGAAGAAGTTATTGATCGGTAGATTCCGATTTTGCTGGTGTCAGCGGTGGCGGTCAGGTGCAGTGGCTATCGGCTGCGTATGGGTGCGTGGGATGTTAAAGGTGCTCGCTTGACTTGCGTTGACTGTTAGATGTGGCTAACAATGACTGTTTGGCTGGGTTTTTTATAGCTATTTTTGTGGTTTACAATGTAAAAAAAAATGTAGGGTTGTGGAAGTGTGTAAGGAAAGAGATTTGCTCTGATACCAAACTGATGTAGGACGAACATCAGAAATAGAAATTAGAGAGAAATAAATAAAATTAGGGTTTAGGGTCAGTTTGGTATTGCTGTAATTTTTGTAATATTTGTAATAATCACTGTTAACTGTGCTGAAAGAATTATCTACTGTGAAATTAAACAACAGATGGTTGGTTAATTGTATTTTTAAAACTACTGTATAACTCAAAAGCAGTATATATATGTTTGGTAATTTTATTACAAAAGTGCTGAGATTATTTATAATGACTAAAATGTATATTAAATCAATATTAAGTAGAATATTTAAATTGGATTTTTTTTTCATAAGAACAATTAAAGGATTTTTAAAAGATTTTATAAATCAAATCGATATTTAAATAGAATATTTGATTTTAAGATGAAATAAGATATATAAATGATTTTAACTTGGTTTGATAAGGTTAATAATGATATCTTAAAAGATACAATAAATACTGAAATAGATTATTCCATAATCACTTTCAAAAAGTAACCCCTCACTTACTTCTCAAAATCACTGTCAAAACTTGTTATATTATCAATTAATCACTTTTGGAAGTTTTACCAAACATCATTTTATATCAAAATTATAAAATAATTTGTTTTTAACTTTTCAAAAGCAATACCAAACTGACCCTTAGAAACAGAAAGAGGAGAAACACAAAAGAATTAGGGACTGGATGCAGAAAGGGGAGAAACACAAAAGAAGTAGAGATTGAGAATCACAATAATCAATTCATTTGAATTCATCAAATCTGATTACAATAGGTTTTGAAGATGTTTTTTTATAGCTAATAATATAAAAAAGATAAATATCTAAATCCTGATAAAGATAAATAAAACTTAAACTTATCGCTGAAGAAGATAATTTATTTTGAAGATAATAACTACTAATAATGCTTATCTAATTCCCCATTAGGGATGCACAATTATCCCCGGGGCCCCAAATCCCCACACCCCATCCCCATTTGGGTTTTTTTTTTTGGGAAAAAATGGGGAATTAAGGGGGGGAGGGGGATGGGGATGATTTTCATCCCCAAATTAAAATGGGGATGGGGATAGGGGGACCCCTCCCCCTCCCCATTTCCCCATTTCCACCACAATTAAATTGAAATAGGGATGAGGATGTAGATCTCCATTTCTCCATTTCCCCCAAAAGTATAGAAATATAATTATAATATATATTTGAATTATTTGAAACATTTTATGTTGAATTTATAATGCATTGATATTTTTTATTTGTAATGAAAGGTTTGTTTTTTTTTTTTAAAATTAATTTATAATTTTTAGTTAAATAGGGAAATGGGAAAATGGGGGACTGGGGATACGAAAAAACAGAGAAAAACGGAGAAATGGGGAACTGGGGATGGGGATGGGGATGGGGATGGGGATGGGGATGAGGGGACCTATATCCATCCCCATTCCCCAAACGTGCATCCCTGTACCCCATCAAATTGAAAAGGCGAACAGTCCAGAAAATGAATCACAACTTTATATGGACCTCTTGAAGTAGCGCCAAAAGGAACTTGGAGAGATTGAAGACCTTCTAAAAGGAGTGAGTTAGTTGCTATATTCGAAATTCTGGAAAAAGCATAAGAAGTTCAAAGTGGTGATCAGTCTGGATTTAAAGGATGCTGTGTTCAAGAAGAATCGAGAATGCAGAAGGGTGCGAAACAAAGAGTCAATTACGTAAAAATAGCATTGAAGCAATTGAAAATGCAGCTATTTAAACAAGTGGGTTTGCCAATTTCAATTAGCATAACATAATTATGACTCTTATATTAAAACTTCTGATGTATTTGCATTTTGACATTCTTCTGTTACTCTTATCTTCTGGTCATTGTTGCAACTGTCTTGTCATGATGTGATAAACCTTCGGAGAGCTGTAGCCTTACAAGTTACAACAATATAAGAACTCACAAATAAAACTGTTTGTGATTATAGGTCAATTATTGTGCCCATGTTGAAGTCATTCCTGCAGGTTTGGTGTCAGATCCTCTGGTTGTTTTCTTTTCATGGTCAATGCTCTTTGTTTTAGCTTTGAACTAAATTTCTTGTTTTTAGTGACATTTAAAAGACCTGTACGAAGATGCCGAAGATAAATCTAAAGCTGCTGAAGAAGCACTGTTGGCAGAGATGGCACTTGTAGCTGACAGATTCTGCTAACAAGAAGAAAAAGAAGAACAAGAAGAATAACAAAAATCCTGAAACATCTAAGGAATCTGAGGTTTTAAACAATTTCTTCGATCTACAAAATGTTTGTGAATAAATAAACTAATTTTTATGTATGTTTTAGGCAACAGATGATAGTGAGCACTTTGAGCTCCATCAGAACGATGCATAACTCAAATAAGTCTCAGTTTGTTTGTTTGTTTTCTTTTTGATACAGCAGCAGTAGATCAATTGGTATTAGATTATACGGAGAGGTGGGATATGAGAAAAACCAAGGAAAATGACCATTTCAATCCTACTAGTTCGAGAGTCGGAATGACTTGAAATTTTGACAACTGATGTGTTTCGGCAAGACCTTTCAAAATCACTAGCTTTGCTTGCGAGGCATACCATTTTTTAGTCGAATTCCATCGTTTAGGGCCTGAAAAGACCGTTTTTGCCGTTTTAGGAAAGTTTCGTTTTTATAATAAATCGAGTTTCCCAAACCCGAATCAACTTCTGTCAATTCTGGGATGTTTAGGATTCTCAGTAGAATTAGTTTTTGCTTTAATCTCGTTTTTCCCCTTTTTAGTAATTTTTTATTTTTTGGCTCGTTTTCTTGTTTTCCAAGGAATACGATTAGGTTTAGAATTTATTTGCTATAAATAAGGATGTAAGCTGAAAGGCTAATCAGTTTTTGATTAATAACAATTTAGAGTTTCTCTAATTATCTCCAATTTCAGTATTCTTTATGAATCAACGAATTTGAAGCCTAATATTCTGGTATTCGTGAACGAATCAACGGAATTTTAGTAGGTTGTTTCTAATTGTTTCTTACAGGTTTTTCTCGACTGAGCATCCGCTACATCACTTTTTCTTGAAGTTATCTATAAAACATCTAATCAATAGGCTCTGCTTTGCATTATTTTTATTGTTTTCTTTTTTGCCTTGCTTCAGTGATTCAAAGAATGATGATTCTCTCTATAATCGACTACAGCTGAAGAGGTACAGATGCTAGATGAATATTTACAGAATCAGAGGTGATATGAGCATGAAGTCAGTCTCAAGGTCAATGTGTCTGGAAGTGGAAATAAAGTTGTTGAACAACAACTTACACCATCTTCCACCACAGTTGAAGCACCACTTTCACAACCCTCCACTGCTGTTAAACCACCACGTACACCACCCTCCACCACTGTTGGTCAGCCCTTTCAGCCACCAACACCATCCGTTGAGGTATTAAACAATTTCTTCAATATACAAATTGTCTGTAAATAAATAAGCTCATTTTTAAGTATGTTTTAGGCAACTGATGCTAGTGAGCACATTGAGTTCCATCATGAGGAGGTGCAGGACAGAAGTAAGTCTCTGGTTGTTTTAATATTCTTCGGATTTTCCAGACCTTATTAACAGAAGATGAACTAATTAATCTGAATTTTTCTGCATCAGAGAGGCATCAAATTCTTTGCAGCATTTCGATAGGTGGCAAATAATGTTGCCGAATCTCAACTTGTACTTTAAAGAGGATACACAAACGTTTGTGTTCAAGGAGACTCTCAACTTGTGTACATGCAGGTTTGGTTATTCAATTTTGTATAAATTATACAATTTATATTTAATCTTCTTTATTTTGTTTTTTCCTAATAGAATAGAAATAAACAATGTTTTTGCTATTAGTAGAAGCCGTTTGGTTCATGTCCAATAAATACTGAAATCTTAAAACAAACCATGGAGTATTTTTTTTTTTATCTATTCCAATAATGAGAGATTACTACACCCATAACTCAGTAAGAAAACTCTCCACAAGACCACACATGCTTGTAAAATGTACATGTGGGATTTGAACCTCTCACTACTAATGTTGAAGGGAGGAGGATTCGGTGCCAGCGGTAGAGAAAAACAAACTAGGGCTTCAAAATGGCAATAAAATAGGGTTCTCATTTATTTAAAAACTTTAAAGATATTATTAAAAAAAATATTATCTTAATCATAAAAAACAAACTTCTACTTCTATTTTACCGTTTAAAAAATATTATTTTCAATCTACAACAATACAAGTCTACAACTCATTTTTATTATAATTTTTTGCTCTTACAACATACAAGTTTCAACCCTGCAGTCTACAATATTCTTTAAATTCATAATTTATATTATCCTTGATGTATGTAAATTCAAATTTAAGTTTTTTTTTTTTTTTAATTGTTTGATGAGTCAAGTGATTAATTTTGATATGATTACTAGTTACTAATCGTTGTTGTTTAACCGGCTCTATTCAAGATAGATTTGAGCAATTTCAATATTTTAGAGAGATTTTTGGTTTTTTTATTTGTTATTAAAAAATTAAAATGATTAAAATGATTAAAATGATTGGATAATGATAATTTTAAAAGATATTGTCTTAATCTTGAATTTGTTTTAAAAATGTTCGGATAGATGAAATTTTTTTATTTTCTAAGTTAAAAATCTTAAGAAGATTAAATAAAAACACTACAACAAAAAGGATCTTTCACAATATACAATAAATGTTGTAAAAACTTTCAATAACATATACGTACAAGTTATCTTTTAAGGAGTTATTAAAAGTATTAGATTCTTCTACGACTTAATTTGTATGTTTTTAAAAACATAAAGTTCTACGACTTATACAGTGCAAGTTGTAAAAAAAAAATGAAAGTCTACATCTACGAGTGCTTGTAAAAATAAAGTGGTTTTTGGTTTGAACCGTGAAAGAGAAAGCAGGAAATGTAATAATAATAATAATAATAATAATAACTACTCTTAAAAGGTTGGGCTTTTAAAGATTGGGCTCATGGTGACTTTTTAAAATTGGTCTCTTAAAATTGGGCATTTGAATATTATATGTATCCACAATTTTCTTCTTGCATGTCGTTATTAAGCCCCTAAAATTTGATAATAACAAATTCTTAAATTTGAAAGTTGTAGTAGGCATTATTTAGCAACTTTCTTTTTTTCATGTTGTTACACCCCTGTTGTTAAAGGCATATTTTGGTGTAGTGAAATTGAAGTTGAAACATTATTTTTTTAATTTCTTTTCCAAATAAATGTATAGCCTGTAGATTATTATTAAAAATACATGCAACTGTTGCCTCAACTGAAATAAGTTTTTCAAAATTAAAATTAATAAAAACTTATTAAAGATCATAAATCAACTAGCTCTTTTATCAATTAAAAAGAGTTTTCAGAAAATCTAGAAAACTGTTATAAAATAATTACAATAAACAAGAAAATAAAAGATAAACTTAAAGCAGAAGAATAAAGAAAAGTAGTCCAAAATAGAAGAGATCATTTTATTCCTCAATAATTCTCAAGTTACAAATACAACATGTAAAGGCTCCTTTTATAGCCTTACAATTTAGTGACAATGTAATTGTTACAAAATGAAAAGACAATAGCAATAAACTTGAGAATCAATGGAGCGATAAACCTTGAGAATCAATTGTACAATAAATTTGAGAATAAATTAGGGAAGGTGAAGAATCATAAGTTACATTGTGAGATTGGAAAATTCACTTATATTATATTTTCATAACACTTCCCCTTGGATGCCCATCGTATAGAGAATATGCCTCATTAAAGTGGAAATTGCCAAAAATAACCACATATAACATAGAAAATTCGTTTTTAACCACAAGCGAAAATTTATTCTTTAATAACCACTTTTTTGAGAAATTACTTGAATGTCTTCACATAAAAACCATCCCCAAACACACACTCTCTCTTTATCTCTTTTTCTTTCTCTCTCCTCTCCCCTCCTCTCTCCTCTCTCTCTCTCTCCCTAATCTCTTTCGCCCCGTTAGTAAGGTACCGACGAATCGTCATCGACCTCCTCTCTCTCATTGAACCTCTCTTTCTCTCTCCCCACACCTCTCTCTCCTCTTTCTCTCTTTCTTTCACGTACCTCTCTTTCTCTCTCCTCTCCTTTCTCTCTCACGCGACGTCGTCGACTTATCGGCGTGCCGGTGTGCCCTCGCTTGGGCTTTATGACCGTCCAGCAGCACCGTCGAACTCCCCCTCCACCGGTGATGCGATCTGCAGAAAAAAGAGGAAGAAAATGAAAAACCTAGAAACTCAGAACATTTCAAGTTACAACATTTCAATTTAGTCAAAATTTCAAGTTTTAACAATTCAATGTAGGCAAGATTTCAAGTTTTAAAATTTAAAAATGAAAAACCTAGAAACCCAGAGATTTTAAGTTTCAACATTTCAATTTAGTCAAGACTTCAAGTTTCAACATTTCAATTTAAACAAGATTTCATGTTTTTAGACAAGGCTTCAAGTTTCTAGTTTTTAGTCATGATTTCAAGTTTGGTTCCAAATTTTAGTAATGATTTCAAGTTTTCTTTTAGTTTTTTTTTTTAAAAAAATAAATTCATGGTTATTTTTGTAATTTATGGACATACACTGATTTTTTTTAAAGTTGGTTATTAACGAATAAAATTTTAAAAGTGGTTACTAACGAAAGTTTAATGTTTCGAATGACAATTTTTGGTTTTCTCTCAATAAAAATTTTACTAGTAAAAACTCAGTGGGAAAAAAACTAACACAAGAAAAAGAGTATAGTATTCATCTACATATCAAATTAATCTCAGTTGGTATTTAGGGTACAAAACTGTCTCGTTCAAATCTTATTAGGAAAATCCTATGGGATAAAAACATAGTGAAGGAAAAAAAATACAATATGTAATATTTTCTCCAAAATCAGTAACTCTCCCCAAATAAAGTGATAAATACACCCCCCTCATTCTGACGTGGATGCTTCAATATTTTGTATAGATATTGCATCATAATATTATGTACCAAGATTTGCAATTGGTAGTGTATTTATAAATAAATCTACATGATTTAAACTTGACCGTATTTTTTATCACCACCCTTTGGAGATCATATGTTAAGAACTTTAATAAAATAGCCTTTTGAATTGGTCAAACTTTTTGTATACGACATCATGTTGTTTTATTATAAAAACACTAGTTGAACTTATATTTGGTACTTTAGGACCTAAAGTTCTTCAATAACGAGAGCATATCATACACCACTTTAATTTATCGAATAAACATCGATGAATCCATTCTATGTGTTCTATCAATAGAAAAGTACTTAGGACCTTTTCCTTACATATGTTGATTCATGTTAATATTAAACTCATTAGCTAAGACTAAATATTATTTTTCAAGACTTTTCATTTTAGAAATTATTCCACTGACATATATAATTTATAAACTTAGCATTTTTTAAATAAGCTTTACACAATCAACATATAATTCTTTTAATAAATATTCACCATGATGATTACACTATATGCGTTCTAATTGTTTAATTTTTACTTTATAAAACTTAATATAGCTTTAAATAACTTGCTTCAGGTATTTAAATCCCCCAAGGATTTTTATTGATTGTCAAATTAGGTTTCTACAGTAAACCTTTTATCTTATTAATTCGTGAGAAAAATAATTTATATTCAATAAGTTTGATGTCATCAAACATGTGGACTACAGGTCCAAGAATTTCAAATTTTACATGAATATAACTATGTTTTTTTTATTTGCAAATAACTTATATGTTGACATTTATATGATTTATAGTATTATAGTGGTCCAAAATTGGACCATGGGTTTACGAGCCCATTAACAAACCATCACAATTTTCTTGTGAAAGCCATCGAGATACGAGCCCAAAGGCCCAAAAAATGGTCCACGAAGCCATCCGAGCATGTCAAAACACGTGGTCAAATCAAGTCAAATTAGACAGTTATGATTTGACGTTTCACAAAATTCAATGTCTTAAATTGGTAAATTCAAACGAGTCAAAACGACCTCGTGTAAATGATACTTACATTGAGAGGCTCTTGGCTCCCACTATATATATGAGACCTTTTTCCAAAGAAAAGGGTTCTGATTTTTTATTCAAAGCTCTCACGAAAGCTCTCTCATTCTCACTCTCTTCATCTGAATATTCATACAACATTTATTGCAGCCCTCACCTTCACATTTATTGCTGGTCCTTACCCCAAGTCAGGAGGACATTATAGCTCACAAGCCTAAGATCTGCTTGACCATCAGAGATCCCTGAGCCAAACCATAGGTCCAATCTTGGCTTCGATCGATCAAGCTCAACAAAGCTCGATATCGAGCAACAACAACCAACACGATAGACTCCATAAGTTATCCAAACTATATCGACAATTAGCTCGATCATATACATTGAGCAAACTGGTATGTTCTCTTATACCATATTATTTAAGCTATCTTATCGAACAAATACTGACTTAAGTATCAGAGAGTCCCCCGAAAAGGAACATCCCCCTCTGTGGCTTGACCCACGTTCTCTTCTTTTCTTCTTATTTCGCAGGTTGTCAATACTCACCTCAACGACTTAAATTAATTGTAGATTTGATCGACTACAAATATATTTACCCTCATCATTTTACATAATATGAAGAGCAAATAAAATATATGATCTCAATTTCTTTGCCAATATATTTCACTGTGATTTTGTAATTCATATGCCTCTTCAATGACTTATTCTATTAACATTAATGTTAAATGTACATTATACATGTCTTTCCAAAAATAATCTCTTCAGGAGAAGGATAATCAAATTAAATTTAGTACACATTCAACTACTGAGACAATTGAGATTCTTTTTATTTTTTTCAACGTCTCGTAGGGGAGATTAACCTTTCTATATGACTTTTCAGGATTTTTCTTTCACTTATGAGACTAGATCTTTGAGAGTCTTATATGATAAGGATTTATCTATCATTCGAGTATTATTTTAAATATGATCACGATCTTTTAAATTCCAGTTCTAGGAACCATATATTTTGAATCAAAATCGTCTTTTATGACACAACTATCAAATATATAATTTTTTATGCCATTTTATAAATTGCTCTACATGAATAACCACCCAGGTTTATATATTGACATAATGTAGTTTTATTATTTTATTTGAATCATCTGAAAATTTATTTACATATCATACAATTCACAAGATGACACAAACCTTGTAATTTTACTCCATTTATCAACTTATGATAATTTCCCCCCTAACAACAAAAAATTTACTTTAAGGAATTATATACATCATAATAACTTTTATATACACTTATTTATTTTGTCACATTGTCCTTTAAGAACTAATTTACATGGTCTTATTGTCCTTCAGGGACATCCACTAGCAAAAAATAATTCGTTATGAAATGGATATCCATATAAAATATTTCAATATCAATGCATCGTTTACTTTTAGTAAATCTTATTGTTCTTCAGTGACATTCACTAACATGTAATCATATAATATAAAAAATATGATAAATTCTTTTGGTACGAGACAAAATAAATGAGATAGAATATTCTTAAATAAAAGAATATAATAAGAACTTTAATACCTCAAATTTCATTTTCCTAAAAAATCACATATTTTTTGGAACTTTTGGTTAGTGTAGGAATTGTTGGTTCATAAATGAAAAATCATATGTTTAAAGCTTCGGGTTCTTAAAATAAATTTTTTCTTTTTAAATAAAAAGAACTATTATTATATCAAATTTTAAACTTCTAGTTCTAATTAATTTGATATCAAAATTAAATACAGAACAACAAGTCGAATTAGTTTGGAATTGATAACATCAGATTCTAGTAAGATAAATATTCAGAACTTTATATTCTGATTTGCATTAATATTACGAGCTTGGAAATTGTATTTTATTTAGTTTTAATTTTCTTGTTTTGCTGTTATTCTACTTCTGGTGGACTGACAAACACGTCGTTGCAGTGACATCAATTATGAACATTTAAGTTCGATCTCGCAAGCGTGCGAGTAACAGAGACTAGCACAGTGGCAAGCAAGGATCGTTCCACAAGGAGGTGGAATTCACCGACCGTCTCTAGTTCTAGCTATTATTACAACACTCCGAATGGACTCGTGTGTTGCGTATGCAAAAGAGTTGTGGAAAACAAAATACTAAACTAACCTAACAAACTATATAAATAAACAATATGTACAATGATAGGATGGAATGGAGTGATCTGGAATGTAAATGGTTACACTAACCAAATGAATCCACCATAGCAATCACACAATTTCATACAACATGCATAGTCAAGGATGAATGTCATGCTCACTTAATCCTCACCAATTGCCCTCACTCTAGCGACAATCGACTATACCGAAATGCACCAGTAACCTATCTTTCGATGGTTACCCGAACTTCACTCGGTTCATTAAGAACAATGAGACACATGTAGCGACAATACGTGTAAAACCGTGTGCAGGCTCTACACATAGTGGCCAATCTACTAAATGCATGTTGAGTGATTCACCTCTCGGTCCATCACACACAACCTAGGTTCAATAAAGTGGTGGCTAACCACTCAAGGATTTAAGCATTTCGAAGGGCTACTCAACCAATAACAAGCATATGCAATATGTTTATATCAAATTCCTAATGAATGAAAGTACACATCAAAAAAGAGACAAAGATACAAGGAAAGAAATACAAAATAGATAGAAAGAAGACCCCTAATCCGTAACCGGGAATCGAACACCGGGTCTTCTCGGGTGTCAATCCGAGTTGTCCACACCACTGGACGACTACGGCGTTCTCCAATCTCATGAATGCACAACCCCCTCAAACAAGAGAGAGCTCTCTCCTAATCTCTCTAGACTCCCTAAGATGGATGAATATGAATGGAAAATATGCTCACCTAACACTAATGTGCATCAATGCAATTGCTAAGACATTAAATACATTCAATATGAATTAAGGGTTTATCCTCTTGATTTGAGAATTATCTCTAAACCAATTCAACACCCAATCCGGCCAAGGAAGGGCAATTGTGTCCTAAAACGACCCATTAAGTGCAAGGAAATGAACCAAAACCAATTTAGCACCTAAATGCATGAACTAGCCTTTTCCACTCTTTGGGGGAAAAAATCCCCAATCACTCAAATCATCAATACATGGCATTTTGGTCATCCATTAACATACAAACAATCATGGGAAGCTAAATTAATCTACTCCTACATTAAATTACTCTACTATTAATCCCAATCATGCATACATATCAATTTCAAACCATTCATACACATACATATCATAATAAGAGCATGAAAACACATAATTCCAAGAGCAAAACAAAACCCAAATGAATTTAAGTACAAAAATACATATATAGCACATGTGAAAGGTTTACAAATTCCCAATTCGGGGTTACACAATTAAGAAAACAAGAAATACAAAGAGAATGAGTAAATAGAAACAACCCTTGGAGAAAACTCATCATAGAGCTCTTTTCCATGCTTGGCTCGTTTTTGGTTAAAGACCTCTCCTATATCCTTGCAATCTACTCTCAGTTGGGTGGATGATGTGTATAAAGGGGTGGTGGAGGTGTATGGTGAGCTCCCATGGAGGAAAAACCTCTATGGGAGCTTGAATCACTCACTTCTTTGGTGAAGAAGATGGAAGAGATGAAGAAGATGGAGGTTCGGTTTTGGGGTGTGGGGGTTGTGTTTGGGGGGATAGATGGGGAAGAGAAAACTCCAAAGTGAAGAGAAAAGAGGGTATTTATAGTGTTGAGAGGTTAGGGCAAGAATTGGGTGTGAAAAGACAAGATTGCCCCCTCAAAACGGGCTGAAAGTGACAAATCTGGTCACGTGCACTGGTGAGGGGTGCGCTGGTCGACCAACGCTTCACCAGTGCAAACCTACTGGTATTTTTGCGTTGGTGAGGGTGCGCTGGTGGAGTGGCGCTTCACCAGCGCCAGCAGCGCAAACCGTTACGGAAATGGCCATAACTTCCTCTAGAAAACTCAGAATCACGATCCGTAAAATGCGTTAGAAAGAAGACATCCGGGGATTTTCGAAAAGTGGTAATGGAAAATGTAGTTCTATATGAGGAGGAAGATATGGTCCCCAAAAGTTGGATATTCCGCATAAAGCTCTCAGCCGCTGTCGTGATTCCAGTCTTGCTGACTGTTACGAAAAAAAACATATCTCCCTCTAGAAAACTCGGAATTGAGATCCGTAAAAACCGCTGAAAAGAAAACTTCTGGGGCTTTGTAAAAATAGGTGGTACGAAGTCCAGTTCACTTTGAGGAGGTAGATATGGACCCGAAATTTGGGTGTTCTGCACAGTCCATTTAGATTTCAACCCATCTAACCTCCAAAACTCTTCAATTAAGCTCAAATACCTTCCGTAGGGAACTTGTACCTACACAAGGTTTACAAAAACATTAAATACTAAAATATGCTCTAAAACGAGAACAAAAGATAGGTAATAGGGACCTCAAATAGGTATATAAATTGTTCCGATCAATACCCCCAAACCTATCTTTTGTTCGTCCTCGAGCAAAACTAAAACGTAAAATAATCAAACAAAATGAACAAAATTAAAAATTAAAAATTAAAAATTAAAAACTAAGCTAGGTTAGTCCACTTTCGTAGGAAACACGATGACACTTAACACGTGCCACAAGCCTTTCAACCACTAGGCGATCCCTGTTGGAGAATATCTTCTCGGAATCGATGAACGCGGAATCGTCGTGCCTAATATATGCCCATAACTCATAGCAATTAATAACAGAAAAATAGATGAGAGAAAGTAAACCAATCACAACACAAGATTTAAATGGAAAACCCAAATCGGGTAAAAAACCACGGGCTTTTAGGACGACAAAGAAAATTCTACTATATGATAAATTGTTACAACCATATATTCTAGGATTCTCTCTCACACCCAAACCCCAATCCACGCTCACAAGATCCTTACCAAGAACCCCATAATATCCCCTAGGTCTCCTCTGAATATCACCCACGGATCTCTAACTTGATCCACTGATATTCCCTTAGATCCCTCCCCGGATATTCCCACGGGTCTCTCACCTGGATCTCTCCACTACTCTCTGATGTTACATGGTGTTCTATTTTTCTCCACCCTCAAAATAACCTAGATACAATGTCTATTTATACTAGTTACATGGAGTTTAACATAAGAGGAAATCCTACTCCTAAACGTACAAGAATTACTTGTTTCACATAAATATTATTTCCTATTTATGACAAGTCTTCTTGTTACAGGACTTTCCTATTCTTCATGAAGACAAACTCTTTCCTTTTCTGATTAGCATAAGAACTTTTAGAAGAAAACATTTTCCTATGTCCACGCGCAACATTCCTCTTTGGGTAAAATACGTCTTTCCCGCGGTCTAGGTCGCGGTGTGCACCCCGCTTCCTATACCGTGAAAAGCCACTGTCAACTATCGCTCTTTGTGCCGCGGTCCATGCCATTGCCTCTGCAGCGGTCCGTACCGCGTTCTACACCGCGCTTGATCGCCTGGACACGACCGCTCTCCGTGCCGCGGTCTAGGTGCCTGTCTGCACCGTCGTCTACGCTGCGGAACCCTCCAAACTTCGTTTTTTCAATTCTTATTCGTCTTCAAACCTCCCTCAAACACCATCTTCAACTTCCAAACGTTATCCCACGTCTCCAGGAAGTACCACATCAATTGAGTCTTGTTTGGTTCACATTGGGTTCACTTGAGAATACGAGTCAAAACCTAACAATTCTCCCCTTTGACTTGAATTCTCAAGACCTTTGTCCACATCCACGATTCTCATCACCAAGAATTAGCATACCCAACCACAAGGTATTACCAATTAGGAACGAACCATCCTAAGATTTTTTTTTCTTTCTTTCTTCCTTTTGCTTTGTGTTCGTTGTTCCGGCACCATGTCGAAAATAACATGCTGAAAAATGTGGTGCAACTCCTCATGTCAGATTACCAGGGAGTTTGTCAGCCATCGACATCCTTGTCCACCATACACCTTGCATCACTTTCTGATCAATGCTTTATGCACAATTATGGACCACTAGCAGCAACATATCCTCTTCTATGGCCAGTGGGGAAAACTGCCAAAAGGATAAACATGTCCTTGCATCACCTAATCCTGTGAAAGACCTTCTGTCCTTGCATCACATACATGGTGAAAGACTTGTTACTAGAACGGGGAGTGCTTTACCGGATAAGCCATACACCACCACCAGAGACTTTGAGCGTTCAATTTTTTTTTTATATTCAATAAACGCCTTGTGTAACCCAGATTGGATCTCCATGACTTGTACCTATAACTACAAGCAAAAAAAAAAGTTCTCCTCCATCTCTATTTTTCTTTTCATCAAACCCACCGAGTTCGAAACCGCTTTGAAGACGTATCTCATTTGCTAAACCATACTAGGCAACCATCATCATCATCATCTCGATTACCACCAAATCCTCCATAAGATCTCCTGTAAAGACTTGTAAAAAATGCCATTGCCGAACAAAGCTACCAAGTCCTCCATACAACATACCGTAAAGACTTGAAATCGCCATCGTCAACCAAGACTCTGATACCAATTGTTGGAGAATATCTTCTAGGAATCGATGAATGCAGAATCGTCGTGCCTAATATATGCCAATAACTCATAGCAATTAATAACGTCAATAGCAGAAAAATAGATGAGAGAATGTAAACCAATCACAACATAAGATTTACGTGGAAAATCCAAATCGGGTAAAAAACCACAGGCTGTTAGGACGACAGAGAAAATTCCACTATATGATAAATTGTTACAACCATATATTCCAGGATTCTCTCTCACACCCAAACCCCAAACCCCAAACCACGCTCACAAGATCCTTACCAAGAACCCCACAATATCCCCTAGGTCTCTCCTGAATATCACCCACGAATCTCTAACTTGATCCACTGATATTCCCTTAGATCCCTCCCCGGATATTCCCACGGGTCTCTCACCCGGATCTCTCCACTACTCTCTGATGTTACATTGTGTTCTATTTTTCTCCACCCTCAAAATAACCTAGATACAATGTCTATTTATACTAGTTACATGGAGTTTAACATAAGAGGAAATCCTACTCCTAAACGTACAAGAATTACTTGTTTCACATAAATACTATTTCCTATTTATGACAAGTCTTCTTGTTACAGGACTTTCCTATTCTTCATGAAGACAAACTCTTTCCTTTTCTGATTAGCACAAGAACTTTCAGAAGAAAACATTTTCCTATGTCCACACGCAACATTCCTCTTTGGGTAAAATACATCTTTCCCGCGGTCTAGGTTACGGTGTGCACCCCGTTTCCTATACCTTGAAAAGCCACTGTCAACTATCGCTCTTTTTGCCACGGTCCATGCCATTGCCTTCGCCGCGGTCCGCACCTCGTTAGAACCACTGGAGTCGACCGCTCCCTGTGCAACGGTCTAGGCACTTGTCTACACAGCGGTCTACGCTGCGCTTGATCGCCTGAACACGACCGCTCTCCGTGCCGCGGTCTAGGTGCCTGTCTGCACCGCGGAACCCTCCAAACTTCGTTTCTTCAATTCTTATTCGTCTTCAAACCTCGCTCAAACACCAACTTCAACTTCCAAACGTTATCCCATGTCTCCAGGAAGTACCACATCAATTGAGTCTTGTTTGGTTCATATTGGGTTCACTTGAGAATACGAGTCAAAACCTAACAATCCCTAGATGGAGAAGTTTTGTCTTCTGAGGGCTTACAGATACGAACACCCACAAACGTATTACTCTGTAAGAAAGTTGAGATGCAATCCAAACATACCACATAAAGACAACACATGCATGCTAGTATCTCAAATATACCAATCAATAACAATGCTTCACACAATGCAAATATGCCAATACTTGGGATGTTTTCGGTTTACAAATCAATAACGCTTGAATGCTCACGATAAAATTCTCCTTGACTCTAATCCTCACCGGATTTCAGTTTGATTTTTTCACTCAGAACCTAGGCAATCACTTTCTAACAAACACATGCGATTTGGAAGCTATATTCATGGAATCTAATATATCGCATATGAGTATATTCAATGAAGCACATTTTATAGTGATAGATCTCATGGAAAGAATTGAAATGTCATGAACGTGGAAAGACCATGCATTGAGTCATATTCCCAATATAGATTTTCTAAGAGATCAAATGGACTTTCCCTCACTTATATTGAGGCCAAGGTGATTTGTGGTGGTGCATGGGATGGAAGATATGGTAAGAGTTGGAAGGATAAAATTACTAATCATGCCAAGGTGTTTATACACATTACAATACTTTGGTTAGCTCTAAAACACATTACATCACAAGTGACTAGGCACTAAACTTTACATTGCACATTTGTGCTACACTTGTACTCATTGGTGAGTAACTTTACATTTGAAGAACTTGAAGGCTTAAGTGTTTATAATTCACACTTTTTTTAGGCCCCTGCCTTTGCACATTTACACATAATTGCCTAAGTACACATTTATAAAATTTAGAGCAAAATAAAACTTCTCTAAAGCTATACACCTTAACATGATCAATAACTAGGGTATGACTTATGTTTGGGTTATGTTGGTGTATGGAGGTTTAGTGTTTAGGCTCAATTTTTGTAATGAAAACACACATAGGGAAATGAGAGTGTTTGGGCTATATTTGTGAATTTTAAGAACACACTCAAGTCCAAAATCATTTCTAAAAGTCCATCTAACAAGGGAATACAAATCTCAACAAGCAATCCACATGATAAAGTTCTATGGCAATCAATGCAAATTTGAATTACAATGAGATCACACTTAAGAACGAAATCGGAAAGTGTTTAAAGAGTAGAAACAAAACCCACAAATTTCGCTTTTTAGGCTTAAGTGTAGCTCACGTGTAGTCTCCACTATTTTCCTAAGCTAAACAAGCAAAGAGTTCTATCCACCTCAACATCAAAAGATTGGCACTGTACAAGCAAATTTAAGTGATGCATGAAGCTAAAAGCACACAATGCATGTCTCTACCGGCACACCAAGAAAACAACTCAACAAAAATGGACTAGAATTCCAAGATTTTTAAAAAATGTTCGATTTGTGCAGAGATTTGAAAATTGACTAAAACAAACACTCTGAGATCTAAACACAACACAAATCCACTCTTAGATCTAAACAAAAATAAAAATAAATGAGTCTACACCCCCAAACCTAAACTCAACATTGTCCTCAATGTTGCTCCACTCATAAAATATGGACAATGCTTAGCAAGATTCGGGAGCTAAGACAAAACATAGCATTCCTATCATTAAGCGCATGAGCGGTTCCCGCCCAAGTTGACAACTTCTCCACAAGCACTCAAATTTAAGTTCAAAATTTAGATGATACCTCTTATGGCTGCAACCACGTGGCCTTTGTGGTGATACCGTTTCACTTGGAGAGTTGTTGCGGTGCAATAGGCGCATACTTAGTTCTCATGAGTCGTGCGATCCATTAAACCTGAATTTTTTTGTTCCTTGCACAAGCAAAACTCAAAAACAATCAAATGCATATGCTTTAAACAAAAATAAGAAAACAAAAACACGACCAACACCTCTCAAACCTAGCCTAAACACCGTCGTGCACACAATGAAAGACATGAGTAAGAGCAGTGTTTATTTTCAACATAACAATCTACTCCGCAAAGAAATAAAAATCAGTAAAATGGAAGCTAAAACTATCAACAATCAATAAATGCACTACCTCCCCGGCAGCGGCGCTAATTTGACTGACACGTCATTGCAGTGACGTCAAATATGAATATTTAAGTTCGGTCTCGCAAGCGTGCGAGTCATAGAGACTAGCACAGAGGCAATCAAGGATCATTTCACAAGGAGGTGGGATTCACCGACCGTCTCTAGTTTTAGCTATTATTACAACACTCCGAGTGGACTCGTGTGTTGCGTATGCAGAAGAGTTGTGGAAAACTAAATACTAAACTAACCCAACAAACTATATAAATAAACAATATGTACAATGATAGGATGGAATGGAGTGATCTAGAATGTGAATGGTTACACTAAGCAAATGACTCCACCATAGCAATCACACAATTTCATACAACATGCATAGTCAAGGATGAATGTCGTGCTCACTTAATCCTCACCAATTGCCCTCACTCCAACGACAATCGACTATACAATGCACCAGCAACCTATCTTTCGATGGTTACCCGAACTGCACTCGGTTCATTAAGAACAATAAGACACATGTAGCGACAATACGTGTAAAACCGCTTGCAGGCTCTACACATAGTGGCCAATCTACTAAATGCACGTTGAGTGCTTCACCTCTCGGTCCATCACACACAACCTAGGTTCAATGAAGTGGTGGCTAACCACTCAAGGCTTAAGCATTTCGAAGGGCTACTCAACCAATAACAAGCATATGCAATGAAATAGGCAACAATACTATGTTTATATCAAATTCCTAATGAATGAAAGTACACATCGAAAAAGAGAAAAAGATACAAGGAAAGAAATACAAAATAGATAGAAAAGAGACCCCTCATCCGTAACCGGGAATCGAACACCGGGTCTTCTCGGGTGTCAATCCGAGTTGTCCTCACCACTGGACGACTATGGCGTTCTCCAATCTCATAAATGCACAACCCCCTCAACAAGAGAGAGCTCTCTCCTAATCTCTCTAGACTCCCTAAGATGGATGAATACGAATGGAAAATATGGTCACCTAACACTAATGTGCATCAATATAATTGCTAAGACATTAAGTACAATCAATATGAATTAAGGGTTCATCCTCTTGATTTGAGAATTATCTCTAAACCAATTCACCACCCAATCCGGCCAAGGAAGGGCAATTGTGTCCTAAAAAGACCCATTAAGTGCAAGGAAATGAACCAAAACCAATTTAGCACCTAAATGCATGAACTAACCTTTTCCACTCTTTGGGGGGAAAAATCCCCAATCACTCAAATCATCAATACATGGCATTTTGGTCATCCATTAACATACAAACAATCATGGGAAGCTAAATTAATCTACTCCTACATTAAATTACTCTACTATTAATCCCAATCATGCATACATATCAATTTCAAACCATTCATACACATACATATCATAATAAGAGCATGAAAACACATAATTCCAAGAGCAAAACAAAACCCAAATGAATTTAAGTACAAAAATACATATATAGCACATGTGAAAGGTTTACAAATTCCCAATTCGGGGTTACACAATTAAGAAAACAAGAAATATAAAGAGAATGAGTAAATAGAAACAACCCTTGGAGAAAACTCCTCATAGAGCTCTTTTCCATGCTTGGCTCGTTTTTGGTCAAAGACCTCTCCTATATCCTTGCAATATACTCTCAATTGGGTGGATGATGTGTATAAAGGGGTGGTGGAGGTGTATGGTGAGCTCCCATGGAGGAAAAACCTCTATGGGAGCTTGAATCACTCACTTCTTTGGTGAAGAAGATGGAAGAGATGAAGAAGATGGAGGTTCGGTTTTGGGGTGTGGGGGTTGTGTTTGGGGGGATAGATGGGGAAGAGAAAACTCCAAAGTGAAGAGAAAAGAGGGTGTTTATAGTGTTGAGAGGTTAGGGCAAGAATTGGGTGTGAAAAGACAAGATTGCCCCCTCAAAACGGGCTGAAAGTGACAAATCTGGTCACGTGCACTTGTGAGGGGTGCGCTGGTCGACCAACGCTTCACCAGTGCAAACCTACTGGTATTTTTGCGTTGGTGAGGGTGCGCTAGTCGAGTGGCGCTTCACCAGCGCCAGCAGCGCAAACCGTTACGGAAATTACCATAACTTCCTCTAGAAAACTCGGAATCACGATCCGTAAAATGCGTTAGAAAGAAGACATCCGGGGATTTTCGAAAAGTGGTAATGGAAAATGTAGTTCTATATGAGGAGGAAGATATGGTCTCCAAAAGTTGGGTATTCCGCATAAAGCTCTCAGCCGCTGTAGTGTTTCCATTATTGCGCACCGTTACGAAAACAAACATATCTCCCTCTGGAAATCCCGGAATTGCGATCCGTAAAAACCACTGAAAAGAAGACTTCTGGGGATCTAAAAATAGGTGGTAAGAAACCCAGTTCACTTTGAGGATGGAGATATGGACCCCGAAATTTGGGTGTTCTGCACAGTCCATTTCCATTTCAGCCCATCTAACCTCCAAAACTCTTCAATTAAGCTCAAATACCTTCCGTAGGGAACTTGTACCTACACAAGGCTTACAAAAACATTAAATACTAAAATATGCTCGAAAACGAGAACAAAAGATAGGTAATAGGGACCTCAAATAAGTATATAAATCGTTCCGATCATGGACCAACTTATATTGCTTTATAGTGATCACATTGACATCAGTAATTATTTAATTGCAACAAAAATTAAAATCATTCCTATGACTATATGTAACATTCACTATTAATTTTTTATAGTTGTTGAAATATAAGATTTCACACCTTACATACATTGATAAGGATGAAGAAATAAAGAAGAAAGAATATTTCATTCATAGTGGTTGAGTCTCTTAATGTGAAATATAAATAACCAATAAAAAATTATAGATCAAAAATATCAGATTCATGTGAAATATAAACAATCAATTATAGGTAGATAGACAAAAAATGTTCGAAAAATAAAAGGCACAATACTTTTGCACTTTTTGGTCTAACTAATATCAAAACTTAATGTTCTATTATATCCTAACTTTATAGTTATGATTTGTAATTCTAGAACTCCAGGTTCCAAACAAAATTCATATTTAATGGAAATGTTGAATTTTTTCAGAATTTCAAGTTCATATATAAATTTCTTGATTATAATTGAAAACCATGAATTGAGAACTTCAGACTCCAAAATTAGTTAAATCTATCGAAATTCTAGATTATGAATATGCACTAACAAGTGTATTGATGCAGTATTTTATCTCTACTCAGTTTGAAATAAAGTTCATTCATGGTGATTCTATTGGTTGAAAACTAATTAAATTAAACAAATACTAATCTAAGTGCGTGAAAACTAAATGGCATAATGCTTGTTTTTGAAAAAGGGAATTGATTAACTAATTTGCAAGAGTAAATAAACTAACTATCACAAAATCACACACAAAGAGATGAATATGGCGAGAAACGCTAGCGAATTAATGGAACCTAATTGAACCACTCAATGCAATCCATAAGTCTCATTATAGCTCTTCAATCCAATTAATAGGACTTGTTTTTGGATAAAACACGTAGCACTTAGTCATTCCCAAAACTCACATAAGGTCATTCAATGAGAAAAGGTTATGACCAATTCTTAATTAAAACTCTAAGCCAAATTAAGCATTTCAAGGTCATGCATAAGAAAATTCTCTCAATTATTACGCTAATGATTAAGGCTTAAATGGGATGGTGACCCACACTTAATCCTCAATCTCATACATAAACTAATCTTAACACACACATTCATTGAGGTCACAAGTGAATATGAGGCAAGGAATTAGAACAAGTATATCAATAAAAGAGACTAATAATGAATTGAATTAAAATATTAGACTAAAGGATTACAAGAATTGTCCAATCGGTTACATAAATCCTCTAACTTAGAAGATTAGTTACACATAAAAGGAGTAAAAGAAAACATAGAAGAGTTTAGGAAGAAACCAAAGTTTGTCATTGAGGCTCTTTGTCTTGTAAGCTTCCTCTTCTTGCTTCAAACTCCAAAGATGGATGGATAATGTATGATAAAGAAAAATTGTGTAATAATGGTGATGAAAGGTTATGAAAGGGTTGCTGGGTGAATATTCTCTGTGTGGTTGGATGCTTATGTCATAGAACAAAAAGGGATATATATGACTTCCAAAAAGAGCAAAAATCATCCTAGAATTTCTAGCTAACAGACTATCGCGGTCTTCCAAGATGACATCATGACTGCGACAATGCTTGCTCTTCAAATGGGCGTGCAGCTCGAGCGACACCAGTAGCAACAATTAAGCCGCTAGATTTGTTGTTGCCAACTATGTCGCGGTGGCCCAAGACGACATCCAGACTTTGACATCTCATTCTTTAGTTTCGTGCCTTTTCTTCATGCGACATCCTCGCGACACTTTTCCCGCTATAATTGTTATCGATTGATGTGTCACGGTGGCCCAAGACGGCATCTATACCGCGACAACGGTTCCTTTAGGCTTCAGCTTCTAAATTTTATACTTTAAGCCCCATTCTTCTTTCTTTTTCCAAGATACCCCTACTATCTGGTAAATCTGTAAAAGCACTCAATCGATCCATTAAACACTCGATTTTACCCGAGAATTGTGTAATAAGCTGGCATGGGAAGGGGACCCAAAATCTAGTGTTCCCGATCAACACCCCCAAACCTAGCATTTTGCTCGTCGTCGAGCAAAACTAAGAGAAACAAAAACAAGAAACAAGAAAATAAACAAACATAACTCAATAAATGAAACCTTTCTAGACATAATAATAATTCAAAAGCCGCATTTTCAACTGGTGGTGAGATGTAATAGAGTGTGGATAAGAAGAGTAGACACATGCAAGGCATTCTAAAGCAACTCAAAGGCACTCACAGGATACTCGCACATCACGAATCCCACGTCTAAAAGTGATCTCATATTGGGAACTACTCTCTCTCACAACTCAAGCATAATTCGCTTCGACTCTAAACCTCACGTGGATATTCTCTTTTCTTTCCACTCGGAGTCCTAAGTTCACACTCATGCAAAATATGCAAAGATAGAGTTATGCATAGGAATCAAAAGATTTACGTTCAAAATGAAAAGTGAAACCCTATTATTTTGGTGAACTAGCCTAGGAAATGAATAAAATGCCATGAATGTGGAAGATAAAGCTTCAACAAACGTTCCCAATCTAGATTTCATCGTAGATCAATTATGTCTTTCATTTTGGTTGTAATGGGGCCATTGGGTGAAATGTGGTGAACAAAGAATAGAAAAATGGAATTTAATAGTCACCAATCTTGCTAAGACACTTACATGACACACCCATACACTTAGCTCTATTTGCAATTAAACTTTGAATACTAGAGTCTAGGCTTCCATTTCACAAACATTTGTGCTTTAACAATTTGTACTAGATTTCTTTGATTACTCTTCCTTAAACATTCAAAACTCTTTTTCACATTTATTTTCTCTTTTCTATTTTTTTTTTTTGCATATTTCTTTTTCATTTTACAATTTATGCGCTTAAGTGCACATTTTTTGCACTTTTACATTGTGAGCCATTTGCCTTACACAATATAGATTTAGCCTAAGTACACGCTAACTTTTCATATATAGAGTTTTTTCCACCTTTCAACCACTACACTACACATCCTAACATGATTGGCAACAAGGGTAGGCATGTGTTTAGGTTTTGGCTATATGGTTATGATATGGTTCCAAACGAAACGTAAGTGTTTGACCATAAGTTGGGCTTTGGAGCACACATTAGGGACATGGAATGTGTTTAGGCTAATTTAAGTAGTTAAGCATACACATTGCCCAAAATCATTTCCACAATTCCATCTATCAAGGGAATGTAAGCATCCATCAAGCAATCCACAATTATAATGCAATGTAATGTCCTATGGAAAATGATGCGCTTGACAAGAATAGTGTTTAATATAGGAAAATGATACACTCAAAATGCGCTTTTTAAGGCTTGTGTTTGTGAACTCACTAGGTAATCTACAATATTAGAACAAGGTGCTTAAGCATCGAGTCCCCTCAACTTGAAAACCAAAAGGATGAGACCATCCCATGAAAGTGAGACACTAGAGTGACAACATGTTACTCAATTAAGCACACAACGTATAAATAAATTTGCCACAAGCACACGCTCAAAGCATGACACCTAAACTAATTAAAGCTCAAAAATTTATCCATGGGACTTTTTGAAAAATATGACTTCAAAATAGAAAATTTGAAAAATTTGACTCAAAAATAAAATCAGAATGACTGATGTCAGCGTTGACCACCCCTAAACTTATACTCAACATTGTCTCCAATGTTGACAATGAGAGCCCGGTGGAAAGGCACCTAAACCTCAAAAACAAAAATGACTCAAATTTAATAAATCACACCTAAAATACGACTCAACAATGGCCCAATCAATTAATAAGCATTCAAAATTCAGCAGGCGGCAAATAAAACATCAACCAACATCGCAATACAACCCACCTTTAAATTAACCAGAAAACCAAAATGAGAGATAAAATACTAAATAGAATATTGAAAAGTAAATTCAACAAAATACGAAATGTAAACAAAAGCAATAAAACAAGTCTATATACAAAATGATAATAATGGCAAGCTAAGAAGTAAAAGATTGTGGTGGCTGTGGCTATGAAGTCATGAGTATCTTCTCCTTGCCTTTCCGTCCGGCTTCAGCAGTTGCTTGATCATATGCTTCCTTCAATGATATATCCATAGCTCTGTGGACCGTAACATCTTCCTTTAAAATTTGGGGCCCATCTATCGAGCAAGGTGGAATTGAACTCCGCTCATCTGGAACTGAGATAGGTTGAGCATGAGCTAGGGTATGCTTCTTCTCTCTAGCATATGGCTGGAGATGGAGGTCGTGTCTCAAATATGATATGTTCTTCCTGAAGCCCTCATCCACCAAATCTATCTTGGCCATCAGTCGCTGCTCCATCTTGCCTATCTCTGCCAGGATTTCCTTATCGATATCTCCAATCACCCTAAAATTATCCTCATATGTATCACCGTAAATTGTCCTGGAATGCTTGAAGGCGTCGAAAGTGTGGGCCAACAAGTGAAGGCACTGATCATCCTCTGGTAGAATTTTATCCTTGTTATCTATACCGGTGACTCACCCTCAGCCTCATCATCATCATCATTAGCTTCCTTTCCCGCATCTATCTCTTCCTCAACTCTATCTCTCTTCCTCTTGGATTGGCTCGAACCCTCTCCTGTATCCTCTTTAAGATTCTTCAAATTGTGACTCAGGTAGAGGGAATACCATGTTCGACTCCCAAAGTCTGGTGTAGGGTCCCTCATATCATCCATAGTCATGTCTACACCTGCAGCCTTACATAAATGTATAATCATGTTAGGGAATACCATTGCCTTTTTTCTTGAAACGTCTTTGGCTGACTTGTGGATCTCCATCTTTATAACCACTCCAACATTTATCGAATGCTCATTATGTAACAAGTAGAGAAGAGCGATCACATCGGCTCAGCTATGAGATTGTTGGCCAATTGAATGTTCATTCTCGTGAAGATATCAAACTTTAGGATCCCCTTGTACATTATGACTATGGACCTTGGTTCATACGGTGGAAGTGTGGTCTTGAAGTGCCTGTTGATGTCATCTAAGTTAATCTGCACTTCTCTCCCCTAAACCAATACTGGGATCCCTAAGCTATAATTCTAATCAATCACACCATTATAAAACTCTTTGACAATCTGGAGGAAATAAATAGGATGCCTCTAGACATATATATGCCAACCCCTGTTCTGAACCATCTCTAAAATGGATGATATACCCAACTCACTGACATTTATCTCCCTTTCCAAAATTATCTTCTTCACATTTAAATTTGCTATACAGGTCAGGAAATCCAGATTCTTATTACATGGTGACACCTGTTTCTTTCCCTTGTCTTGGCCTCTCCCTCCGGCTCGAATCACCCTCTTCTATTACCCTAACAGTCCATTTAACTCTGGCCATTGTTCGACACTCAGAAAACTATTCCACTTTAATCAATTCACACAAAATGGGCAATATTCTGGCACAACTTCAACACAATCTCGGTAATCTGATACACCATGGATACCTCAAGCCACAACCATATTCACAGAGTAACAATAATAGCATAAAACACTAATTATTCAAGCAATTCCTAAAATTCACCTCAATTTTGCTCTAAATTCACTATAACCAACCAATTCAAATAACACAAACCCACACACTAATTCATACAAATATGCACTGCAACTTCTTTCCCCCCAAAAGTTCCACAAAATCATCCAAACTAACCCTAGAGTAAGTAAATGAAGGGAGACAAGGATTTGGAACTATCAATGAACTAAAATAAGTGGAAAATGGGAGAAAATACCGGTTACATGTGGTGGAAGTCTTTGATACACGAGGTGGGAAGAATGGGCATTTCAAACTTTAAAAATGTTGGTGAAGTGGTGCCCTACCACAAACTGTCGCTTATATAGTCTCGATGTGTCGCAGTCGAAAGGTTACGGTCTTCCAAGATGAAGTTGATGACTGCGACACCAAAACAACATCGTTCCCTTATGTTCGTCAGTTGTCGCGGTTGAAGCTCCATGCGACATGCACGTGACACGCCTCGTGACAATAATTTCCACGGTCAAAGTGTCACGGACTTTTGAAATGGCATCATGCTTATGACCTATCCTTTAAGAACCCTCTTTGCTTTGGCACGATCTCTTCTACGTGACACTACATGCAACACTTTAGCTACAACAATTCTCACGGGTGAAATATCGCTGTCTTTCAAGACATTATCCTGACCGTTACACACCTAGAAAATGTTTTTGAAAAGCTGTCAACACTCCTAAGGTGCCTCATCTACACATACTCAACATAAAACATATCAAGGGCATTTGCTTGAAAAAAATTGAGTTTAGTAAGCTTATCTTAGCTACTAGACTTGAACACAAAATAAAAATCACCCTAAACCTATATTTTTTGTACACCTTGCACAAAATCATCACTTATCTTAAAATATATGGTGTTGATCAATGTAGACTTAGAAGTGAAGTAGAATCACTACCATTCACATTTATTACTAGAATTGAAAAGCTATTGAAAAGATAAGATACCTAGGTGGGTTACCTCCTACCAAGCGCACTATTTAACGTCTAAGAAAGACGTGATGAGAACACTATGACTCTTTAAGCTCTAGTTCCTCCAACCAAACGAAGTCTCCCATCTCCTTTGCATAAGGCTTCACCCGTTGTCCATTAACTATAAAATTTTCACCATTCTTCTCATTCTTCAACTCCACCGTGCCATTTGTAAATACTTGAATCAACCATAATGGTCCAAACTATAAGAACCTCTACTTTTATGATTGGCTTATTTCATGACATACCACATTATGGATGATTATGTAATGGGTAGCTTAGGTCTTCTTGATGATTATCAAGGCAAGCTTCTAAGCATCTCCATGACTTTAAGATCAAGATCTTCAAAAGGTATATCACTTGAATCTGATTCTTGAAGAGATTAGGTACACACACACACTTTCATGCATTCTCATATTACTTTGCATTTGTATTTCCATGATTGTGTTCATTTATGACTCAACTCACACGGGAATTTCATTTATAGATTTAAGTGTCATTTTGTGTTGTGTCCACGCTTGCATGATGATATGGTTATTTTAGCGTGTTCAGTGACCATTTGAAAAGGTCAATTATTCTCTTGGTTTGGTCTTTGGTTCCATGGTTTTATCCATGAGTTTGGGCATTCTTATTGTTATCCAAATCTGACCTTTGGTCACTCATTTGACCATAAATCTTTTTACATTCTTCCAAACCATGTTTTGTTAATTGGAGTAGAAATTATACTTCCATACCTTTCCATCGGTATATTATATGAAATGTTTGGATGTTGTTTGGTCATGTTTTGAGCCATTGGAACTTCAGGTTATGAGTCTGCACGGGTGGTGCATGGTCTACACCGCGGCATGCGCCACATAAGTTGGCAGGCGTGTGAGTGTGCATTAGTGTGTGGGTTAGTATACGGGTGAACACGTGCACAATTATGTGTGGTTCAATGGGTAGGTGAGTGCGCGGGTGTGCAGTTGTGCACAGGTAAAAGTGTAGGTGTGCACGAGTCTTCTTACCCGTGCACTGCATTGATTTTAGGGCAAAAACATCTTTGCCCATCATCTCATGTCCCCCACTATATATAGCTTTTTTTCTCTTCTTCTTTACTCACTCTTCTGAATTTAGAGATGTCCTAGAAGAGATAGAGAGAGAAAGCTCCGTTTCAGTTTCATTAACTCTCCAAACCCAAAACCCATCTTTATATTGCATTGCTCGCATCATTCAAAGCATGGGTCTTCATTAATTGGTAAGACTATCATTCATGTTCATTTATTGTTCTAGCTTATCAAGACATGTCATTTATTGCGTAGGTTATCAAATCTTCATATTTATTGTATATCTTTTGAAGTTATGACATATTTAGGGTTTGTGCTGTGATAGCTTGCATCATTAGGTCATTTATGCCTAAATATATAATCCATGAATGTTCATGTATGCTTAATTAATGATTAGGTTGATTTTGTGCATCTAGTCTAGTTTATGAACATTTATGTGTATGCCTTATTAATTGCATTACTTGATTACATATTGATTGCCCTTGAGTATTTGTTGTGACAACTTATGTTGGTTGGACTTTTATTGACAATTAGGTTGTTAGATTTTATCTATACATCTAATTGAGTCCTTATGTCTGGGCATGTAGGTATTGTTTGATAACTAGGTTGTTTAATTTCATTATAACATTTAGTTAAGCATTTTGTGTTTGGTCTTACACATTATTGCATTTAATCATAGTATTATATATACACTTAAAACATATACTCTTCAAAGAGTCAAAGTCTTGTGGCTTCTAGGTGAAGTTGCACAAGCAAGTCAAGTCTTGTAACCAATGGTGGGTTGGAAAGCAATTGGTCAGTGTAAAAGGCCCAAGGGGTAGAGTAGGAGGTGCTCACGCCAAGAGTAGTGTATCAGAGGATATCACTAGAGATTGAACCAAGAGTTGTTTGATGTTGTCGATAGTGAGAGTTCGGGTATCACTTGGGGGCCGTTTTGTATGGTGGCATCTTTGCATGGGAATGAGAATCTCAAAGTATTCCCATGTTTGGTAATAGGTTTGGGTTTTTTATTTCCCAGGAAAGTGAATCCCATGGGAATCACATTACCCTCCAATGGGGTAATGTGATTCCCATCAAAATATGTGGGTTTCAGATCACCTCCATCTGATTCCCACCGTGGGATCACCATAATTAAAAAAAATATTATTTTTTTCTTCTTCTCTGTTCTTCACAATCCTTCTCCATGTTAATAACAAAATTCCCAATTTCATTTTTTGAAATCCCTAATCAAAACACAATAATAATTCACAAATAATCTTCTATTAAATCATTACCAAATAAGCATCTCAAACATCATCAGCAGCAGAAAAAGGAAAAAATAAATTACAACTAGTGTAAATCTGGGTTGCTCGATGATGCGATGACGGCGATGAGGTTCGATGATGACGAAGACGAAGACGTCGACGGCAACGGCGAACGAAGACGAAGACTGTGAAGGAAAACGAAGACGACGAACGAAGACAAAGATGATGACGACGAGCGAAGACGAAGATGATGACGACGATGATGGCGAGCTTCGATGCAAATGCGGTGGGGAGCTTCGATGAAGACGACGATGACAACATGGAGATGATTTGGAGAGAAAGATAGAGAGAGATGGAAAGAAAGAGATGAACGAATGTGTTGGTAATGATGTTTGAGAAATGGATCTGGTTATTTTTTTAACCATATAAGTTGATTTTTTTTTTTAGTTTTTAATAATAAAAAATAAATTCCCATGTACAACAAAACATTGTTACTTGTTATTCCCAGAAATCCTATGAAATATTCCCATACACAACCAAAAACACGTGTACAAGTTTCTCAGGAATCACATTCCTGTGTTTAACTTTTCCAGGAGTCACATTATTTTGATTACCTCATACCAAACAGTCCCTTGAGGGTGTAACCTTTTATTTATATAGTGGATTTTTGTAACCGTGTGTGGCTAGCAGAATAGCTCGTGGTTTTTTCCGTTTGGAGGGTTTCCACGTATATATCAAGCATTATTTATATTCCATATTTTTACGCTTGATTTTGTATGTTTGTTTTTATTGGGTTATATATTTAATACTGACTAATAGAAAAAGTTAGTAATAATCGATTAACAACCTATTCACCTCCCATCCTCTAGGTTGTATTAGACACGTGTTTTAGGGAATTTCACAAACCATCAAGACTTCAGTTTTCTATGAAAAAACTTGAGGCGAGAGTTGAACAAAAGAACTAGCATGCCTAGGTGAAGATCTTTACGAACTATCATTTTATCACGAATCAACTTGGTCTTTTCATAAGTGACACGTCCTAAAGAAGTGTTCATACTCTCAAGTATAAGAGTGTCAAAGTAATAAATTAACCGGTAAAATCGGGTCGAACCACAGAGAGGTTGTTCACTTGTCCTTGTAGAATTAATTATCTAGATTAATTACTAAGCTTAAAAAAATGTAAATCAATTAAAATTAAAACTGGGGCTAAGGGATCCACTGTTGGTAATTCGAATATGATCCAATTATAAATATTTAGTCCAGATTAATTGGGATGGTATTCCACTCCACTGACCACTCTCCAATAGATGTGGGTAAAAGTACTCACTGTGCTAGACAATATCTGTCTATTTACAGTGAGTCAAAAACTCCACAAAGATTAGAGGGGATAAACCACTATTTGATAAATATGGGTAAAAGTACCCACTGTGCTAGACAATATCTTCCTATCTACAGTGAGTCAAAAACTACACAAAGATCAGAAGGGAGAAAGCATAAAAATAATAAACTTACCATAATTGGATCATATTTTCCATACCAACAGTTAGAGGTGTAAAAATGGGCCGGCCGGGGACAGGCTGGTCCGGCAGGCCCAGGAAGTTCAAGGGCCGTTCTGGAACGGCCCGTGAAGGAAGAGGGCCAGGCCGCAGCTTGGCCCGTGACGGGCCGCGTGCCGGGCCGTTGGGAGGCGGCTTGGCAAGCCGGCCCTCCTGGCACGTCAATCCGGCGTGCCAGGCCTGTCGGACCGATCCGCCGATCCGTTCGGCCCAATTTTTTTTTTAAATACTCCAACGGCTAGCCAACAGCTGGAATTGATTTCTAGCCGTTGGAGGAAATAAAAATTACCAAAACCCCCCTAAAATCTTTTAAATTATATTTTGATCCACAAATCAAATTTTTCTATAAATACTTCCGTCCATTTCATTTTCCATTAACTCTTTCTATCATTCTTTCAACCTCTCATTCTCTCAAATCTCAATCTCTAATATATTCTCCAATTCTCTAAACTTTTTCATTCAATTTGGTTATTACTCTCTCTACAAAATTCTCTACGCTTTCCACCAACACACCAAATTTTAAAGGTACAATTTTGTTATTACTTTTGGTCTAACATATTCTCATAGTAAATTTATATGTTTATGTTTAGATTTAGATTTGAGTTAATGAAAACATTATCTATTTAGTTAGTTAGTTTATCAATTTTTGGGCTTTAATGTTAATATTATTTGTTTAGTTTATTAAGATTTGTAAGTTCAGTAGTAATTTGAATATTTGTTATTAATAAATTTAGAAAGTTAATGGAAGTTTTAGAAACTTATGAAATCACGCATCACATTCTTTCAATCACATTTGATAATGCATCTGCAAATACTAGCTCTATTGCATTGTTTGTTGCAAGAAATATCCCGCAAGATGGAGGTTATTTCTTCCATTAACGGTGTGCATGCCATATTATAAATTTAGTTGTACAGGCTGGTTTAAATCAGGTAAGCGACCAAATAGATAGCATTAGAGATGCCATTTCTTGGATTTGCAGTTCTAATCCTAGATTCAGTGAATTCAAGAGACATTGTAAATTAAACGGTCTCAAACCCCGACGATTCCAAACTGATATGCCGGTAAGGTGGAACTCTACTTATTTAATGTTGCAAAATTGTTTGGAATATGATACAACCATTACATGTTTTTATAACATGAAATTGACCGAAACAGGACAACTTAGTCCAAAATTACTTACCACAGACGATTGGTATGTGGCAAAGATTTTTGTTCAATTTTTAAAGATTTTTTACAATGCCACTGTAACTCTTTCCGGGGTATATTACCCCACATCTTCCCAGGCAATTCATCAGATAGTGGAAATGTCTGAACTGTTAAACAGTTATAGAGAAGATGAATATCTAGGCGCTGCAGTTGTTGTCATGGAGACAAAGTTGAAAAAATATTGGGCTAACATTCCCCTACTTTATGCCTTAAGTGCTATAATAGATCCCAGGGTTAAATTATCTGGTTTAGAAGTTTTTCTTGAGTTTATTGGTATTAATTTGTCACTAGATTATTCATAATAAATTACTGACATTCGAACCAAGTTGTTCGAGATTTTTCGTATTTATGAGACCAGATTTGGCAACATTGACATCCCCCAATCAACACGACCGGAGACAGAGCCGAAGCAAACAAGTTGGAGCCTTCTGAAACGATGAAAAAAAGACAAATCAGCAAGTACTTCTTCAGGGCAAAGATCTAGCCCATCTTCTTGTACCAAACTTATTAGGTACCTTGAAGCGCAGTTCGATGCTGTTGAAGACAAGAAAGAGTTTGATTTTTTGTTATGGTGGAAGACCTATACGTACAGGTATCCAGTTCTGTCACACTTAGCACGTGACGTACTGGTTATTCCAGTGTCAACGGTGCCTTCAGAACAAGCTTTCAGCACCAGTGGATGCATAATTAAACCAAGAAGAAGCTGTTTGTCTCCAGAGATTGTGGAGGTATTAACATGCCTTCGGGATTGGGAGCATGCTAAAAAAAGGTTACAAAATCTAACTGTAGATAAAGAACTTAATCTAAATTTCGACAATCTATATATTGATGACCCTTCAGGTAGTGGTCATGGCCATAACTAGGTTATACTTTTACATATGTATTTATTATTTACTTGAAAGTTGTAAAACGGCTGCACTCTTTTTCCCTTACCAAGTTTTTATCCCATTGGGTTTTTCTTAGTAAGGTTTTTAATGAGGCAATCATGTAGATATGTATTACTAAATTTCATAAGTGAAAAATAAATAAATAATTAAAAAATTGTTCGTTCTCTTTATTCATTTCAAATCCTAATAATTGTTCGTTCTCTTCATTCATTTTAAATTCTAAACCCTTAACCATAAACTATAAATCCTAAACCCTATACCCTAAATCCAAAAAAACGTAATTTGGGAAAAAAAATTTGACCAAAAAACTAATCCGCCGGACCAGGCCCGCCAGGCCTGCCCGGCCCCCCAGAGGGTCCCGGCGGGCAGGCCTGGCACGGCACGCAGGCACGGCCCGCCTGAGGCAGGCCGGCGTGCAGTGCCGGGCCTACTTCTTCGTAAACAGGCCGGGCCGGGCCGGGCCGGCCAGCGACACCCTCGTGTGCCAGGCCCAGCCAGGCCAGTTTTTAGAAATGGACTGGCCAGGCCGTCCCTAATGGGCTAGGCCAGTCCATTTTTACACCACTACCAACAGTATCACCTTTCACCCCAGCTATGTAAAATTAGCCAGACATAATTTAACTAGAAAATAGCTATTTTTATTTAAACTAAGAATTTGAGAACAAAAGAGAGAGAATTTCACAAATCTAACATCAGATTTGGATTCAGGACATCAAAATTAGGGGGGAGAGGCCCCCTATTTATACAAAATATAGATGAAAATTAACCATCGGATGAATTTAGAATGGAGAATCCAGATTTCGCCACATCATCAGTGAACAGTGACAGTGAATAGTAACCCATCCATGAGTGAATAGTAACCCATCCATGAGTAAACAGTAAACGCATCCAATGTGTGAACAGTGAATAGTCAAAATTACAAAAAATACCATTCAGTGAACAGTGACAGTGACAGTGACCAGTACCTATCTATGAGTGAACAGTATGAATCCGAGAGTAAACAGTAACACATTGTGAGTGAACAGTGAACGTCAACTGTGCACAGTGAATAGTCAAAATTACGAAAATACCCTTCATGGTCTATTACGGTTTTTTGATGTTCTAAACTTGAACACGATGTTTGTTTTACCCATCTGACTTCTCCATGATTCTGAATTGATTGAATTACCTCTGAAATACAAAGAAAAATACACTGATTACTACACAACACATTTATTTAAGCGAACGAACAAAATTATGTCTGAATTAGGGAATTAATCATATTGGAAGTGTAAAATGATAATATTATCCCTTAGTAAACATACACTTTTCAGTGTTAATCACACCCCCCAACCAGCTTATTGCTAGTCCCTAGCAATTAAAGCGAAAATAGTAAAAACTTAAATTCAAATCTTTAAACTACCAAATAGACAAACTCTCCCATACCTCTTTTCTCACCCTTTGACAACCAGTCATCAATTAAGTTATCAATCAAACTTTCTTGTGCTCAATAATGATCAACATGATAACTATGAGATTCAATTGAAATCAAACAACATTTTCATTCCGAAATCTCACCAGGGCTTTTTCCTTAGGCAGCAGTTTTATTCTTTTTTTTTTTAATAAAACAAAATTTGAAACAAACATTCCATCTTTAACCCGTGTAACGAGCTTTGGGTCAATGACTCCCAAACCAGTTGGTCTTAGGGCATTAGGTGTTAAAGCACCCCTCGGATTTAATTGCTCGAGTTAAAGAGGCTACGGAATTGCACTTTATTCTTATCCAGACTCCACCGTTTTACACGAACACTCTATGCTTACTGAGGCATGAGGCCCGGCTACTAAGTAAGAGTTTTGGTCATAACACACAAAATTATTATTATTATTATTACTCTATAAATTTTTAAACAAGACCACTGCCTTCGGTTGTTACCCTTGAATGATGTTTCAGAACTCAATATCGTAAAATCTCAACTTATTGCACATAATCACGTGTTAATGTGCGTGTGTGTCTAGAATAGTTCGAAAAATTTCTCAAGATGACTTAATGAACAAAAGGATTAGTCAATGATATCACAATGGAGAGTTTATAAATTTGAATAGTCAGAAGAGAGGAAAAAAAATGCATCAGAACTACAAAGATGCTTCTCAGAAGTATCTAAAAGATCTCCTTACTCGGCCATCTTTACAAAACAAATGGTCAAAAGTTAGGTTTTTTTTTTAAAAACAAAAGATATTGAATCAACTATCCCCTCCCCCCAACCAGAATGAGACATTGTCCCCAATGTCTTTAGAAAGAGTTAAGGTTTAGAAGATATCACCTGAACAACTTGAAAGACAATAAAATCCTGTAAAACAACAAAAGAAATACAAAATATAGAAAAATAAAATGCATAAAAACCACGGGACAATCACAAACTGACATTCAGATCAATTCTACATTTCTTGTCCTCTTCATTAGTGGACCAATCAATTTTGGAGGTTGAAGGATCTGGCTCATAATTGAAAGCTTGTAACTGGTCAATCAGCTCATGAGGACTTGAAGCAAAGATAAAGATAAAGATAAAGATAATAAAAAAAATAACAAAAACAAAAGGATATTTACTGGTAGTTTTGATTGTGGCTCACATCTTCCTCTGGTTTTACGTCTAAAAACGGCTTCAACGCCCTCTATGGGTCGGGGATATGCTTCCAATCCAATTTTCTTATAAATTGGCAAACAGGGTCTTTTAAAGTCAGATTCCCAAGACTATATTATGCATGTTCTTTTTGAAATTGTGGATATAATCGGTCAATTGCCATTTGCACATATCCACTAGGATGTGCATCAAGAGTCGTTAGGATATTATCCAGTGACTCTTTAAGCAAACCATGCCTATGAATAAAATTTTATCTTCCCGATTATTAGACACCATTCCTAAAGAACGACAATGTGTGTTGCAAGTTGTACATGCACATTTGTGACAAGTAACCCCTAACTTCTTAGCTCTTCGTTTTTTTTACAAGGTTACTTCTTCCAAAACCAGGCATGTAAGACATAAATGAATCAGTAGACTCACCTGCTAGACGTACCTTAGCTTCGATCAACCATCGAATTTCAACATGAATGTTGTTTATCTTCAGTAAGCGTAATCTTTCGGAACATGCTTTGTAAATCTTTTTCAGAGCATTTTGGGGCAACGATGGAAAATGTTTTCGCAGGTTTGTGAAAATTTCATCCATGCCTTGTTTTGGGGATCAGTTATTTGGAAAACTGAATTAAACCGACTTGAATTGTCACGGAGTACCTTTATCCGCCACTTAACCGGGGTTATATAGCAAAAACACACCAAGGAAAAATTGAACCTAGAAATATATTCTACAAAAATTTAAAACATAAAAGCGAACAAAAACAAAAATAATAATTGCAAACACAAATAAAGTCAAAAGCAAAAGATTTGTTTACTCACCTTTGTAACAAGGGTCAAAAAGGACGGCAGAGTCTTTTTGAAAATCTGTATTTTCTAAGAATGGTTTCACACGTTGTCCATTTACTTTAAACTCATTACCGTTCCTAGGATTCTCAATGTCAAGGGCACCATATGGATACACGTGTTTCACAAACAAATGGACCACTCCATTTCGATTTCAATTTACCAGGAAATAAATGAAGTCGAGAATTATAAAGCAAAACCTTTTGACCAACTTCAAATGATCTTCTTAAAATTCGTCTGTCATGAAAGGTTTTAGATTTTTCTTTAAGAATTTTTGTATTTTCATATGCATCATTTCTTAATTCTTCAAGTTCATTTAATTGCAACTTGCGCAATTCACCAGCATTATTTATGTTAGAATTGAAAGCTTTAATGACCCAATATGCTTTTTTCTCAAGTTCAACAGGTAAGTGGCAAGGTTTTCCATAAACTAAACGATAAGGAGACATACCCAAAGATGTTTTGAATGCAGTGCGGTAAGCCCAAAGTGCATCATTTAGTCTAAGAGATGAATCTTTTCGATCAGGGTTAACCGTTTTTTGCAAGATATGTTTTATCTCCATATTTGCTAACTCAACTTGACCACTTGTTTGAGGGTGGTATGGTGTGGCAATTTTGTGTGTGACTCCATATTTCTTCATTAAAGACTCAAAAGGTTTGTTACAAAAGTGTTTGCCTCCATCACTGATAATGGCTCGAGGGATTCCAAATTGACTCAAAAGATTTTCCTTTAAGAACTTAGTCACTGTTTTGTGATCATTATTTCGACAAGGAATTGCCTCAACCCATTTTGACACATAATCAACAACAACTAAAATGTACAAAAATCCAAATGACGGTGGAAATGGACTCATAAAATCAATTCCCCAAAAATCAATTCCCCAAAAATCAAATATTTCAATGACAAGAATGAGGTTTAAATGCATCATGTTTCGTTTGGAAATGGATCCTAACTTTTGAAAATTTTCACAGGTTTTACAGAATGCATGTGCGTCTTTAAACAAGGTGGGACAATAAAATCCACATTGCAAGATTTTTGCAGCGGTTTTCTTTGAAGAAAAATGACCACCACATGCTTCAGAATGACAAAATTCAATGACACTACTTACCTCATTGCCTGGAATACACCATCGAACAATTTGATCAGGACAATACTTGAATAAGTACAAGTCATCCCAGTAAAAACGTTTTACCTCGGTCAAAAATTTCTTTTTGTCCTGTGCATTCCAATCTAGTGGCATCATTCCTGTTGCAAGATAATTAACAATGTCAGCATACCAAGGAAAAAGTTTATCAGGAAAAGAATCATTGGTGGGTGCTTTTTCTTTTGGCTCGTCATCTTTCCGTTCCAATTCTTCAAAATCTGAAGTTTCTCCTTATTCTTTGACAATCTGCAAACAATCATCAAGATGTGAATGCATGCTAGACTCATGTGAATTGATCAAACAACTTTCAGATGAGTTAAAAGAATCCTTTTGAACATGTTCTTCAACAATGGTTTCAATAATGTCTACATCTTCATCTTCATTTTCATAATTAAATGGTTCTTTAGACATGTTGAAAACATTAAGCTTAATTTCCATATTTCCAAAAGACATGCTCATTATTCCATTCCTGCAATTAATCAAGGCATTAGCAGTAGCAAAAAATGATAGGCCCAATATAACAGGAATTGATTTGTGCTCATTAACAACATGTTGTGTTTCCATGACAATAAAATCTACTGGGTAGATAAATTTATCGACTTGTACTAACACATCTTCCACTATTCCTTTTGGTATTTTAATTGACCTATCAGCAAGACAAAGTGTGGTTGAAGTCAGCTTCAACTCACCAAGTTTAAGTTGCTGATAAAATGAGTATGAGAGCAAATTTACACTAGCACCTACGTCAAGTAAAGCATGCTCAATTTTACAGTTACCAATTGTGCAGGAAATAGTGGGATAGCCAGGATCTTTATATTTCAAAACATTTTTATTGGAAAGAATGGAACTTACCTGTTCAGCCATAAAGACTTTCTTTCTTACCAGATGCTTCCTTTTCACAGTGCACAGATCCTTCAAAAATTTGGCATAAGAAGGTACCTGCTTGATTGCTTTCAACAAAGGGATATTGATCTTTACCTGTTTGAAAATTTCAAAAATCTCTGGGGAATGCTTCGATTTCTGTAAATTTTTAAGAGCCTGAGGATATAGGAGTGTAAGTGGGGATTCAATTATTTCTTCGTCAACAGTGGTTTCATCAACCCCTTCCTTACCCTTGGAAAATGACTCATCATCATTTTTACCAGATTCAAGAATAGGTTTTTCGATGACTTTTCCACTACGAAGAGTGGTGATTGATTTGACTTGGTCTGGACGTTGGTTATTGTCATAGAAACTTGACTGAATCTTGGGATTTGGTTGTGGTTGAGATGGAAACTTACCTTTTTCGTGTGTGGTGAGTGTAGAAGCAATCTTTGCAAAAGTATCTTTAACATCTATCAAGGTTTGTGCAGTTTGGCTGTTAATGGATTCTTGCTTCTCAATGAATGAGTGCAAAGTATCTTCAAGGTTTTTCCTAGATGGTTGGATATAAGGCGCATAACCTTGAGGGTTTTGGAAATTCTGGTGTGTTTGTGGATGTGATGGACCTGGTGGTTGTGAAGACTGGGCTTGATTGTTGTTCCTCCAACTAAAGTTTGGGTGATTTCTCCAACCAGGATTGTAGGTTTGTGAATATGTGTTGGAATTTGGCTTGTTGAAAGTGTGCAAAACATTGACTTGTTCATGAAGGCAATCTTTTATAGCCAGTAAAGTTGGACAATTATGAGTGATATGATCATCATAATCACATACATGGCATGCAATTTCTTGTACAAATTTTACATGTTCACTCTTTTTAGTTTCTAAAGCTTCAACTTTCCTTGATAGGGATGCAAATCTAACTTAAAGGTCATGATCTTCCCTAAGATTGTAAATGCCTCCACTAGATGGAGATGGTTGTGGTTTGCTCATGGACTCATAGGAACCAATGGTGTCCCAATTTTGAGCACTTTCGGTGATATGGTCAAGGTATTCAAGTGCTTCTTCAGGACTTTTGTCACTGAACTCCCCATTACACATCATTTCAACGACTTGTCTACTTTGGGGTGTGAGTCCCTCATAGAAATGTGACACTATCCTCCATGTTTCAAAACCGTGATATGGACAGACATTTAACAACTCTTTGAAACTATCCCAACATTGGTAAAGTGTTTCCCCAGGTTTTTGGGTAAATGAAGTGATTTGCCTCTTAAGAGAGCTTGTTCTATGAGGTGGGAAAAATTTCTTTAAGAACTGTTGTTGCATATCATTCCAAGTTTGGATTGATCCTGACCTAAGGTTTTGTAACCAAGTTTTAGCTTTGTCTTTTAAGGAAAAAGGAAAAAACTTAAGCTTGATTATATCCATGCTAACATTTTGGTCAATGCAAGTGTTACAGACTTCCTCAAACTCTCTAAGATGTAAATATGGATTTTCAGATTCAAAACCGTGAAATTTGGGTAAAAGTTGAATGATTCCCAGTTTAAAATTAAAGTGTGTTGCATTTGGTGGGAAAGCTATGGATGAAGGTGCTCTAGTACGTGTGGGATTCATGTAGTCTCTAAGAGTTCTAGGTTGATTTGGGTTAATGTGTTGGTCATGGTCAACATAAGGCGGATGGTTGCTGTGTTGAGATATGTTGTCAAAGGTGTCTAAAAGGTTTCCAGCTTGGTTTCCAGCTGGATGTCTATGTGGATTTTCAGCCATATTGTTGGTGAATGTGGGTGATTGTGATCTCCTAATTAATCTACCACTAGATGTTCGAGACCAACGTCTCTTGCAAATTTAATAAGGGTTAATGGAGATGAAATACACAAAAATGAAGAAAATAAAAGAAAAAATGATAAAAATAACAAGATGCAAAATTCTAGCGGTGTAAATGCAAATATGCACAAGGGTTGGGGCAAAAATATAAATAATTATAAATATAGGGACTAAAGAGAAAATGTGAAAATTACAGGGATTGATATGCAAAAATAAATAAATAAAATGACCTATATGCAAATGCAAACTAGATCTAAGCTAAAAAGCAAATAAAAAGTTAGAGGACTAAAATGCAAAAATGTGATTAAAGATAAAAAGTGAATATAAAATAAGAACAAAAAAGATTAGAGAGAATAATAATAATAATAATAATAAATAACAAAACTAAAAAAAAAAAAAATAACCTCTACAAAGAAAAGACAAACTTACCTCGTTGGCAGCGGCGCCAAAAACTTGACACATCCTAAAGAAGTGTTCATACTCTCAAGTATAAGAGTGTCAAAGTAATAAATTAACCGGTAAAACCGGGTCGAACCACAGGGAGGTTGTTCACTTGTCATTGTAGAATTAATTATCTAGATTAATTACTAAGCTTAAAAAAATGTAAATCAATTAAAATTAAAACTGGGGCTAAGGGATCCACTGTTGGTAATTCGAATATGATCCAATTATAAATATTTAGTCCAGATTAATTGGGATGGTATTCCACTCCACTGACCACTCTCCAATAGATGTGGGTAAAAGTACTCACTGTACTAGACAATATCTGTCTATCTACAGTGAGTCAAAAACTCCACAAAGATTAGAGGGGATAAACCACTATTTGATAAATATGGGTAAAAGTACCCACTGTGCTAGACAATATCTGCCTATCTACAGTGAGTCAAAAACTCCACAAAGATCAGAGGGGAGAAAGCATTCAAATAATAAACTTATCATAATTGGATCATATTTTCTATACCAACAGTATCACCTTTCACCCCAGCTATGTAAAATTAGCCAGACATAATTTAACTAAAAAATAGCTTTTTTTTAGAAACTAAGAATTTGAGAACAAAAGAGAGAGAATTTCACAAATCTAACATCAGATTTGGATTCAGGACATCAAAATTAGGGGGGAGAGGCCCCCTATTTATACAAAATATGGATGAAAATTAACCATCGGATGAATTTAGAATGGAGCGTCCAGATTTCGCCAAGTCATCAGTGAACAGTGACAGTGAACAGTAACTCATCCATGAGTGAACAGTAAACGCATCCAATGTGTGAACAGTGAATAGTCAAAATTACAAAAATGCCCTTCATTGACAGTGACAGTGAACAGTACCCATCCATGAGTGAACAGTAACGCATCGTGAGTGAACAATGAAAGTCAACTGTGAACAGTGAAAGTTAACTGTGAACAGTGAATAGCTAAAATTACAAAAATGCCCTTCGTGGTCTTATTAAGGTTTTTTGACGTTCTAAACTTGAAAACGATGTTTGTTTTGCCATCTGACTTCTCCATGATTCTGAATTGATTGAATTACCTTTGAAATACAAAGAAAAATACATTGATTACTACACAACACATCTATTTAAGCGAACGAACGAAATTATGTCTGAATTGGGGAATTAATCATATTGGAAGTGTAAAATGATGATATTATCCCTTAGTAAACATACACTTTTTAGTGTTAATCAATAAGCATCTAACCAGAATTTCTAAAGCTCACAGAGTTGCAAACTTTCTTTCTTCACATGCCTTATGATAATCGAATTCAACTTCTTAATCGCACAAAAGGCCCAGTGCTCAAGCTCAACCGGAAGGTGGCACGCCTTTTCAAAAACCAACCTATATAGACTCATCCCAATAGGTGTTTTGAACGATGTTTGATATGCCCACAAGGCATAATGCAACTTCAATGCTCGATCCTTCCTAGTTGAATTCACTGTTTTCTCAAAAATGCCCTTGATTCGCCTATTGCTAACCTCCACTTTTCTCAATGTTTGTAGGTGGGTGGTATGGGGTGGCCATCTTATGTCTCACACCGTATTTTTTCACGAGGGCAACAAATAACTTGTTGCAAAAGTGTGTTCCCCCATCACTAAATATCGCCATAGGAGTCCCAAATCTAGCAAAAATGGCATCCTTTATAAATTTCACAACACTTTGTCCATCGTTGTTCCTTCTAGCCCATGCTTTAACCCATTTTGACACATATTCAATGTTCATGAGGATGTAACTATATCCACAAAGGGATGGGAATGGACCTATGAAATCGATACCCCACATATCAAATAGCACAATCACCAATTCACTAGCTTAGGGCATCTCATTCATCTTACTTATATTCCCTGTTCTTTGGCATTTTTCACACGCTGAGCAAAACCGGACTGCATACTTGAACACAAACTCCCAATAGAAGCCCGATTGCAACACTTTCAAAGTGATCTTCCATTCTTTGAAATGCCTTTCATAATATAGCTCATGACAAAACTTAAGTATGTCTTCTTGTTTTGCTTCGAGAACACATCTTTTAATAACTGCATCAGGCAAGAACGGATCATCATAAAAGAACTTCCTAGCCCTAGATATGAACATCTTCCGTCCTTGGGAGTTCAAATCCATAGGAATCACCCCACTAACCAAGTAATTGACTATATCCGTAAACCAAGGCTCTCTTTCTTGCACGTTCCATAATTGCACTTCGGAGATGCTTTTTCTCAAAGGCAATTCATCCACTTCCTCCAGATTTTCCTGCACTAACCTACTCAAGTGGTCGGTTACCACATTCTCCATGCCTTTCTTATCTCGTATCTCCAAATCAAAATCTCGCAAAAGTAGGATCCACTGAATCAATCTTGGCTTGGCATCCTTTTTTCGAGGAAGATACCTAAGGGCTGCATGATCCGAGAAGATTATCACTTTGGCTCCTTCCAAATATGCTCTAAACTTCTCTAAGGTGAATACCACTATTAGTAACTCCTTCTCAGTTGTTGAATAGCTCAGTTAGGCGTCATTCAAGGGCCTAGAAGCATAATAAATGACATGAGGAACCCTATCAACCCCGTTGCTCTAAAACTATTCCAATGGTATAATTTGAAGCATCACACATTAACTCAAAAGGCAACTCCCAATTTGGTGGCACCATGATAAGTACGGTTGTCAAAGCATCCTTCAAGGTGTCAAAAGAACTCAAGTACTCTCTGCTCATCTCAAATTCTGTCTCTTTCTGAAGAAGTGCACACAAAGGTCTTGTTATTTTTGAAAAACCCGTATGAACCTTCTGTAAAACCCTTCATGCCCAAGGAAAGATCTCACCTCATTTACAGACTTTGAAGGTTGTAGACTTCGTATTACCTCTACCTTTGCTTTATCTACCTCAATCCCTCTCTTTGATATCACTTGCCTGAGAACTATCACCTGTTGCACCATAAAATGGCACTTCTTCTAGTTTAGCACCAAATTTTTCTTTTCACATCTTCTAAGGACTGAGGCTAAGTTTTCCAAACATAGCTCAAAAGAGTCTCTAAACATTGAAAAATCATCCATGAACACTTCAATGTCCTCCTCTACCATATATGAGAATATAGACATCATGCATCTTTGAAAGGTGCTTGGAGCATTGCAAAAACCGAAAGATATATGTCTGTAGGCAAATATCCCATATGGACAAGTGAATGTGGTATTCTCCTGATCTTTTGGTGTTATGACTATCTGATTGTATCTAGAGTAACCATCAAGGAAATTGTAGTATCTATACCCCGTAAAAAGTTTTAGCATCTGATCATTAAAAGGGAAAGAAAAATGGTTCATTTTGGTGGCTGAGTTCAACTTCCTGTAGTCGATGCACACTCTCTAGCCGGTCTGAAGCCGCAAGGGACTAACTCATTCAGCTTATTTCTGACCACTGTTATGCCTGATTTCTTAGAAACTACATAGATCGGGCTAACCACTTACTATCTGATATGGGATATATGATCCTCACCTCTAAAAGCTTCAATACCTCATTCTTCACTACATCTTTCATGATCGGATTCAACCTCCTCTGAACTTCCCTTGTAGGTTTGGCTTCATCTTCTAGAAAAATCTTGTGCATGCAAATAGTCAGACTAATCCCTCTTATATCTTCAATAGACTATCCAATAGCCGACTTGTGGCTCTATAATACCTCAAGAAGCCTTTTATCTTCATTATTCTTCAACTCTGAAGCAATAATCACTTGATAAGTTTCATCTTCAACTAAGTAAGCATACTTCAAAGTGATCGGTAATTCCTTAAGTTCTAACTTCGGTGGTGGTTCCTTTTCAAGACTCATATTGGACACCACAAGTTCCTTAAATTCTTCTTCATTGTCATATTCTTCACCTGATTAAGAAATGTCTTCTACTTGCTTGTCTTGACCTTCCTTATCCCAATCCGATAATTCTTCTAAGTCTTCATCCCTGAACACACCATCAATCCCTGGATCTAACACCTCAATAAATGAATAATCATCTGCTCCTGATGGGTAAGATGATGCGTCAAAAAGCTTGAATTCTACCATTTCATCTAGAACTATCATAGAAAGCTTCCCATTCTGTAGCCATGAACGGTATGCCTAGAAGGATAGGTCTTATGTTAGTCTCCCCACTCACAACATCCATATTTAACACCATAAAGTCTGCCGAAATGATAAGCTTGTCAACCTGTACCAACACATATTCCACATTCCCCCTTAGATATCTGAACCATCCGTTAGAAGTAGTGGCATTGTTGTTGGCTTGAGCTCATTTAACCCTAACTGCTTGCAAACGACGAAGGGTATCAAATTGATGCTAGCACCTAAGTCTAACATATCCCTTTCAAGCTTGGTGCCCCAAACTGTGATGTTAATACAAAAACTGCTTGAATCCTTAATTTTAGGTGGAAGAGTCTTCTGTAGGACTGCACTAGCACTTCCTATTGGAGTTTATACAGTAAACAAGTAATTTGTTAACAGATTTATGAAATAAATAAAAAGAAAAGTTTAATTCATTCTTGTTGTGTTGTTTATTTTACAACCCGTGCATATTAATATCCTAGATTGCTGGATGTAATCTCGAACTGTGTAAATAAGTGTCATATACATATAGATATAGTAAGAGACGTGCAATCTAAAGAGTCCATAGATAGCAAATAAAGCTTGGTACTTTATTTACGGTTAATCTATAGCTGCAGTCCATTCCGTAATGTGTAGTGATTCTATCCTAAATCATTCATATGAGATATGGGAATGAAGGCATCTTGTATGATGTGATCATATAGGGCTGGGCCATGATCTATATGAATTTCTCACCAAGATCCGTTCATCGATAAGATTAATATATATCAACAAATGATGGCTATATGTGGGTGATCTTAATCTTGAGTGTCTTATCTACTTCTTCTAGTTAGATCATGACCTTTGATATACCATGGGTGAGGTCATGCAGTTCTTGATCAATATACTCCTGAAGGTTTATACACAGTAGTGGAATCCACTGCTATTTATGAGAAATAGATGGTTGGTCCATTAAGGGTTGATTCGGGGTTTGGACAATATGAGCGCTCTCCTAATTCCGTTAGAAAATAGGATTTATTATTCATTAGAGATCAACGGTACTTGAAGATCAACGGTACTTGAAGGATATATGTAATTAGTGCGGTAAAACGAAAATTATGACCCAACTCTAATTATGAACTACTGTGGAGGATCACACCATGTGTAATAGCTATATCGATGGACATCGAGTTGTATAGGTCTGTATAAAAGCGTTTGTAGTTGATAGAGTGCAACTTCAGGTTTTTAATGGAATAACACCAAAGTTAATAATCAAGAAATATTAATTAAAGAGTTTAATTGCTAGCCCGATTGATTTAGGTAATAAGGGTCACGGTTAATTAATTGGATTGTCCGATTAATTGTGTTACGAAAGTGACGTATTTATTCGGGAATTAATAGAATAATGAGATTATTTAATTAATGAATATTGGTGATTAAATATATTAAATAATAAGATTATTTAATTATGTTATTAATCACTAATTGAAGGGTGTTAGTTGATATTTGAATTTAAATAGAATAAGATAATATGATTATTTTATTTTATTAAATTAAATATTTGAAATTGAATTTTAAATGTTTAAATTCAAAATAAATATTTAATTATTATTTTTTAAATAAAAGATATGAGATATTTTTTATTTGAAAGATTTTAAATTCAAATAAAAAGATATGAGATACTGTTTTTTAAAAAGAGTTTTAAAAATCAAAGATGTGATCATGTTTTTTAAAAGGATAAAAATATATATGAGATATATATTGTTTCTAAAAACCAATCAACATATTAACGCACTAATTAGAGTTGGTATATGATGCAATTGATTAGGTGCATGAATTAACATCAAACAAAGAGAGAAAAAAAAGTTAAGAATTTTATGTGCATTGTGCATATTGACAAGCAAAGTTTTTTTGTTTTTTTTTTGTTTTATGCTTTTGTGTTTTGAAATACTTGGAAGAAGTAGTTTCTTCTTCTTCTCTATTCAACATCCTCCATTCGAGTTTCTGAGACCGTGATACGCCCACACGTAGTTACCAATCCCGAGATATAGCAATGAAGATCATGTGATTCAGAGAGGAGCATATAGTAAAGTTAAGGTGCCTCTAAAAATTGGTAAGGTTCTAAAATCTTTTTTCTGAATATATTAATTTTAATTTCATGTGTTTACATAATGTATGTATTAGTTCCAAAAATAATTACGATCACAAGTTCACTGGTTCCAGATCAATTAGAATTTGTATAAAATATTTTTAAAACTTACTTCCATTGCATTACTAGTGAACGAAGTTCCAACACTTCCCGCTATGTACACTTGGTGGTTGGGCCCAAACTTTTACCGATTGGTATGAAGACTCTTGAAAAAAATCTTCTTTATCATCTCTAATAGAGGTAGGTTCACATGAACATTGAAAAGGTCATCAAAAATTTCCTTGAATGCCTTGTTCATCTTGTCCTTCTTTAACCTCCCTGGAAATGGAACCGGTAGAATATACGCGTTGGGTAACTTGTGTAAAAGGGATGTCTTCCTGGGAACTTTCTCAACTTCAATCTCTTCCTCTTCTACTTTAGTATTCTCCCCACTCTCTTTTTCCACATCCTTAGCTTTCTTCCTTTTAGGTTCTCCAACATCTCCGGTGTATAAGACTTGGCCACTTCTTAAAACTGTCATTGCCTTAGCTTGCTCTGACTGACTAGGAAATCTATCAGGTTCATTGTTGTGAATAGTGTCAGCTACCTACCCTAATTGTGTCTCAAACATTTTTATAGATAGCTTTAAGGTGGTGAACCTTTGCCCACTTGCTTGTATGAAATTGTTCAAGTTCTGATCCGTCTGCTGTGAACTCTGAGCATGATTGGTCACTATATCCTCCAAAGAAGGTTTCTTAGGCTGATTAGAAAGACATTTCCCTATTTCCTGAATTGTTGCATTGCTACCCACTCGATCCTTTGCCCTAGTAATTTTCTCTGTTGTAGCCACCTTGATTTGTACCTTGAGTATGTGGTTGGTTTTTCAAAGCATTGTTAGAATCTGCCCATAAGAAGTTTGGATGGTTGCACCACCCCAGATTGTATGAGTTGGAATATGGGTCATTTCTCCCTTTTGATAGTTTAGAGTTTCGACATCCTCAGTCTCAATTGTCACAATCTCTCTACCTTAACGGTCTCCTTCATATACCAAGTTTGCTTCTCTGTGTTGTTGGCCCATATTTCTTGCCATTGCCTCCACTTGCTTGGTCAACCTAGCCATTTGAATTGCTATATCTATATCTTGAGTAACACTATGCCTTCCTCCCCTTCTTGAAGTTGAGCTTTGATGTTGGGATTTGAGAGCCAATGTCTCATATATCTCGACAATTTTCAATGCAGACTTGTTTATGAATCCACCGCTGTATGCATTATCTACCAAACTTGTGTGAATACCGTCAATCCATCATAAAAGGTTCGAACCTTGTACTCAACTGTTACCATGTGAGGAGGACATTGTCGAAAGAGCATCTGATATCTTCGCCATACCTCATGAATGGGCTCATTATCCTCATCGGTGAATCTTGCAATTTAGATTCAAATGTCCTTTGTTTTTGTAGCCGAAAATAATCTATTGAAGAAAGTTTGGCATACCTCATCCCATGATCTTAAAGAACCAGACTTCAAAGAAGTGAACTACACTCTAGCTTTATCTTTCAAACAATACCTAAAACACTGCATCTTCAATTGTTCTTCTGTGAGTCGGCCTATCGAAAAAGTCTCTAAGATTGATTGAACAATCTTCGCTCAGGAGGTGACGGGACACGCCGTTGCGATGTCGTCAAATATAAACATTTAAGTTCAGCCTCGCAAGGGTGCAAGTTACAGAGACTAGCACAGCAGCAATCAAGGGATCGATCCATAGGGAGGTGGGATTCACCCACCGTCTCTAGTTCTAGCTATTATTACAATACTCCGAACAGACTCGTGTGTTGCGTGTGCGGAAAAGTGAATAATAATATAACTAAATAACTTATATAAATAATATTTACAATGATAGGTGGAATAGAGATATGCATGAAATATGGTTACACTAGAGAAACGACTCAACCGTGACAATTCTCCTAATTACGTTCTAGACTCATATATTCCTCAAATGTGCAAGTATATCATAGGCTCGTATCCCCTTAATTAATCTTTAATCTCTCTCGATATCTTAGAGATAGTATCCATATATACCCGAAATCTCTCTCGAGCAATCTGGACAATATATATGAACCCATTAAGCAAATGGAATACAAATCAAACCCTATATGTTAGGCTAGTGGTTCTAGCACTTTCTAGTAAAGCATAGTGGATGTTTATCTGAGCATTGTCAAACACGTCTCCTCTCGGTACATAGCATCTAACATGGATCAATTACAAAGTGATCAATTAAGCAAATGCTTGAAACACTTAAAACATCCATATAACAACACAAGCACAAGAAAAATGTCGATGCTCTTTACTTCTAGGTCAAAGATTCGGTTTAGTCAACTCCCTAGGATGGCTAAACATGGGAAACAAGTTTACCTAATAAATACATGGAACAATGTGATTATTATACCATTAAGAACATTCAATTTAGGTTAAAGGTTCATCCTCTTGATTAGGAAATTTTTCCACAATCAATTCATCATCCAATCCTGTCACGTGGATGAATAATCGTGTCTTAATACAAAGACCCATTAAGAACAAAGATATGAACCAAGGTCAGTTTAACAACTAAAAGCCTGAACTGAAACCTTTTATACTCTTTAGGGCTAAAATCCCTATTACTCAAATTACTCTATACATAGAATTTCAAGTCATCTATCAATCAATCAACAATCATGGGTATCTAATTTCTACTATAAATTACAACTACTCCTAAACCCAATCATGGGCACATATTTGATTTCTAACAATTCATACACATACATATCATATTAAGAGAATAAAAACACATATATCAAAAAGCAAAATAAAACTCAAATAAATTTAAGAATAATCAATACATTTATTATGCAAGTGTAGGTTTAAATTATCCCCAAATTGGTGGAATACATCAAAGAAAACAAGAAATACAAATAAATGAATAAAAAGAAACAAACCCTTGAAGACAAACCTTCAAAATATGCTCAAATCCTTTCTAGCTCGGTTTTGACTCCTATTTCCTTTGTAATCTACTCTAAGATGAATGAAGGAGATGTAAAATGGTGGGGTGGAGGTGTATGGTGAGCTCCCATAGAGGAAAAACCTCAATGGGAGCAAGAGATGAAAGAAAATGGAAGAGAGAAGAGAAGAGGCGTGAGAAGGGGAAAAAAGGGGAAGAAAAGTCTAAAGAATGAGGAGAAAATGGGGTATTTATAGTGTGGGAGGTTATGACAAGACTTTGGGGTTAAAAGATAAGAATACCCCTCTGAAAATGGCTAAAAAACCTATTTCTATCCAGAAGTGTTGTTCGATGTTCTGTTTGCATCAACATAGCGTACCGCACATCAGTATGATTTGAGTGGCTGCCAAGAGGTGCGGTTTGAGATGCTGTATGCATCAACACTGTATCACACATCACTTTTTAGAGTTTGCTGCCCATAAGTGTGGTACGAAATGCGGTAAGATTATTTTGGTCTCGTGCGGTTGCGTACCGCACTTCTCTATGTACAGTTACGAAAATGGTCATAACGTTTTCTAGAAACCTCAAAATCAGGATCTGTAAAATGCGTTGGAAAGAAGACTTCTGGGGCTTTCTGAAAAGCGGTTATATGATATGTATAAGCTATTCCAAATTCTGCAATTTAACCTTTAAAACTCTTCAATTAAGCTTAAATACCTTCCGTAGGGAACATATACCTACATAAGACTCACAAACACATTTTATACCAAAATATGCTAAAAAAAGAGAACAAAAGCTAGATAATGGGGACCTCAAATAGGTATATAAATTGTTCCGATCAGGAGGCCATTAAAGGATGGAAGCATGGCAACATGAAGTCCTTTCAACTCTTAACTCCTGGCCGCTGCATTCAACACTATAGGCAATGGTTAGTTATTGATCATCGGTTGACTGGACTCTCTTATTGCTATAATAAAGAGACAAAAAGTAAAATCGAGCTTTTACTTGTATTCGAGGTTTTGTATTTGTTAAAAATTGTTGAGGAAGATGAAATCGAGCTTTTATTAGCTCGAATCGAGTTTTTATCTTAAGCTCCGAGCTTTTATCTTAAGCTCCGAGCGTTTGTAATTACATTTCAGATTCTGTTATAATTACATTTCCAGTCTTGTAAGTACTGATCAGAAAAAGAAAAGCTCTGAGGGCGCTGCGAATGCGTCTGCGTAGCCCCACTAAACTAATTATCCAATGATGATGCATTGATGATGTTATGATGCTTGATCTCCATTGGAGGTCAGTTAAACAGACCTCTATGAGGAAGATGAAAGAATAAAATCTTCGAAAATTTTAAAGTAAGAGTTGATTGAAGTACAAAGACAGCTTTTAAGGGCATTTAGGGCAGTTTATCATAATAGGTGCATTTCAAACATAAGTTATTAAACTGGTGATATCATCACAACACAAGAAAAAAAAAAGTAACAATCCTCACCATTTCCACTTAACACGATCTCCTTTTTGCTCGCTAGTTTCTGGTAAATTTATAGAGTTATTTATACATTTTTAGGTTTACTACAAATTTTGTACTAGATATTAGTGTTATACATTCAATTGTTGAATACTAATGTGTGAAGTATATGTCGTAGTGTTGATGTTTGATGTTTAATGAATTATTTGGTTATGTGTGTGTTGTGTTGTTTTTAGAACATACAATTTCGAGACAAGGTTATTTTTGAAGATCCGATTGAGAGGTATTATTTTAAATGATTAGTTGAAAATATGAAATGAGGAGGGCATGAAAATGCTGCAAAGAATCTGATGCAGAAAAATTCAGATTAGTTGATCTTATGTCAATAATGTCCGGAGAAATCCGAAGTGACCGAGTTGCTTAGCCTTTACCCCTTTACCCATGAACATCTGAGCTCGAACTTTGATCCTGGCTGGTTGATTGCATTTGTGAATTTATGACGGTGCAATATTATGTGGATATCCTGGAAATTGAAGGGTACAATCCCCATTTATGTTAAAAACTCATAAACTAGTCATAGCAGAAAAATTAGAAAATTATGATTAGGTATATTGAGTTCCGGTCGAAGAGTCGACATCTATGGCTTTTAAGCCAAAACCCTGGAGGAGCCTGAAATTGAGATAAGAGAATAAGTTTATATTCTTGAAAGAAATTTAAATCCAATTGAAACAAGAAATTCGAAAGTATTAATTCTAAAAAAAAAAAAAAATTACTTGGTGGCAATCAAATCAATGACGTACTATCAAAATGAATACCGTATTGGAAAATTGTTCCAAAATGATCATTTCGGTGAAAAGTGTTAAACTGATAGTCATTCTACCAAATTCTATCTAATTCAATCAAACGAGTGACATTTTGAAAAATAGAGAGATGACATTAATTTATTTAATATTTTTTTCTTTAGAAATCATTTTTTTAAACGAATAATTATATTTAATGTGTGTATATATGTATAGCATATATATATATATATATATATATATTTTATGAGAAGATTAAAGGTACAAAATCTAAAAAATCTAAAAAAATAAAAAAGGAAACGTGTATCGATCTAAACCATTTCTTTTGTATTTTGAATTGAATAATTATATTTAGTATGTATATATACGTATAGTATATCTCATATATATATATATATATATATATATATATATATATATATATATATATATATATATATATATATATATAATTATTCATTGCAAAAAAATAAAGAAAAAATGATTTCCCAAAAACATCTAAAATTAATTAATATCATCTCCTTATTCATCAAAATGTCACTCATTAAAAAAAAATATTTTTAAAAAACACCTAAAATAAATTATTGTCATTCCCTTATTTACTAAAATATCATTCATTGGATGAAATTAGATAGAATGACTATTAATGTTACAAAATTCGCCAAAAATGATTATTTTGGGACAACTTTTTAATATAATGGTCATTTTGACAGTGTGTCATCAATTTGATGGTCACCGATGTAATTATCTTAAAAACAAAAAAACAAAGATTACTCGGCCCTAGACACTCTCATGACTAAAGGGTATGTTTGATAGGGATGGAAGAAAATAGGAATGATAGAAAAATTTGAAGGAATAAAAAAGATGAGAAAAAGAAAGGAAAATAATTTTCCCTTGAGCTGTTTGATAAATAGGAAGAAAATAAGATTGGATGGAAAATCTTATTTATCAATTTTACTATTTTACCCTTATATTATAATTTATATATTACATATTTTTATATTTAATAAATAAATATAATTTAAATAATATTAAATCCAACTTTTTTTTTTACAAAATGATTTCAAAAGTCGTAAGCTATTATATATATATATATATATATATATATATATATATATATATATATATATATATACATTATGTTTTATAAAGTTATTTTAAAAAATAAATTTTAAGTAAATTAAAAAAATAGACAAATTTATAATTTTAGTTAACCCCGAAAACTAAACTACTTTTCCTCTCCCTTTTCCTCCCATTATTTGGAGGATTAAAATTCGTGGGTCTCACCCACCCACTTTTCCTTTCCTTTCGTTTTTCTCTCCATACCAAACACATACTTCCCTCCACCTTTTTTTTCTTTTCCCTTTTCCTTCCTACTAAACATACCCTAAAGATTATAGGAGGCCCAATAAATCCTATGGTATTGGTGTATGAACACGTCTAACACCAGTACAATTTATATATGGCAATAAAACTCATGAAATTATGTTAGCGTTTTAAACTCTAACATATTTGATTAACAACAACCTTAATCAATTAATATCTTACAAAACCAAGTTGTATTCATTAATGGAGTCAATATGTGTCTTAATGACTTATCCAATGAACACTTATACGGAAAAACGATTCAAGTTGTTCAAGTTCCTGATGAGTATAGAGACATCTTATGGAAGAATTATTAAATCGAGAATAAAAATGAAAAAGAATCGAGTACCAGCGAATAAGGTAATAGAGAGCAATTGATATTAAATTATTAATGAAGTGTTTATTATATCTTAGGAATTAAAAATGAAAACAAGTTGATTTTGGAAAAGTAAAATAAAATATACATAATATTTGAAATTATTAATTGAGGGTATTAGATATGGACATGTGTAATTGATCTATTAGATTACAGTCCAAAAATTAAGAACAATTAATATTTTAAAGGGCAGTTAAGGTTTTTTTTTTTTTTTTTAAATTTAAATTATTTGTGACTTTTATAAATGTGATCAAATTGGTTATCATATTTTTCCTAAATACTAAATTAGTCTCTGTTTGTAGATGTTACATATAAGGTTATTATAAAGGTTTAACGGTACGTGTTAAATATAACAGTTGACTTTAACAATTTTAGTTAAAGTACGTAAATACCCTTTAGTTATCATATCATAGTAAAGTTGTTTTATCTTTTGTGTATTAAATTCACCATTATAATTACAATAAAATCGAAAAATATTATTAATGTAACACCATTTATACCTTTCTTATTTAAAATTTTCTAAAAAAAATATAATTGTTTTTAATAAGACAATGACAATTATACAATTATTTAATAAATAAAGTTATCATCCATTTCCAGTTTAATCTTTTACCATTTTTGTATATATATTTTGTTAATATTATACAAACACTATTGTCAAAATTATTCAAAAAGAAAAACCCATAAATAAAAAAATAAAAATATACATTTGTATAAAAAAAACCGTGCATGTGTCATTATTTTATTGTTTAGTTGTAAATTACAAATTTACCCTTACACTGTTAAAGTTGATTGACGGAATTTAGCTAAAGGAACTAATTTGGTGTTTGAAAAAAATGTAAGGACCAACTTGGTCACTCATTGCACTATTTTAAATTATATGAATGAAATGTAAATGATCCGGAGAAAGTACGACAAAAACCTTTGTACTCTTTGGTATTTTTATATGTAATGAATCTTCAAATGATCTTTTTATCTCTTTTGTGCCATAAATATGTTTATGCATTAGAAATCATTAGATTGCATTTTAAATTACACCGAATATATATAATTGATTACTTGCCAATTGTTTTGATAAAATCATAGTATCAAATGTTTTGATTTTAAAGATTTGAAGTATCTAAACATCGGTAAGTATGTATTAGTTCTTTCCAAATCTCATCTTAGTTCATATAACGAAGGTACTAAAAAGATCCCAAAACAGTTTCAAATTTAATTATTTGCCATAATTAAGTTATTGTATACTGAAAAAAATATACAAGTATTATATATGGTAAATAAGTTTGGAGATCATATTTACATATAAAAGAATATATAACAATATTTCAGGCTAAAGATAATTTGTTTACAAAAATAAAGGATTACTTGATCATTGTACTTAATAAATAAATAAATAAATAAATAAATAAATAAATAAATAATGTATTACAAGTAAACAGATCCAAAGTCCAAAGTCCAAACCAGGTGAAAGTATATATAGTATGATTCTATACTAGTCAAAACGATGCAGTACTCTATTCATATAAAATGGTTTTTTTTTTGTGGGTGAGGTGATTTGTTGTGTTTGGGTGACTCGGTTGAGACCATTTAATGGTACTATGTTAGGTGTTTGTGTTAGAACTGCATTTTGGTGGGTATACAGTGGGCGGCTCAACTGATTTAGAGTCGGTTTAAAATATATATAAATTAAATCATTTAAAAAAAAAACTAATCATTTTATCTCTACTGTGACTCAAATTTATAAATAAATAAAATTAAAGCTAATATATATTTAAATATAAAACAATTTCTAACTGAAAAATAAGAAGAAAAAAAGAGTAGAACCAAGTTACTCCAATTAAATTGCAATTGAAAATTTTTAAATTTGATTTTTTTTTATAAAAAAAAATAACTACTTGATTTATTAGACAATTGAAAAAAAAATTAAAAAAAATAACTAAAATTTTAAATTATAATTTACATATCAGAATCTCTTAAGGTTTTTTTAAAGATAAATAGATAATATATTTAAAGAATATTACAAATTGATGTGATTTAACTTTAAAAAAAATTGTCATAAGGATAAAATTTTAGTAAAAGAGAGTTGTAGTTACATTTGTATTGTTATAGATAAATTACAATGAACGTTTAAGGGTTTTTTAATAATAAAAATGCTTAAAAAGTAGGTTATAGATACTTTTATATTGAGTAATGATTTCTAAATAATTTTTATATTATTAATATTATCCTATTTTCTAAGCAGTAATAGTAAAAACAACAACAAATGTATTTCTATATATTTTGATTAGGAATTTTTTGTATTTAATAATATCATTAAAATTTATGATAAATGGGACCCATATTTTTTTTTTCCGTTTTGAGACCCGAAGCTCATACTTTAGTTGCTCTGTCTAATAACGGGCTCTATATGTATGTATGTATGTTTATTCTCTAGTGTTTAATTAATAATTTTATTGAATATTCAATGTCTAAAACAACACATGAACTTAACATAGGATATTGGTAAATTTTATTAATTTTTCTAATAACATCGTCAAATTTTATGATAAATGACGCCCCAATTATTTTCGTTTTTTTTTAGGCTTTAAGCTCATACTTTGGTTGCTTTGCCTAATAGCGAGCTCTATGAATATATATGTATGTCTATTCTCTAGTGTTTGATTGATATTTTTATTGAATATCTATCCAATGTCTTGAACTCCCCCTGAACTTAACACAGGATTACGGTAGCTTAATCCTACTGTTTACATTTGATTTCAGATTTTCACATTCTATGCGGCTTTGTTAGAACAGGTAGGTGAACAACATAAACAGTTTATGTTTACCTTATATATGTTTTCCTTTTAAATGCTTGTCACCATCATCAAACATTGACAAATGCTACAGTACAAGAAAAAAAAAGGATAATATCAATAAACATATTTGGAGATGTATGAATATTTTGACCTCGCTAATAACAAAATAGTTATACAATACGGTTCCGGATTGCATCAGGAATGTCCTAAAAATCGGGATCTGAAACAGGGTTGACACCCATTTCATAAGCATGTTTAAAAAATTCGGTTGTGTAAAGGTCAGAAACAAGTGAGTTGATTGACACTCCTTTGAACCTAGGCCATAAACCACCAACAAATAGAAATTTAAGTTTGTAAAATCAACCACAACAGATAAATGTACAGAGTTAAGAGATTGGTAAGCATACCTAGCAACCGCCATTGCATGAGAACACAAGAAGTCATCTAAATCCCATTCACGGAATGAGCAAAAACGTTCGTCAAGGTCGACGATTGTTTCCTTCCATTTGTCGTCTACCTTAAATTTATTAAAGAGAATGAAATGAATCTCACACCGTTGTGTTGTATCTGTCTTATTGTTGATGTGTTCGTCTGCAAACGTTGTCAAGTATGTAGACATTTCACGTGTATTTGTCCGACGATTGTAGAACTACATTTACAACAAATCTCTGATATATTATGCCATTGCTATGATAGGCGATTTTTGGACTGCAACTAGACAAGAATGTATTGATTCAACAATGTTGATGGTCATAAAAAAGTACTTCTTTATAAGACAATGTGAACGTGAAAACTTCTTTATTCCAACGCCCTGCAACTCATCGTAAATCTTACGGTAGGTTTCTTTCAACTTAACCATTAAACAGTCAAAATCCTCGATACGGTACGCATATGTAGCGCGGTTGATTGCAGTATTTTTGATCTAAATCAATTTAAAAGAAAGTTCGTTCACTGAGATCAGTGATTCTACTAACTGAACACTAATTAGTCTAATTAAAATCTAATATAAGTGCAAGAAAACTAAATGGCATAACGCTTGTCTTGGGTTGGTATTCTAATTTACTAATATGAAAGATCAATTAAACTAAATTACTCACAAGCTCACACGAAAAATATATGAAAATGAAGGAATACTAGGGAATTAATGCAACCTAATTAAACTTCTCAATGTAATTCATAAGTCTCATTTAAGCATTTAAATCCAATTGATAGGGTTTGTTTCATGAAGCACTTAATCATTCCCATTACTCACACATGGTCATGTAATGAGCAATGGTTAGAATTAATTTTTTTAATTAAAACTCTAAACCAAATAACACATAGCATGGTCATGCATATGGAAATTTTCTCAATTATTAAGCTTGCAGTTAAGAACTAAATGGGAAGGTCACCAACATCTAACCCTAGACATCATAGATAAACTAATCCTCACACAAACATTCATTGAGGTCTCATTTGAATATAAGTAGAGAAATTAGAGCAAGTATTTCAATAAAAGAGACTATCAAGGTATTTAATTAAAAACCATTAGACTAAGGATAACGAGAGTTGTTCAACCGGTTTTCATTAATCCCCTAACTAAGAAATTAGTTACACATCAAGGAAAATAAATAAAACAAAGAAGAGTTAAAGAAGAAACCAAAGTTGGTCATTGAGGTTTCTTGACTTGTAAGCCTCCTCTTCTTGCCTTCCAAGTTCCAAGATGGATGGATGGATTAAATCTAAGGATGGTGATGGAAGGGTGGAAGTAGTCCAAAAGTTTGTGTGGCTGATGATGCTTTTCCCAAAACTCATATGGGTATTTATATGGGTCCAAAAATAGGTTAAGAATCAACTAGTGGTGTAAAAATGGACTGGCCTGGCCCATTAGGCACAGCCTGGCCAGTCCATTTGTGGAAACAGGCCTGGCTGGGCCTGGCCCACCACGGTATCTCCAGCCGGCCCAGCCCGACCTATTTCCCAAACCCAGGCCCGGCACGGCATGCCGGCCTGCCTCAGGCGGGTCGTGCCTTGTCCGACAGGCCAAGCCTGGAGGGTTTTTTTCTTTTTTTTTTCAAAAAAGGCAGGAAAGGGAGGGGCCTGGTACGCCGGCTTGGCGTGCCATGGTGGGCCGACCTGTCAGGCCTCGTACCAGTGGCCCAGGCCTTGGCCTGGCACGCTTCCTTCACGGGTCGTGCCAAGCACGGCCCGTTGTCTTCGTGGGCCAAGAGGACTGGCCTGTCACGGGCCGGCCCATTATTACACCACTAGAATCAACCTAGGGACACATGCCTCGTACTGTCGCATCGTTGATTGTAGCGGTTGTCCATGACGGAAACCCAACCACGACATCTCATTTCTTTGCTCCGCGTCTTCTCTTCAGGCAACACCTCGAGCGACAATGTCCAAGGAAGTTTGTCTCTCAGTTTGTCACGATCTTCCATGACAGAACTTAGACAGCGACATGTCGCTTCTTTGGTAGATTGCGCGCGATCTCCAAGCGACAATTCGGGCGACTTCTGAAAATAATTTGTTGTCGCTCGTGATGTTGCGTCTGTCCATGACGACCCTCCACGACTGAGATAGCTCACCTTTTTGCTCAAGTTTCTGATTTCCAGCACTCTTGAGTCCCAACTTCACCCAAATCACCCAAATGATACCCACAATCATGGAATCCTGTAAAAACACTCAATTGAGCCATTAAATTCTTGATTTTACTTGAGAATTGAGCAATAAGCATAGGATGGGGGACTCGAAATTTAGTGTTATCATGGCTCGATCAACACCCCCAAACCTAGCCTTTTGCTCGTCCTCGAGCAAAATCAAGAGAAAACACCAACAAAAAAAAAACAAGCAAACAACACGAAGACTCGATAAAAACAAAAGAAATATAAACAACAATAACTCAAAAGCCGTATTTTCAACTGGTGATGAGATGCAAAGAGGTATGGATAAGGAGAGTAGCACATGCAAAACATTCTCAAGCAACTCGAAGGCACTCACGGAACACTCGAACAATATAAATCCCACACCTAAAGTGCTCTCATGTCGGGAACTACTCACTCTCACACCTCGAGCATAATTCGTTTTGACTCTAAACCTCACATGGACATTCTCTTTTCTTTCCTCTCGGAGTCCTAAGTTCACACTCATGAAAAGTATGCAAGGATAGAGTTATGCATGAGAGTCAAATACTTGCATATAATAAGAAATGAAACGTTATTATTTTGGTGAATTAGCCTAGGAAATGAATCAAATGCCACGGACGTGGAAGATCATGCTTCAACAAACATTCCCAATATAGATTTCATAGTAGATCATTTAGGTCTTCCCTTTGGTTGGAATGGGGTCATTGGGTGAAATATGGTGAACAAAGAATAGGAAATGGAATTCAAAAGTCACCATTCTTGCTAAGACACTACACGATACACCCAATACTTAAGCTCTATTCATATCACTCGTGCATTAGTGATTAGGCTTGACTTTTCATTACACTTGTGCTATACATGAGTTCTCTACTAGTGAGTATTTTACAATTATATACAAGACTCTTATTCCCTTTTTCTTTTCTTTTTTTAATTACACTTTAAGCTCATAAGTGCACATTTTTGCACTTTTACATTTGTGAGTCTTTTGCCTTGCACATTTACAAATCTAGACTAATTACACGCTAACTTTTAAAATTTAGAGTTTTTCTACCTTTCCACCACAACATAACATATCCTAACAAGATTGACAATGAGGGTAGGCATGTGTTTAGGTTTAGGCTATACTGTGTAATGTGGTTCCAAAAGAAAAGTGAGTGTTTGGTCTCAAAATTGGCTTGGAAGCACACAAATAGGGACATGGAATGTGTTTAGCCTAATATGAGTAGTTAAGCACATACATTGCCTAAAATCATTTCCACCATCTCATCTATCAAGGGAATGTAAGTATCCATCAAACAATCCACAAATATAATGCAATGTGATATCCTATGGCAAATGATGCGCATGACGAGATAAATGTTTAAGATGAAACAATGATAACACTCAAATACACTTTTTACGGCTTGTGTTTGTGAACTTACTAGGTGGTCCCACTATTAAATCAGAGTTTTTGAGCACCAAGTCCCCTCAACTTGAACACAAAAGGATGGGACAAGCCTATTAAGTGCAAGTGAGACCCTAGAGTGACAACAAGATGCTCAATCGAGCACATTATGCATAAATAAACTCTTACACAAACACACACTCAAAGCATCACACCCAAGCTACTTACAGCTCGAAAATTTTGGTCATGCGACTATTTTTGAAAATTTTGACTCAAAATGAAATTTAGGACTCAATAAAACCAAAATGACCGAAACCGGTGTCGACACCCCCAAACTTAAACCCAACATTGTCCCCAATGTTGACAATGAGAGCCCAGCGAGAAAGACACATAAACCACAACCAACACAATACATTTCAACAATATAAAATAAATTAAAATAAAGCAAAGGCTCGATCAAGATGACATAGAAAGCTCTTAATGGCAATTAAACATCAACCATAACACAATACAACACACACCTTTAGTCTAATCGCAAATTAAACAAACAAAAGAAAAGATGTAAAAGTACCACTACGATAAAAATCAAATAACTAAAGTAATTAAAACAAGTACGAAATATAACTGAAAGCAGTAAAACCAACAAAACAAGTTTAGCTACACAAGAACAACTCAAAGCAAATAATGAGGTGGTGGTGGTGGTGGCCAAATGTGCTTCAATTTTCATTATTTTCAGTCAATCTCACCCACAAATCCTCTAAAAACACAGAATCACTACCAATAAAGTTCACAACAAAAACAAACCTTTTTATTCACACAAATATGCATAAATTTGTTTCAACCCCAAAGATTCCACGAATTCCCCAAATCAACTCTAGAATGTGTAAATGTAAGTTGAACTAGGATTTGAGACTAACAGGGCCTAAAGTAAGTGAAAAGAAGAAGGAATTACCGATTGTATGGGTTGGAAGTCTTCGACATCGCGTGGAGGGAGAATTTTCACGATTAAGGTTTGAATTTTTGGTAAGAGGATGCCCTACCATGAACTGATGTTTTATACCAGATGTTTGTCGCGGTCAAACTGTCACGGTAGTCTATGACGAAATCCATGACCGCGACACACCGCCTCTTCGTTTTGGTCCTAAAATTCTGGTGTGCAACCACGCCACAGTTGGGGCGACATGTCGAGCGACAACAACCCTTAGAATTTATGGTGTGGTTGTGTCGCGGTCTTCCATGACGGAAAACCAGACCGCGACACACCACTTCCTTGCTCGTTTATTGTCACGTCTGTGCATTAACGACACCTTAGGTGACATCAACTCTTTGATTTTGTCACATGGAAAGGTCGCGGTCATTCATGACGACATCATGACCATGACATACCTGGAAAATTCCCTCTTGAGGCCTTTCAATGGACCTAAGTTCCTAATCTGCACACATACTCAACAATAAACATATCAAGGGCATTTTCTTGAACAATTTAGCTTGGTAATCACTAGACTTGCAATTAAAATGAAAATCACCCATAAACCTATGCTTTTCCACACCTTGCACTATTAACACAATTAATCTTTTAATCAATTAAGGTGTGGATCAACTTAGACTTGTAAGTGAAGTAGAATCACTACCATTCACAATTATTATGCAAAATTAAAAGTTATTGAAAGGAAAGATACCTAGGTGGGTTGCCTACCACCAAGCGCACTATTTAACGTCTAGGCAAGACGTGGTAAGAGCACCGTGGCTCCTGAAGCTCTATCACTTCCAACCAAGTAATCTTCCCATCAACGAGAGTGTATCTTGCTTTGTGAAGTTCATCTTTCTGGACTCAAACTTGTGGAATCTTCCTTCGCCTTCCTTTATGCATATTCCGTCTCTTTTTGCACACTTCCATAAATTCAACACATTTGGCCTTTTTATGACCCCTAGTGTGGTAAAAATGACATTTGTAAGGAAAATATGACGAACTACCTTTGATCTTCTTAATTCTTGCTCTCGGATGATTTTCATCTCTCTCGATGGTGTGGAGTTGCGAAGTTTCTTCATCTATGATTTGGTCCTTGGTCAAGGTTTCAATTGTTTGTTCTACCCTTTCAAGCTCCAATAAGCAGTCACATTCCTTAACCTTTGCTACCTTTAAAGCAATTTCTTTTCTGCTCAACTCCTCTTTGATGGCATTGATTTCCTTATCCTTTTGTTCAATTTGTCATTGCATCTTTCGAGTGCTTCGGGTAAAGTTTTCTTCTTGCTCTTCTACTAGCCTAGCAAGATCTTCCTCCCTTTTTATTGCTTCATCCCTTTCTTTCTTAAGAGTTTCCACTTCCTTCATTAAATACTCATGTTCACTCTTAAGTCCATTGGTCTCTACGGATGCATCTGCCGTACAAACTTCTTTGACTTGACTGTCTTCTTTACCCTTGTCCTCAAAAGTGCTAGGATTTCATCCAAATACTCAATTGGGTTCCTAGAATAGTCTTCTGCCTGAAGTGTACCCACAGCAAGGCAATCAATTAAGCTAGTGACTTTCTTCAACCTTCCCGGAAATAGAACCGGTGGGATGTAGGGATCGGGTGACTTGTGTAGTAGGGATTTCTTCTTAGGAATCTTCTCTACTCTTAATTCATCTTCTTCTACCAAAATCTCCATCTCGATTTCCTCTTTCGATTCTTTAGCCTTTTTCTCCTCGGGCTCTCCACTTGTCTTTCCGGTGTCTAACACTTGGGCATTTCTCAGAACTATCACTGCCTTAGCTTGTTCATTCCTGTGAATTGTGTCAGCTACCTACTCTAATTGTGTCACCAACTTCTTCACTGATGCCTCTAAGTTGGTGAACCTTTGCTTTGTTGCTTGAAGGAAATTATTCAAGTTCTGATCTGTCTGTTGTGAACTCTGAGCAAGGGTAGTCACAATGTCCTCCAAAAGACTCTTCCTAGGCTGATATGAAGTCACATCTCGATTACCCGAGTTGTTCCATTGCTGCCCATTTAACCTTTGGCCTTGGTAGTTCTGATCTTGGTTATTGAAAGTCTTGTTTGGGTCGGACCATGAGAAGTTGGGATAGTTGCACCACCCCAGATTGTAAGAGTTAGAATATGGATCATTTATTCCTCTTTGAAAATTTAGGGCTTGGACATCTTCCGTCTCATAAATTACCATCTCTCTACCTTGATGGTCCGCTTCATTCACCATGTTTGCCCTTAAACACCAAAAACAAAAGTACCAACGAAGTAAAAAGAAACTAAAAAAATGAAAATAAAACTAACTAACAAAATAAAATAAAATGACACACACTACCTAACTCAAACTAATTAGGCTCAACTAATGAATATACATCGATCCCCGGCAACGGTGCCAAAATTGATTGCAGTATTTTTGATCTAAATCAATTTAAAAGAAAGTTCGTTCACTGGGATCAGTGATTCTACTAACTGAACACTAATTAGTCTAATTAAATTCTAATATAAGTGCAAGAAAACTAAATGGCATAACGCTTGTCTTGGGTTGGTATTCTAATTTACTAATATGCAAAAATGACTGAATGCTAGGGAATTAATGCAACCTAATTAAACTTCTCAATGTAATCCATAAGTCTCATTTAAGCATTTAAATCCAATTGATAGGGTTTGTTTCATGAAGCACTTAATCCTTCCCATTACTCACACATGGTCATGTAATGAGCAATGGTTAGAATTAATTTTTTAATTAAAACTCTAAACCAAATAACACATAGCATGGTCATGCATATGGAAATTTTCTCAATTATTAAGCTTGTAGTTAAGAACTAAATGGGATGGTCACCCATATCTAACCCTAGACATCATAGATAAACTAATCCTCATACAAACATTCATTGAGGTCTCATTTGAATATAAGTAGAGGAATTAGAACAAGTATTTCAATAAAAGAGACTATCAAGGTATTTAATAAAAAACCATTAGACTAAGGATTACAAGAGTTGTTCAACCGGTTTACATTAATCCCCTAACTAAGAAATTAGTTACACATCAAGGAAAAGAAATAAAACAAAGAAGAGTTAAAGAAGAAACCAAAGTTGGTCATTGAGGTTCCTTGACTTGTAAGCCTCCTCTTCTTGCCTTCCAAGTTCCAAGATGGATGGATGGATTAAAGTGTCTAAGGATGGTGATGGAAGAGTGGAAGTAGTCCAAAAGTTCGTATGGCTCATGATGCATTTCCTAAAAACTCATATGGGTATTTATATGGGTCAAAAATAGGTTAAGAATCAACTTAGGGACGCGTGCCTCGTACTGTCGAGTTGTTGATTGTCACGGTTTTCCATGACGGAAACCCAACCGCGATATCTTGCTTCTTTGCTCCGCGTCTTCTCTTCAGGCGGTACCTCGAGCGACAATGTCCAAGGAAGTTTCTTTCGCTTGGTTTGTCTCGGTCTTCCATGACGGAACTTAGACCGCAGCATGTCGCTTCTTTGGTAGATTACGCACGATCTCCAAGCGATAATTCTGGCGACTTATGAAAACAATTTATTATCGCTCATGATGTCGAGTCTGTCCTTGACGACCCTCCACGACCGCAACAGCTCACCTATTTGCCCAAGTTTCTAATTTCCAGCACCCTTGAGTCCCAACTTCACTCAAATCACCCAAATGATACCCCCAATCATGGAATCCTGTAAAAACACTCAATTAAGCCATTAAATACTTGATTTTACTCGAGAATTGAGCAATAAGCATAGAAAGGGAGACTCGAAATTTAGTGTTATCATGGCTCGATCAGCGGTAGTAAATGGAAATTATATCATCCCTCTGCTTGCAAAATCTTTTGAGATTTTGTGCTTAGTGGTATGCACAAATCCCATGTATTCATTAAGCGTATTAAAGTTTATTAGCCAATCCAAATATTTTTTACAGGTTCAATAGAATACACACATGATTCCTAAATAGATTAGGCATGCATGTGAGGTCCATAATAAATTCGTCATGCATGCATGGGAGATTTGGCCAATAAGGCTGCGTTTTAATTTTGATATTCAAAACAATATTTATTGCTTTTTAAATTTGAAATCCATTAAATGTGTTTCAAATTTAAAAAGAAGGGATTTACTACATTGGGAATAGAAATATGTATCATTAATTTGAATTGGAGAGATCAAATGGTGACCGGCTGCATGAGATTAATGATGGACAGCAAGTTAAAATGTCATGTACGAAGTATGTGCCAATTAAAATTGCATGTTGTCATGTTGCACCGAAGGGCAGCAGTGTTTTTCTTCAACTATTAATCAATGATTGATCGATAAAGTATTGAGATACGATTTTTTTTTGTTTTTGAAAAATGGATAGATTAATTAGAATAGAGTGTTTAGTATGGTAATAACAAATTAAGAAGAGAGAGTTTAATACAAATATTTAATCTAATAATTTAGGACAGAGATTTTTCTTTTTTAAATAATTAATTAGTTTTGAGTGTCTTTAATTTTTTTATCTTGTTTAGTAATTTTAATTAAAATTAAAATTTTCATTAATAAAAAAAACATAATTGGAGTGTAAATAGATAATTTGTTGATCATTTGTGTTACAAATGGGTTTGTCATGATATTGTTCGCTAGAGAGCCTCACGGGTTTAAAACGTGTCATACTAGGAAAGGGTTTCTCCTTACAATCCATAAATTATCTAATTGCATTCCAATTTTTTTTTTATTACTGAAAATGTTAACATGAATAAAAATTACTAAAAAGACAAAAAAAAAAGTTCAAAAAACAATCCGAACTAATTATATTATTAAAAAAAATTATCTCTCCCAAATCATTAGATTAAATATTAAGTATTAAACTCTCTCTCATAAATATGTTATTACCATAATAAGCACTCATTTCTAATTACTCTCTCTCTATTTATTAATGAATTGCTTGGTTGTGTATTTTGTGTTGTTTTTCGATCTTACATTTTCGAGACAAGGTTGTTCGTTATTGGTAAATTCTGGATGATGCGGCACGTCAGGATAAGACTAAGGTCGGGGGTGCAACGTCACCAGAAGGCGATCAGATTAAGTAAACCAAAGTTGGTCAAAGAAGACCCGGCCAATCCCCTCTCCCTCCTCCTCTCCCCCTACCAAGATAATGCAAACGATCAGGTTAGTATATCCAATCGGGTCACCAAGACGGTCGGGGTCAGGGTCAAGAAAAACCGTCGATCGGGGGAAGTAAATCTGGTCGGGTGAAACAAGCGGTCGGTTGCATGACACGTGGACAACACTCAGATTTAATGAAGTTACAAATCAAACATGGAGAGAATGAGCCCTACTTAAATAAGGTGTCTAGAAGTACACTTTGATGAGGAAGTAAATTTTCTTATACAAATCAAAGTCAAGATTAGGCAAGAGATCTAATACAGTCGAAACATAACCAATGCAAAGGAAGGAAGAAGGAAACATGACTCCAATAAGTTAGAGTTTCATTTAATTACGGGAACTTTCCTTACTTATACATCAAGAATTAATGTTCTATGCATGTATAAATAGACCCTAAATACCCATAAAGGAACTAACACAATTTTCACTAGCAAGAGCGTGAGGGAGATTGAGTGTGTAATCTTTTCTTAACATAGTGAATTCTTGTTGTCGGTACTAGCAACCGTGGACGTTTCCCCACACTGGGGTTTTACTACGTAAAAACTTTGTGCCTTGTTTATATTCCCTTCACTTTGGTTTTCAAATAGTTATCATTCTGCATCAATTATGTGACGGGAGGTTAATCCAAAAATCATCGTCAACAACTGGCACTAGAAGGAGGGGGTGAACCTCTGGTAGTTTTTATTTTACATGATTAATTTTGAAATCAGATAGCTAAGGGTGATACCATAGACACCAGTAGAGATAAAAGTTCATCTCCTCGCAACGTTGATGCTTCACATGATGCCAGTCTCTGATCCAGTTGATGTCACCACTATAGGAGAAGATCCGTCCTTAAAGACCCCGCCATCCACCAGACCTGATACTGTTACATCCTCGGGTGTAGCTGTCGAGGTCTCCCTAGAAGCGTTCAAGCAGATCCAGGAATCCTTGTAACAAGTCATCGAAGATGCCGCTAAGCAAGGGATCAGCATATCAGCTACAGCTAACCTAAGTTCGTCGTATCAACTTTCCACATCGATCGTAGCCCAGGAACCTAAGGTGTGCTCTGAGATAGTAGCGATCACTCCAGGAGCACCTCAGAAACCTTGAAGAGATAGGACAGAACATAATGAAAAAGAGGGCGCTCGCGTAGAAGAGATAGTCTAGAGTCTTTTTCACTAGAAGATGTGGAGAGGTACACTGGAGCTGAAACCTATAACGAACAAGCTTACAGATATGATGGCTAGCGTAAAAGGTCCTACTAGCATTTAAGTGGCGATGAAACAGTCCCTAATAGGCGTAGATGCCTAGATCAGCAGGCGGGTCCCTCGGGACCTATATGGGCTCACTATCCATCAGAGGTTAGACTAGCGTGGAGAGCCAGAATGAGAGTGCGAAATTCCCCTTATGAGGATAGCAGCCCTGGAGCAAAGGTAGAACTAATTCTATAAGGTAGGCCCATTTTTTAGAGAGATTCAGAATTTCGTATGTGGAGCAATTCAAAGCCAACAATGACCTCGCATGAGCATGTAAGAAGATACCAAATCATAATGGCACAATATGATTATGATGGCGCCCTCATATGTCGCATGTTCCCGCAAACATTGGGAAACCAGGGGTCCAGATGGTTTGGAGGATTGTCCACAGGCTCCATTACGAATTTTGATGAGTTAGTACAAGCGAAGGAAATCCATATCAACCTTGTCAACCCTGAAGCAGAGGAGAGACGAGAAGTTGAAAGACTACCTGACTAGATTCTCGCAGGAGGTGTCAGATAGGCAAGACCCCAACGATGATACAGTAGTATCTGTGTTCATCAACAACTTAAAACATAACCATTTGACCTTAAGCCTAAGGCAAAGAGGGCCGACCACGTACGCAAGCATGGTAGACCGCATCAGTGGATACGCCATGGCAGATGAGGAATAACTAGCCCACGGTGAAGAACTCGTACACGGGGGCTAGCCCAAAAGTACCCAAAAGTATAAATACGGTAACCTAAAGAATAGCGGCAAGGGGAAGCAGAAAGGCAATAGAGGAAACGGTAAGAATGGACGGAAAGACGATGACAAAGGTGGTAGGCAATTCAAGCGGTAATACATTAAGTACACTTTGTTGGCCAAAGAGCAGGAAGAAATCTTGAATGTAATAGGAGATAAGAATTTGTACAGGAAACCCCAAAGCAGTCAAGTTTTACTGGAAAGACATCACCAAGTATTGCAGGTTCCACTAGGATAACGACCATGAAACCTTCAAGTGTTATCAGATGAGGGATTACATCAAAAAACTGAATAGAGAATGACACCTCAAAGACATGATCCTCAGGAGTGTTGATGATCGGTGCAAGAACACCACAGTAGAGGGGCAAGATAGGGGTCAGAAAAGCCCCAAAAGAGATCTAGGTAATAGGGCAATCAATACCATATTTGGTGGACAATACACCGGGAGTAGTAGTCAAGAGAAGATGTCTGAAGTTACAGAAGCTGTAGATGGGTAGAGAAACATGGGGATGAATCTGTTGTTAGGATTATGCTCGATAGCAAGAGTGTAATATTGTAATTAACAATCTTTTCATATGAATAAAATGATTTCTAGTTTAACAAATCTTATAGCATTTATAGTTTAATTATTATAATTTTCAAAAAGTAAATAATCATAAGGTCAAAAGACTATGAGAAAAGAAGAATTGTTCATACATCTAGATATGTGTGAGGTAGATACAATTCTTTAGTCAGTCTTGAATAATATTCACAACTTAAGATAGAAGGTTGGGCGCCTTTATTTTGTCAAAGTTGTAGATTCTTTTGCTAGCATTTGAGTGGGGTCAAATATGTTATGATAAGTCTAAAATCATCAAAGTGTGGTGTCTTTGGGTAAAAGAATCTAGTGCACTGGGTGCATTGAATATGATCAAAATGAAATACTTTATCTAGAACCGTCAATGGATAAATGTTTTCATTTGAAGACAATCGGAGAGTCTATCTCAATCCAGAGATAAATGATGGACTTATGGTTGCAAGTGTTATCATTTGAGCTATCAATGACTACGATTATATAGCATAGTCTATTCTCGATAGTTTGGTGGTATTCATTTGTTAATCGATAGAGGACTTCATTTATAGATATGGACATCGTGGCTCCATTTATTGAATGAAAGTAGAATACTATCATATGGATGTTTTGAGGTATTGGATATTAAATCTTAACGTTAAGTTTTCAATAGTGTCTATTGAAACATGGCTTCTGGACAAGTCAAAATATCCAAGTTCAAAATGTGGTCATATGAGTAAATATGGTAACTTGGAGAGCTATAGGCGGTCTATGAGCTCTTGGCGATTACCGGTATTCTTTACGAGGATACACTTTCTTCAATAAAGTTGTCTAGGGTACGAATGAGTAACATCAACTTATTCTATCTTTATTTAAGAGTTCAATTTTAGTTCTTTAGTGGAATGAATTAAAATTAAATAGATCGGACTTAAGTGAATCATTTGTTGATTGAGATTGGGTTGTGTCTATTGGAGCTTAAATTTAGATAGCCCGCCAAGATCCCCAATTCACACGAACTTGCATGGATCACTTGATATATTCTACCGGACCAATAGGGGTCCATCTAGAATTGTAATAAGGAATGTGAATTTGTTTCTTTTAGTAAGAATAGGTCTAGTTCACATGTGAACTTTTTTATTAAAGTCCAATGGATTTAATAAAATGAGAAAAAAAATATATGGCCTTAATACTGTGTATGGGCGGCAATGGCTATGGATAATAGCTTTAATATATTATTTTATTTTATTATTTAATTAAATGACAATTAATTAATTTTTTGATTAATTAATTATTTAATTAAAAGTCAAAATCTTTTCCTATTAGGAGATCGTCTCCTAAAACTATACTATTGTTGGTAGTATAGTTAATGTTAAAAACTATATTTGATAAGTAGATAAATAAAATGAGTTATTTATCTAATCAAATTAGGAAGTCTTTAACATGGTTACAAACACACTATTGAGTAGGATTAGGAGTCTTGGTGTAGGAAAGAATTCTTTTAGGAAAAAGATTCTTGGTCACCAAGTAAAACTACTTAGTGGTAGAATTCTTATTTGAAAAGGATTCATAACCACCAAGTTGATCTACCTAGGAATAGGATTCTTGTTTATCAAGTAATCCTTCTTAGGAAAGATTGAACTCTCCTAACCTATATAAAAGACCAAAATTTTGTCCAACACAATATAGTTATAGGAGTAGTTAGTTTTCTTTTTAGTTAAGGATTCTAACTACCAAATAAATCCATCTAAGGAAAGGATTCTTGCCAACCAAGTGAATCCTTCTTAGGAAAGGATTTATGAACCTATATATATGTGTGAATAATTTCGGTCATGACTAAGGCATTAGAGAGGAATTTCGGCCAAGCTTTATTTGAGAAAGAAAAAGTTTCGACCATCACAGGAATTTTGAGGGAGAAAAATTTGATTTTACTCTAGGCAAAATTCGATCATCTCTAATCAATAGTGTGTGAATTCGGCCAAGTAGAGAAAAAAGACGAACGTTTTTGTATTCGATAGTATACTAATATTCTTTACATCAAAAGGGTTTTGTGTACAACATCGAATCAAGGTTCACGCGAGTTACAATCAAATTGATTGATAATTCATAAGTGACCGGACGTTCTTGGATTTATCTCTTGGAGGATATTTGTAACTAACAAAGAAAATATATTTGCTTTGTCTCCAATACAATTTAAAGAAAGGGAGCCCACACTCCAAGATGATTCACGTTCGTGATTGGATTGGAAGATCTTGCGGAATCAATTCGACGCTTGTTCAATCGTCACGCGAAAAAGGTATGATACTTTATATACATCAATTAATCTAGAGTTAAGGTTCTCGTTGCATAAACGGGAAAAAACTTTATTTATACGCAAACCCTAATCTCATTTTTTTCTCACGCTTCCGTTACGTTTCTAAACTGTTTTTTCCCTACATATTGGTATCAGAGCCAGGTTGTACCCTTGATTAATCGATGTATGTGTTCGTGAATCTTTTTCTTTTATTGTATATATGCATGTTTTAGAAAGAGATGGCACTCTAGGTATTCGCATATATATTTACATTGGAATGTATGGATATATATATATTTATATATATATATATATATATATATATATATCTATATGTGGATTGTTATTGCTCAATTTTGGTCCTAGAATTTCAATGTAATTTTGTTTTAGGATTGTAACAAGAAGGGTGATCTATTATCACCATAATTTCTTTCTTGGTAGTTGCTAATTTTTTTTTTATTATTTTATTTTGATTGTTGTAATAATAATAAGAAAAAACTGCAGTATTTTGTTATGTAAATTCTTCTGTAATACATTTAAGTTTCGAAGACTCGAAGGTTTGAAGAATTAGGAGTAACCGGAACAAGTTTGGGACCGTGCAAGCAGTAACAACAAACATGCGTGCGAAGAGCACGCAGCCACGTTTGTTGTGGCATGGGCTGTGCACGGCAGCCCTTGTTGTAGCCATGGGCTGCACATGGCAGCCCTTTATGGGCTTGTAACATGCGCACGCCCATGGGTAGGGCAAGGGGTGCGCACGCCCATGGGAGGTAGCCGAGGGAGTCCGAAAGACGAAGGTCACATGAAGACTTGTTCGCCAAGAAAGAGTTCTTGTATTCCAAGATAAATGTAATTTACTTATTTTTCTAGGATGGACCAAAATTGTAACTATTTATATTTTTGTAAATATTGTAATGTGTGTCATTGTTTGATAACATGTCATATAGAATAGGAGTGACACTCATATATCTCTTTTGGTATGAACATGCATTGAATGGTTTAAGCATCTAAATTGACATCTAGATAACTTGGTAAATCATTCTTTGGAATTCGATCACACGCCTTAAACAATTGAGTGGGAGAAGGTGTTTTGGAACACCTACGGCCTCCAAGTTTAGTTGAGCTTTATGTTTCGTGAATAACCTCCCAAGAGGTATTCATGAATGGAATTTAGCAAGATACTTCCTTACAAAGATAGACTAGACAATTAGCCCAAACAATATATACTCCCAAAGGAGGGATATTAGTGAGGGATTCTATTGAAGGTCGATAACTTGGTAACACACTCAATGTACTTTTATTAATATCCTCCCAAGAGTTCTTGTTAATAAAATTGCAAGGCTAAAATTGAAAACGTTGGTTGTTATGTTAACAATTAGGTGGGACCTAGTCTAACTAGTAAATGGTGCGTACTCCCAAAGGAGGCGTGACATTTATGGGTGTTGGATCACCGTTGAATTTTTACAATTGAATTATTTTATTTAATTCAAGATAAATATTCAAAAGTGTTATATCATGATTGTTTACTTATATAATTTTTGTTATTAAAAAGAAATCATGACCCCATCCCTAATCAATATCCTAAAAAAATAATACTTTAACTGGTGATAATTATGTCACATGGAAAATGAATATTGGTTGTTGTTGCAAGCTGAAAAGTATAAGTTCATTCTATATATTCCTTAACCACCAAACTAATGAATCTACTCAGGAGCAAAGAGATGAGTATCAGTAGTGGAAGTCTTTAGAAGAGATGGCTAAATGTACGTTACATTATGGCTATCATCTCTAACGTGTTGCAACAGCAACATGAAGGAATGGAGACTGTTGCCGATATTATGATGTCTCTAGACAAGGATTCATATGGTTGGTAAAGCTGCTACTATTAAGACCCATTAGAAGGTCAAGAGAAAACAGAAAAAAAAAAAGTAACTTGAGCCTTCTTAGAAGGAGACCAAGAAAGTAACCAAGATCAAAGAAAATTGTTTCTTTTGTGGCTAAAAGGGTTAAAGGAATAGACTGGATAAGAATGAATTCAACTTGCATTTAGGCAATGGAACGTTGGTGTCTACTAGTGTAGTGGGAGATATTAGAATCAATTATGATTCTTATAGGCATTTAGATTTAATAAAACGTTTATTATGTACCACAATACAAGAGGAATTTAATTTCAGTCTCTTGTCTAAATAAATTTGGATATTCGGTTACTTTTAATAAAGGTTTTATTATTAGTAAGAATGACAAAATTATTTGTAAAGGTACATTGGAAAACGGTTTATTCTATTTGTATGGAAATATCTCTCACTTGTTAGACACGGAATCAACAGAACCTAATCATAAAAGAGTAAAATTATCAAAAGATGAAACCTACCTGTGGCATTTGCGCCTAGGTCATATTAACCTTAATAGGATTAAAAGATTGGTATGTGACGGACCTCTAAGTGACTTAAAGGTTGATGATCTACCAACTTGTGAATCTTGTTTGGAAGGTAAAATGACTAAAAGGTCGTTTACGACCAAAGGCGTAAGAGCCATCGAATGTTTAGGATTGATACACACTGATGTGTGTGGACCTATGAGCATTCAAGCTAGAGGTGGATATGAGTACTTCATCACTTTCACGGATGATCACTCAAGATTTGGCTATGTGTATCTCATGAGACATAATTCAGATGCTTTTGATATGTTCAAAGCATTTAAAGCTGAAGTGGAAAATCAGCTTGAGAAACATATAAAAATCTTGAGGTCCGATCATTGTGGAGAATATCTATCTGGTGAGTTTCAGCAATATCTTATTGATAATGGAATAATTTCTCAGTTTTCTGCACCAGGCACACCTCAACAAAATGGGGTGACAAAAAGGAGAAATAGAACTCTTTTGGATATGGTTAGGTCTATATTGAGTTATTCAGCGTTCCTTAGTTCTTTTTGGGGATATGCTTTACAAACAGCCATGTATATTCTAAACGATGTACCATCTAAGTCGGTTCCTAAAACACCGCATGAGTTGTGGACTGGGCGAAAGCCTAGTTTACAACACTTAAGGATATTTAGATGTCCTGTGTACGTGTTAAAAGGAAAGACAGATAAGATGGAGTCCCGTTCAGAAACATGCATATTTGTAGGGTATCCAAAAGGAACAAAAGGAACAAAAGGATATTATTTTTATAGTCCTTCATATCTTAAAGTATTTGTTTTGACAAATGCCAAATTTCTAGAGGAGGACTATATGAATAATTTTGTGTATAAAAGTAGAATTGTCCTAAATGAGCTTTTAGGAGATACAATTCCACAAAAGGTTACGCAACCAAGCATTATTGTAAGTTCCGTACAAACACAAGATCAACAATCTACCATACCTCGTCATAGTGGGAGGGTTATTAGACAACCCGTGAGATACATCGGTCTAGGAGAATCTGTAGAGAATCTTCCGGACGACGATGATCCCTATGCGTACTAGGAAGCAATGAAAGATGTTGATTGTCGCCATTGGCAAAAGGCAATGCAATTCGAAATTGAATCTATGTTCAAAAACAAAGTCTGGTCTCTTGTAGACTTGCCTAAAGGGATAAAACCCATCGGGTGCAAGTGGGGATACAAGAGGAAAAGAGGAATGGATGGAAAGGTGGAAACCTATAAAGCTAGATTGGTAGCTAAAGGTTATACACAGAAGGAAGGTATCGATTATGAAGAAACCTTCTCACCTGTGGCCATGCTTAAATCCATTAGGATACTCTTATCCATTGCAGCATCTCTAGACCTAGAGATTTGGCAAATGGACGTCAAGACAGCTTTCCTTAATGGAAGTCTTGATGAAAGCATCTATATGATGCAACAAGAATGATTCATTGAAAAGGGCCAAGAGGAAAGGGTATGCAAGTTGTAAAGATCCATATATGGATTGAAGCAAGCATCAAGATCCTGGAACATAAGGTTCGATCAAGCTGTAAAAGGTTTTGGATTTATTCAAAACCTTGATGAACCTTATGTATACAAAAGGATTAAAAGTGACAAGGTGGTTTTCCTAATTCTTTACGTTGATGATATACTACTCATCGGAAACGATGTAGGTGTATTGACATTAATAAAAGAATGGTTAGCAAAATAATTTGATATGAAGGACTTAGGAGAAGCAAGTTATATTGTTGGTATCCAAGTTATAAGGGATAGAAAGAATAGAACGATTGCATTATCCTAAGCTTCATACATAGACAAAATCTTATTTAGGTTTTCCATGCAAGATTCCAAGAAAGGTATGTTACCTTTCAGGCATGGAATCAAACTTTTGAAGGAACAAGTTCCTAAGAATGAGCATGAAGAGCAATTCATGAGTAGGATTCTGTCTGCTTTGGCAGTTGGAAGTCTCATGTATGCAATGCTCTGCACTAGACCAGATATTTGTTTTGTTGTGGGCATAGTTAGTAGGTTTCAATCGAAACCTGGTCCTGATCACTGGACGACAGTCAAGAATATTTTCAAATATCTAAGGAGAACGAGAGATTATATGCTTGTATACTCTGGAGGGGATTTAATTTCCGTTGGGTATACAGATTCTGATTTTCAGTCAGATTCTGACTCCAAGAGATCGACATCAAGATCTGTGTTTACCATTGGAGGAGGGGCAGTCATATGGAGGAGTATCAAGCAATCTTGTATTGCTAATTCCACCATGGAAGCCGAGTATGTTGTCGCATGCAAAGCTGCTAAAGAGGTTGTCTGGCTCCGCCAATTCTTAATTAACTTGGAAGTGGTTCCTGATGCAAATAAGTAGATCACTATCTATTGTGACAATAGTGGAGCAGTGGCTAATTTGAGAGAACCAAGAAGTCATAAGAGAGGGAAACACATTGAAAGAATGTATCACCTTCTAAGGGAAATTGTACATAGGGGTGACGTGACGATTACTAAGATCGCGTCAGCAGAAAATCTAGCGGATCCCTTTACAAAGGCTCTTCCTCAAAAGAGTTTTGATGGGCATCTAGAGAACATGGGGATGAGAGATATAACACATTTGCTATAGAGCAAGTGGGAGATTGTTATGATTATGCTCGATAGTAAGAGTGTAATATTGTAATTAACAATCTTTTCATATGAATAAAATGATTTCTAGTTTAACAAATCTTGTAGCATTTATAGTTTAATTATTATAATTGTCAAAAAGTAAATAATCATAAGGTCAAAAGACTATGAGAAAAGAGGAATTGTTCATACATCTAGATATGTGTGAGGTAGACACAATTTTTTAGTTAGTCTAGAATAATATTCACAACTTAAGATAGAAGGTTGGGCGCCTTTATCTTGTCAAAGTTGTAGATTCTTTTGCTAGCATTTGAGTGGGATCAAATGCGTTATGATGAGTCTAAAATCATCAAAGTGTGGTGTCTTTGGGTAAAAGAATCTAGTGCACTAGGTGCATTGAATAGGATCAAAATGAAATACTTTATCTAGAACCGTCATTGGATAAATGTTTTCATTTGAAGACAATCGGAGAGTCTATCTCAATCCAGAGATAAATGATGAACTTATGGTTGCAAGTGTTATCATTTGAGCTATCAATGAGTACGATTATATAGCACAGTCTATCCTCAATAGTTTGGTGGTATTCATTTGTTAATCGATAAAGGACTTCATTTATAGATATGGACATCGTGGCTCCATTTATTGAATGAGAGTAGAATACTATCATATGAATGTTTTGAAGTATTGGATATTAAATCTTAACGTTAAGTTTTCAATAGTGTCTATTGAAACATGGCTTCTGGACAAGTCAAAATATCCAAGTTCAAAATGTGGTCATATGAGTAAATATGGTAACTTGGAGAGCTATAGGCGGTCTATGAGCTCTTGGCGATTACCGGTATTCTTTACGAGGATACACTTTCTCCAATAAAGTTGTCTAGGGTACGAATGAGTAACATCAACTTATTCTATCTTTATTTAAGAGTTCAATTTTAGTTCTTTAGTGGAATGAATTAAAATTAAATAGATCAGACTTAAGTGAATCATTTGTTGATTGAGATTGGGTTGTGTCTATTGGATCTTAAATTTAGATAGCCCGCCAAGATCCCCAATTCACACGAACTTGCATGGATCACTTGATATATTTTACCGGACTAATAGGGGTCCATCTAGAATTGTAATAAGGCATGTGAACTTGTTTCTTTTTGTAAGAATAGGTCTAGTTCACATGTGAACTTTTTTATTAAGGTCCAATGGATTTAATAAAATGAGAAAAATAATATATGGCCTTAATACTATGTTTTTGGCAGCAATGGCTATGGATAATAGCTTTAATTTATTATTTTATTTTATTATTTAATTAAATGGCAATTAATTAATTTGTTAATTAATTAATTATTTAATTAAAAGTCAAAATCTTTTCCTATTAGGAGACGGTCTCCTAAAACTATACTATTGTTGGTAGTATAGTTAATGTTAAAAACTATATTTGATAAGTAGATAAGTAAAATGAGTTATTTATCTAATCAAATTAGGAAGTCTTTAATATGGTTACAAACACACTATTGAGTAGGATTAGGAGTCTTGGTGTAGGAAAGAATTCTTTTTGGAAAAGGATTCTTGGTTACCAAGTAAAACTAATTGGTGGTAGAATTCTTATTTGAAAATGATTCATAACCACCAAGTTAATCTACCTAAGGATAGGATTCTTGTTTATCAAGTAATCCTTTTTAGGAAAGATTGAACTCTCCTAACCTATATAAAAGACCAAAATTTCATCCAACACAATATAGTTATAGGAGTAGTTAGTTTTCTTTTTAGATAAAGATTCTAACTACCAAATAAATCCACCTAAGGCAAAGATTCTTGCCAACCAAGTGAATCCTTCTTAGGAATGGATTTATGAACCTATATATATGTGTGAATAATTTCGGTCATGACTAAGGCATTAGAGAGGAATTTCTGCCAAGCTTTATTTGAGAAAGAAAAAGTTTCGGCCCTCACAGAAATTTTGAGGGAGAAAAATCTGATTTTACTCTAGACAAAATTCGATCATCTCTAATCAATAGTGTGTGAACTCGACCAAGTAGAGAAAAAAGGGGAACTTTTTTGTATTCGATAGTATACTAATATCCTTTACATCAAAAGGGTTTTGTGTACAACATCGAATCATGGTTCATGCGAGTTACAATCAAATTGATTGATAATTCACAAGTGACCAGACGTTCTTGAATTTTTCTCTTGGAGGATATTTGTAACTAACAAAGAAAATATATTTTCTTTGTCTCCATCCTTAGGAATACAATTTAAAGAAAGGGAGCCCACACTCCAAGGTGATTCACGTTCGTTATTGGATTGGAAGATCTTACGGAATCAATTCGGCGCTTGTTCAATCGTCACGCGAAAAAGGTATGATACTTTTATATACATCAATTAATCCGGGGTTAAGGTTCTCGTTGCATAAAAGGGAAAAAAACTTTTTTTATATGCAAACCCTAATCTCTTTTTTTTCTCACGCTTCCGTTGCGTTTCTAAACCGTTTTTTTTTTCTACATCTGTTAGGGTCCGATCATAAGAAATCTAAACAAGGTTGATACCCTATAGTTTTCACCAAAGCAGACGCCATGCATCGGAAGTGAGGTCGAACGATGTAATTGTGGTGTCGGTTCGTGTAGGCCACAGGGAAGTAAGGAGGGTACTGATCGACAATGGAAGCTCGGTGGATATTCTAAATGTGGAAGTATTTGACTAACTCGGGCTGTAAAGAAGAGACCTCCTACCACTTAAAGTCCCACTTAGAGGCTTCGAAGGAGTGAAGGTAAGGTCGTTAGGAACAATGAAATTGCCTGTGGATATCGGTAGCTTCCCTTGTAGCAAGACAATGTTACTGGATTTTGTGGTCGTAAGTGTAGAGAATTAGCCATACAATGCCTTACTGAGCTGGCCATTCTTGAACAAGACAAAGGTCGTGATCGCCACCTATGCACTAATGGTTAAGTTTCCTCCCGAAGCAGAAGTGAGAGTCATGAAAAGCTCACAAGATTGTGGATGAAAGGCAAATCTGGTTGTGTACAGGGATAAAGCAAAGTCGAGGGTAATACAGGTGTACGCATTTGAGGAGTATGAAAACCAGAAGATAGATGGCCTGGAAATTAGAGCGGAAAATTTGACCCGGTTAGACCTTGATCCAAGGGAGACACCTCCGGGGAAAATCAGGAAGATGAACCGACCAAACAAGTTGCAACTGATGACAACAGTCCTAAAAAGACTATAAGACTAGGGACTCGGCTGACAAAGCAAGTGCAGGATGAGATGGTTAGATTATTGAAGGAATATAAGGATGTGTTTGTATGGAAGCATGAGGATATACCGAGAATGAATCCAAAGATAATCTCGTACTATTTAGCAGTCGACCCCGACATTAAGCCAGTTGTTTAGAAAAAGAAGATGGTTTAACCTATAGAGAAGCAAGTCAATCAAAGAGGAAGTAGAGAAACTATTGGTAGCAGGATCTATAAGGGAAGTAAAGTACCCTAAATGGGTGGCCAACTTGGTGTTGATCAAGAAGAAGAATGGCTAATGAAGGATGTGCGTGGATTTCACCGACCTCAACAAAGCATGTCTGAAGGATAGCTTCCCACTACCTTAGATTGACCAGTTAGTGGATGCAACAACTGGTCATGAGTTGTTGAGCTTCATGGATGTATACTCGGGATACAACCAAGTCCGGATGTTTGAACCTGACAAGGACAAGATGTCCTTTACCACCAACCAAGGGCTATATTGCTACAAAGTTATGCCCTTCGGTCTCAAAAATGCTGGGATGACTTACCAGAGGCTGGTGAACAAGATGTTTGCTCGACAGATCGACAGAAACATAGAAGTATATGTGGACGATATGCTGACAAAAAGCATAACGACAGAAGAACATGTAGAAGATCTCAGGGAAATATTCAGAGTACTACGAAGGTACGGTATGAGGCTCAACCTAAAGAAGTGTGTCTTTAGAGTACCCTTTGGGAGATTTCTAGGATTCCAAGTCCACCAAAGGAGAATTGAAGTTAACCCGGAAAAAATTAAGGCGTTGGAGGAAATGAGATCTCCAAGAACACTAAAGGAAATTCAAAGGCCAACGGGGTGTTTGGCGTCCGTAAATCGATTCATAAGCAAGTCGAATGACAAATGTCTACCTTTTTTCAAGGCAACTAAGAATGGTAAAGGGGTGGAATGGAATGTTGAGTGTGAATAGGCCTTCAGAAGGATTAAGGAATATCTAGGAAAATCATTGATTCTGTCTAAACCACTCGATGAGGAAGTGCTTTATTTGTACCTATCGGTAACATCTGTGGCAACAGACTCAATACTGGTTAGACAGGATGAGGGAGTACAAAAGTCAGTGTATTATACAAACAAAGCATTGTTACCAGCTAAGACAAGGTATTCACCAGCCGAGCAGATGACATTGGCCCTTGTGACTGCAACAAGAAAGCTAAGGCCATATTTCCAAGACCACGGGATAGAGGTATATACGAATTGTCCGTTGAAGCAAATTTTATCGAAACCCGAAGTGTTTGGGAGATTAACTAAATGGGTTGTGGAGTTAAACGAGTTTAAGATAATGTATCTGTTAAGGGCCGTAGTAAAAGGGTAAGTTGTGGCCGATATGATTGCAGAATTCACCGAGCCAAATAGCAAGGTGATCAAGATGTTGAAAAAGAATGATGAGTTCACATGAAAACTACATTTAGATGGGTCGTCAAACACGTATGGAAGCAGGGCCGAGATAGTCATGTCTACCCTAGAAGGTGATCAAGTAGAATGTGCCATACAGTTCAACTTCGAAGCCACTAATAATATGGCCGAGTAAGAGCCACTCTTGGCAGAACTCAGAGTTTCATTGACTCGCTAGTGGTGGTAAACCAAATTTTGGATGAATATCAAGCCAAGGACAACAACATGACTGTATATTTAGGGTTAGCCAGAACACTGCTAGGAAGATTCAAAACGTATAGGATCACCCAGATCCCAAGGGAGAAGAATGAAAAGGCGGATGCCTCGACAAAATTGGCATCATCTACTATCGGTGTAGAGTCAAAGACTATCCCAGTCAATCATCTTAAAAGTCCAAGCATTGAGGATCATGAAGAGATATTGGAAATAGGAGTGAGTGAAGGACAATAGAATACTTGGATGACCCCGATCAGGGAATACCTAGAGGAACTCGAAATGTCTCAAGTATAGAGCCACAAGGTACTCAATGGTCGAGGAAGAATTATACAAGAGAGGATTCTCGAATGCTTTAAAAAAATGTGTTTGCCCCGCAGAGGGCAGACAGATATTAGAAAGTATCCACGGAGGAGTATGTGGGAATTAGGGGTATGCATTTTCGGTTTGGTTTGGGTTGAAGCTCAATGTCAAACCAAACCAATATGGATCGCTTTGGCTATATTTCAACCCAACCCAAACCAATTTGATTTTTCAAACCGAGTCAAACCAAACCAAAAAAGGTCGGGTTGGTTTGGATTGGTTTATCGGTTTAGATTTGAACTCAAAAATCTTTTATTTTGTTGGTATTATATTATAAAAAATATTTAAAAAAAATAATCATAACATGAAATATTAATTAATTAATTAATTAATTAATTAATTATATAAAGGAAGTATATAAAGGTCAAATGAGTAATTAACAATTAAAGACATGTTTGACAATCTCTATGCTTTTAAAACCCTAATACATCAATCAATCAGAAAAATTGTATCAAAATAAATAAATAAACTATAAAAGCTTAAAGTAATCGATAAAAGTTATAAAACATGGACTAAACAGAAAATGTAGGTGAATTTTATATTTTAGTTTTACTTTCTAAAATATGTAGTTTGGTTTGGGTTGGTGAATTATTTCACTCAACCCAAACCGAACCACCTTTAATCAGTTTATCCAAAAGACAAACCAACCCACCCACCCATTTTTTATATTCGTAATCGAACTAACCCAAACTTTATGGGTTGAGTTGGACGGTTTAGTTTGATTTTACTGTTTTTTGCACACCCCTAGTGGGAATCACTCAGGAGGCAAAAGTCTGGCACACAAAACTCTCAGACAAGGCTTCTACTAGCTGACCTTATTCCAAGACGCACACGCTGTCGGGGTTTAATGTGGGGGTTGCCAGAGGATAGCTAATGACATAAAGAGGCCTCCCAAGCAGTTGAAGAGCCTGTCATCACCTTGTCCGTTTACCATATGAGGGTTAGACTTCATCGGCTCGATGCCAGCTGCAACCAAAGGTAGGGTGAAACATGCTATTGTGGCCGTAGATTACTTCACCAAATGGGTTGAGACAGAAGCACTAATGCATATAACCGAGGCCAATACGATAAGTTTCGTCATGAAGAACGTCATCTACCGGTTCAGGATCCCATACACGATAATTACGGATAATAGAACTCAGTTCGATAGTGAAAATTTCAGAAACATGCGTCGGGATTTCTGCATAAAAAATTATTATGCCACACCAGCTCACCCTCGGACCAACGGTTAGACAGAAGCTGTAAACATGATAATCACGCACACCCTGAAGGAAAAACTAGATGTCAGGAAAGGGAACTAGACAGACAAGGTACATGAAGTTCTATGGGCATATCGGACCACAGAAAAGACATCGACATGAGATGTTGGAACCCTGTTCACCGGTCAAGCAACGGAAATAGGTTTTAAAACTTTATACAGATCGTAATCTGTATCTGGGACAAGTGAATTTAGGATCGTAATTACTTTCGGAACAAATACATATAAAAATTATTACACTAATAAGATATATATGTAAATACAGGAAATTGTAATCAATAATAAGAAGAAGATTAAGAAGCTTATCAACGTTTGGAGGCTCCTTCACTTTTCGATAAACTCATGGTCTGTACCACTGATTTTCCTAGCTATTTCCGGGACTGATAACTGTATGTGGGCGCATCACGATCTCAAGAACTTATAATGGAGGATATATAAAAAAATAAATAAAGAAACTCTTTCTTTTATGTGTTTTAAAAACACGAAAAAATTATGAAATAATATATATATTTCAATGTGCAACTCTTGCACACACTGCACTTTTTCAAATTGAACGAGGCGTTGATCAATTGAAACAAAACCAAAAACTCCCTTTTTTATTTGTATTTTACCAAACCATTCATAAAACAAAAAAGACATCAAACAAAAAAGAGATTTTGTCTCTTATACCGAAAAAAATTAAAGAACAGATGTGTGGCTTACTGTTAATAGGTTTTCAAAACAATATATATCTCTTTTTTTTTTAAATTTAAAAAAAATCTCCACCGATTCGTTTTTTTTTTCAAAAAATTTATATATATATATATATATATATAACTTTTAAAAATCTTATCATGTCTATATTTGAAAATAAAATCTATATTTTATTTATCGATTAAGATATTATATACTTAAATTTAAACAATTTAAATTCAAATATATTTATTTTATTTTATTTAATAAATGAGATAATCATAATTCAAAAATAAATAACAACTGAAACCCTCCTTTCATGACTAATTATACTATTAAATGATCTTATTATTTAATTGTCATAACTGTCATTTTAATCAATTGAATAATCTAATTGCTCAATCAACTCCTGGCGTGTGTCACTTTCGTAACATAATTAATTGGACAATCCAATTAATTAACCGTGACCCTTGTTACCTAAATCGATCGGGCTAGCAAGGAGATCTAATGGACCCACAATATTTTGAGCTCCAATAATCATCGAAATCATTAATTAAACTCTTTAATTAATATTCTTTGATTATTAACTCCGATTATTCCACTAAAAACCCGAAACAGCACTCTCTTAACTGTAGACGCTTTTACACAGACCGATACAACTCGGTGTCTATCGATATAGCTATTATATATGGTGTGATCCTCCACAGTAGTTCATAATTAGAGCTGGGTCATAACGTTCGTTATACCCCTCTAATTACATATATCCTTTAAGTACCGTTGATTCTCTAATGGACAATAAATCTTATTTCCTCACGGAATTAAGAGAGCGCTCATATTGTCCAAGCCCCGGATCAACCCTTAAGGGAACTACCATCTACTTCTCACAAGAAGGAGTGGATTCCACTACTGTGTACAAACCTTCCCAGCCACAAGCTAAACCGCAATCCTAACATACGGAGTATATTGATCAGGAAATGCATCTGACCTCACCTATGGTATATCAAAGACCACGATCTAACCTGAAGGAGTCGATAAGACATTCAGGATTAAGATCACCCGTATATAGCCATCATTATTTGATATATATGAATCTCATCGGTAAACGGATCTTGGTGTGAGATTCATATAGATCATGACCCAGTTCTATATGATCACATCATACAAGGTGCCTCCATTCCCATGTCTCATATGAATGATTCGGGATAGAATTACTGTACATTACGGAATGGACCGTAACTATAGATTAACCACAAATAAAGTACCCATATTTATTTGCTATCTATGGACTCTTTAGATTGCACGTCTCCTACTGTATCCATCCGTATATGAAACTCATATACATAGTTCAAGATTACATCCGGCAATCCAGAATGTTAATACGTGCACAAGTTTATAAAATAAATAACATAACAAGAATGAATTGAACCTTTCTTTTTATTTACTTCATAAATCCATTTACAAATTACATTCTTAGGGCATAAACCCCAACAATCTCCCACTTGCACTAAAGCATGTAAGGCTTGTCTCGTAACCCTAGACCATCTTGGTGACCCGAAAACACTTTAGCCGGTAAGGTCTTCGTAAATGGATCGGCATGATTGTCTTATGAGGCTATCTTGATGACGATCACATCCCCTCTCTACACTATCTCTCTGATGAGATGATACTTTCTCTCTATATGCTTCCTTCTCTTGTGGCTTCTTGGTTCTTTGGAATTAGCCACAACACTACTGTTAGCACAAAAAAGTGTGATGGGCTTATACAGATCTGGCATAACTTCCAGATCACTCAAGAACTTATGGAGCCAAACAGCCTCTTTAGCAGCTTCACAAGTGGCTACATATTCAGCTTCCATGGTGAAGTCAGCAATGCAAGATTGCTTGATACTTCTCCACACAATGGCTCCACTACCCAGGGTGAATACTGATCCAGACATGGATTTTCTAGAATCCATGTCAGTCTGAAAATCAGAATATATGTATCCTAACGGTATCAAATCATGTCCGGAATACACTAGCATATAATTTCTCGTTCTCCGAAGATACTTGAGAATAGTCTTGACAGCAACCCAATTATCCAATTTAATCTTGGGTTGGACTGGTATCTGTTGACTACTCCCACTGCATAGCAGATGTCCGATCTCATGCATAACATAGCATACATGAGACTACCTATTGTCGATGCATAGGGTACACATCTCATATCCTTAACTTCTTGAGGTGTCTTAGGACATTGTTCCTTAGACAAGTGAACTTCATGTCTGGAAGGTAAATTACCTTTCTTGGAGTTATGCATCGAAAATAGCATAAAAATCGCATCGATATATGATGCCTGAGACAGTGCTATGAGTTTGTTCTTATGATCCCTTAAAAGTTGGATCCCTAGAACATAACTTGCCTCTCCCAAATCTTTCATTTGGAATTGGCTAGCCAGCCAGCCATTTACATCAGACAACACTCCCACACCATTCCCAATGATTAGGATATCATCTACATATAGGACCAACAAAACTACTTTCTTGTCAATGATGCGCTTGTAGACACAAGGCTCATCGATATTTTGCTTGAAACCATAGGTTTTGATCACATCATCAAACCTAATGTTCCAAGATCTAGATGGTTTCTTAAGTCCATAGATGGACCTTTATAGCTTGCAAACCTTTTGCTCTTGATCTGGAGACACGAATCCCTCTGGTTGCATCATATAAATGCTCTCGTCAAGATTGTCATTCAAGAATGCAGTCTTGACATCCATTTGCCAAATTTCATAATCGAAATAGGTAGCAATGGATAAAAGAATCCTAATAGACTTAAACATGGCTACCGGCGAGAATGTCTCTTCATAATTGATCCCCTCTTTCTAGGTATAACCCTTGGCCACTAGCCTTGCCTTGAAGGTCTCTACCTTCCCGTATACTCCTCTCTTTCTCTTGTAGATCCACTTACACTCTATGGGTTTTACCCGATCCGGTAAGTCTATAAGACCCTAGACTGAGTTAGAGTACGTGGACTCCATCTCAAGATTTATGGCTTTAAGTCATTCCTCTTTATCAAGATCTTCTATTGCATTCTTAAATGTCAATGGATCATCCACACTATCAGCAGAGACAACACCTTGTCCCTCACCTATACCTAAATAGTGTTCAGGTTGTCTTTCAACCCTCTTACTACGTCTAGATGGTAGTGTATCCTGATCAGGAACCATCTGACTCTCAGATGTTTGTGGATCAACAACTATTGTTGATGAAGCACTTAGTCTCACCAGGCTCCAACTCATTTAATACAATCTTGGAACGAGGTTTATGGTCACTAATGTAATTGTCTTCAAGAAATGTTGCATTTATCAGTACAAATACTTTTTTATCTTCGGGACTATAGAAGTGTCCATCTCTGGTCTCCTTGAAGTATCCTACAAATATACAGACAACGGACTTGGAGTCTAGCTTTCCAGTTCTGTTCTTCAGCACATATGCTGGACACCCCCATATGCGGAAATGTCACAAACTAGCTTTATGACCATTCCACAACTCTAGGGGAGTTTTAGAAACAGATTTGGATGGCACTACATTCAAAATGTATGCTGCTGTTTGTAACGCATATCCCTAAAAGGAATTTGGTAATGATGAGAAACTAATCATAGATATCACCGTTTCCATCAGGGTTCTATTTCTCCTCTTCGCTACACCATTTTGTTGAGGTATAACATGAGCTGTAAGTTGGGAAACTATCCCATGCTCAACCATGAAGTCTTTAAACTCTTGGTCAAGGTACTCACCTCCACGATCCGATCGTAGTGACTTGATAGTCCTACCTAATTGATTCTAAACTTCAGCTCAAAATTCTTTGAACTTTTCAAAAGTTTTCGACTTTCGTTGCATCGGGTAGACGTATCGGTATCTTAAGTAGTCATCTATAAAGGTGACATAATACTCATAACCACCCATAGCTTTAACATTCATCAGTCCATAGACATCTGTATGTATAAGCTCTAGCGGTTCTTTAGCTCTAAGCCCTTTTCAAGTAAAAGGTCTCTTAGTCATCTTCCCTTCCAAACAAGATTCGCAGACAGGTAAGGTGTCAAACTTTAACTCACTTAAAGGTTCGCTTTTCACTAGTCTATCTATCCGGTCAAGGTTGATATGACCAAGCCTTAGATGTCAGAGATACATGTCATTATCTGGAGAAATCTTATGTCGTTTAGTTTTTGGTTTTTCAATCTTAAACATTTCAGTGTTGAGTAGTGTAGTATGTATTAACGGTCTTAACACATACAAATTGTTTTCATTAATTCCTGAACAAATATTCAGACCATTCTTTCCAATAATAACATATTTATTATCAAAAGAAATAGAATATTTTCGTTCTAACAACTTAGAAAAAAAAATCAAATTTCGTGTAAATCTAGGAATATAAAATACATTGTCCAACAATATATAATTATTACAAAAACATAATCTAATTACGTCCACTACTTGTGCCGACACGACATCCCTGACCCCACACGTATTGAGAAGTCTTCATCCTCTAGTTGTGTCCAATAATCAGTCCATTGTAAAGAAGAATAAACATGGTTAGTGATAAACACTGAAAAGTGTATGTTTACTAAAGGATAACATCATCATTTTACACTTCCAATATGATTAATTCCCCAATTCGGACATAGTTTCGTTCGTTCGCTTAAATAAATGTGTTGTGTAGTAATCAGTATATTTTTCTTTGTATTTCAGAAGTAATTCAATCAATTCAGAATCATGAAGAAGTCCGATGGCAAAAAAAACATCGTTTTCAAGTTTAGAATGTCAAAAAACCTTAAGAAGACCACAAAGGGCATTTTCGTAATTTGGACTTTTCACCGTTCACAATTGACTTTTACTGTTCACAGTTGACTTTCACTGATCACTCACGATGCGTTACTATTCACTCTCGGATGCGTACTGTTCACTCATGGATGGGTTACAATTCACTGTCACTGTTCACTAAAGAACATTTTCATAATTTTGACTATTCACTGTTCACAGTTGACTTTTTACTGTCCACTGTTCACAGTTGACTTTTACTATTCATAGTGACATTTACTGTTCACAGTTGACTTTCACTGTTCACTCATTGATGCATTTACTGTTCACCCATGGATGGGTTATTGTTCACTGTTACTGTTCACTGATGACGTGACGAAATCTGGACGCCCCATTCTAAATTCATCTGATTGTCAATTTTCATCCATATTTTGTATGAATAGAGGGCATCTCCCCCCTAATTTTCACATTCTGAATCCAAATCTAATGTTAGATTTGTGAAATTCTCTCTCTTTTGTTCTCAAATTCTTAGTTTAAATAAAATAGTTATTTTCTAGTTAATTTATGTCTGGCTAATTTTATATAACTGGGGCCAAATGTAATACTGTTGGTATGAAAAATATGATCCAATTTTGGTAAGTTTATTATTTTTATGCTTTCTCCCTTCTGATCTTTGTGAAGTTTTTGACTCACTGTAGATAGACAGATATTGTCTAGCACAGTGAGTACTTTTACCAATATATATCAGAGAGTGGTTTATCCCCTCTAATCTTTGTGGAGTTTTTGACTCATTGTAGACAGACATATATTGTCTGGCACAGTGAGTACTTTTACCCACATCTATTAGAGAGTGGTCAGTGGAGTGGAATACCCTCCCATTAATCTATACTAAATATAAATAAATGGATCATATTCGAATTACCAACGGTGGATCCCTTAGCCCCAGTTTTAATTTTAATTGATTTACTTTTTATAACAAGCTTAGTAATTAATCTAGAAATTAATTCTACAAGGACAAGTGAACAACCTCCTTGTGGTTCGACCCGGTCTTACCGGTTAATTTATTACTTTGACACTCTTATACTTGAGAGTAGGAATACTTCTTTAGGACGTGTCAAGTTTTTGGCGCCGCTGCCGGGGAGGTAAGTTCGTATTTTCTTTGTAGTAGTAATTTCTTTTTAATTTTATTTCAGTTTTGCTATTTTTTTTTCTATCTTCTTTATTTTTATTTTGTATTTAATTTTGCATCACTAATCTCACTCATAAACTTCATCCACTTGAAAAAAATCACTTATTATATTTAATCATATTTAATCATATTTTTGCATTTTAGTCCTTGTACTTTTTATTTGCATTTTAGCTTAGATCTAGTTTATATTTGCATATAGGTCATTTTATTTTTCATTTTTACATATCAATCCATGTAATTATCATGTTTTCAGTTTAGTAACTATATTTATAATTATTTACACTTTTACCTCAACACTTATGCATATTTACATTTACACCCCTAGAATTTTCATCTTGTTATTTTTATCATTTTTTCTTTTATTTTCTTCATTTTTGTGTATTTCATCTCCATTAACCCTCATTCACTAACAACATGGCTGAAAACCCATTTAGACATCCAGCAGGAAAACAAGCCGAAAACCTTTTAGACACCTTTGACAACATATCTCAACACAACGACCATCCGCCTTATGTTGACCATGACCAACACATTAACCAAAATCCACCTAGAACTCTTAGAGACTACATGAATCCCACACGTACTGGAGCACCTTCATGCATAGCTTTCCCACCAAATGCAACACACTTTAATTTTAAACTGGGAATCATTCAACTTTTATCCAATTTTCACGGTCTTGAATCTGAAAATCCATATTTGCATCTTAGAAAGTTTGAGGAAGTCTGTAACACTTGCACTGACCAAATGTTAGCATGGATATAATCAAACTTAAGTTTTTACCCTTTTCCTTAAAAGATAAAGCTAAAACTTGTTTACAAAACCTTGGGTCAGGATCAATCCAAACTTGGAATGATATGCAACAACAGTTCTTAAAGAAATTTTTCCCACCTCATAGAACAAACTCTCTTAAGAGGAAAATCACTTCATTTGCCCAAAAACCTTTACCAATGTTGGGATAGGTTCAAAGAGTTGTTAAATGTCTGTCCACATCACGGTTTTGAAACATGGAGGATAGTGTCACATTTCTATGAGGGACTCACACCCCAAAGTAGACAAGTCATTGAAATGATGTGTAATGGGGAGTTCAGTGACAAAAATCCCGAAGAAGCACTTGACTATCTTGACCACATCACTGAAAATGCTCAAAATTAGGACACCATTGGTTCCTATGAGTCCATGAGCAAACCACAACCATCTCCATCTAGTGGAGGTATTTACAATCTTAGGGAAGATCATGACCTTCAAGCTAGATTCGCATCCCTAGCTAAGAAAGTTGAAGCTTTAGAAACTAAAAATAGTGAACAAGTAAAATATGTACAAGAAATCACATGCCATGTATGTGATTCTGATGACCATATCACTCATAGTTGTCCAACTTTACTAGCCATAAAATATTTCCTTCATGAACAAGCCAATGTTTTGCACACTTTCAACAAGCCAAATTCCAACCCATACTCACAAACCTACAATCCTGGTTGGAAAAATCACCCAAATTTTAGTTAGAGGAACAACAATCAAGCTCAGTCTTCACAACCACCAGGTCCATCACACCCACAAACACACCAGAATTTCCAAACCACAAGGTGATGCACCTTATGTCTTACCATCTGGGAAAAACTTTGAAGACACTTTGTACTCATTCATTGAGAAGCAAGAATCCATTAACAGCCAAACTGTACAAACTTTGATAGATGTTAAAGATACTTTGGAAAAGATTGTTTCTACACTCATCACACACGAAAAAGGTAAGTTTCCATCTCAACCACAACCAAATCCCAACCGTTTGTCAAGTTCCTATGACAATAACCAATGCTCAGATCAAGTCAAATCAATTATCACTCTTCGTAGTGGTAAGGTCATCGAAAAACCTATTCTTGAATATGGTAAAAATGAAGATGAGTCATTTTCCAAGGGTGGGGAAGGGGTTGATGAAACCACTGTTGACGAAGAAATAATTAAATCCCCACCTACAATCCCATATCCTCAGTCTCTTAAAAATTTACAGAAATTGAAGCATCCCCCAGAGATTTTTGAAATTTTTAAACAAGTAAAGATCAATATCGCTCTGTTGGAAGCAATCAAACAGGTACCTTCCTATGCCAAATTTTTAAAGGATCTGTGCATCGTGAAAAGGAAGCATCAGGTAAGAAAGAAAGTCTATATGGCTGAATAGGTAAGTTCCATTCTTTGGAACAAAAATGTTTTGAAATATAAAGATCTTGGCTGTCCTACTATTTCTTTCATAATCGATAACTGTAAAATTGAGCATGCTTTACTTGACCTAGGTGCTAGTGTAAATTTGCTCCCATACTCAGTTTATCAGCTACTTAAACTTGGTGAGTTAAAGCAGACTTCAACCACACTTTATCTTGCTGATATGCCAATTAAAATACCAAAAGGAATAGTGGAAGATGTGTTAGTACAAGTCGATCAATTTATCTACCCTGTAGATTTTATTGTCTTGGAAACACAACCTGTTGTTAATGAGCACCAATCAATCCCTGTTATATTGGGCCGACCATTTTTGGCTACTGCTAATGCCTTGATTAATTGCAGGAATGGAATAATGAGCATGTCTTTTGGAAATATGGAAATTAAGCTTAATGTTTTCAACATGTCTAAAGAACCTTTTGATGATGAAAATGAAGATGAAAATGTAGACATTATTGAAACCATTGTTGAAGATCATGTTCAAAAGGATTCTCTTAACTCATCTGAAATTTGTTTGATCAATTTACCTAAGTCAAGCATGCATTCACATCTTGATGATTGTTTGCAGGTTGTCGAAGAAGAAGGAGACACTTCAGATTTTGAAGAATTGGAACAAACAGATGACGTGTCAGAAGAAAATACACCTCAACTGGATTTGAAGCCCTTACTAGAAGGACTTAAATATGCTTACCTTAGAGACAACCAGACCTACCCAGTGGTAATCTCTTCTAACCTCACAGAAGAGCAAGAAGGTAAGTTGTTACATGTTTTAAAGAAAAATAAGAATGCAATTGGTTGGACTTTGAAAGATTTGAAAGGTATTAACCCATTGATTTGTTCACATCGAATAAATTTAGAGGAAAATGTTAAAACATATAGACAACCCCAAAGAAGACTTAACCCACATATGAAAGAAGTTGTCAAGACCGAAGTCCTTAAATTACTTGATGTGGGAATTATCTACCCTATCTCTGATAGTAAACGGGTGAGTCCTACACAAGTTGTACCAAAAAAATCTGGAATCACTGTTATTAAAAATGAAAAGGGTGAATTAATTCCAACTCGTATTCCATCTAGTTGGCACATGTGCATTAATTATAGAAAATTAAATGATGCCACTAGAAAAGATCATTTTCCCCTTCCATTCCTCGACCAAATTTTAGAAAGAGTAGCAAGACATCCCTACTACTGCTTTCTTGATGGGTATTCAGGATACTATCAAATTCTCATTGCATTAGAAGACTAAGAAAAAACCACATTCACATGTCCCTTTGGAACATTTGCATTTAGAAGAATGCCATTTGGTTTGTGTAATGCTCCGGCCACATTTCAACGATGCATGCTAAGCATTTTTAGTGACATGATTGAACATTGTTTAGAGGTCTTTATGGATGATTTAACTGTTTTTGGGAATTCTTTTGATGAATGTCAAAATAATTTGGAAAGAGTCTTGAAACGTTGCATAGAAAAAGGACTTGTGCTTAACTGGGAAAAGTGTCATTTTATGACCACATCTGGAATTATTTTGGGTCATGTTGTGTCATCTGAAGGAATCGAGGCTGATAAGGCAAAAATTGAAGTCATTTCAAAGTTACCATTACCACAAACATTCAAAGATGTACGGTCATTTTTAGGACATGCAGGATTTTATAGGAGGTTTATTAAAGATTTCAGTAACATATCTAAACCACTTTGTAACCTCTTATTAAAAGATGCAAAGTTTGAATGGATACAAGAGTGTCAAGAGTCCTTTAAAAAAATAATTGACATTTTAACATCTGCTCCTATCATACAATCCCCTGATTGGTAATTACCTTTTGAATTGATGTGTGATGCGAGTGATTTTGTTGTTGGAGCTGTCTTAGGACAGAGAATAGAAGGTAAGCCTTTTGTGATTTATTACGCAAGTAAAACTTTGAATAGTGCACAAATGAATTACACCACCACTGAGAAAGAATTACTTGCTGTGATATTTGCATTGGATAAATTTCGGTCATACTTGATTGGCGCTTCAACCATTGTTTTTACTGACCACGCTGCTTTAAAGTATTTAATGTCTAAACATGATGCAAAGCCAAGATTGATTCGTTGGATTTTGTTGCTACAAGAATTCAAACTCACAATCAAGGACAAAAAGGGTGCTGAAAATGTCGTTACAGATCATTTATCATGGCTCACTGCTGAGTCGTCATTTGATAAAGCACCCATCAATGATTCTTTTCCTGATGATCTTTTATTCTCTATCACAACATGCACAATATAGTCTTGGGAATATGACTTTAAAAGACCTTGTTTGCCAATTTATAAGAAAATTGGATGGGAAGCATATCCCTGGCCCATAGAGGGCGTTGAAGCCGTTTCTGGGCATAAAACCAGATGAAGATATGAGCCACAATCACAACTACCAGTAAATATCGTTTTGTTTTTGTTATCTTTTTATTATCTTTATCTTTGCTTCAAGTCCTCATGAGCTGATTGGCCAGTTACAAGCTTTCAATTATGAGCCAGATCCTTCAACCTCCAAAATTGATTGGTCCACTTATGAAGAGAATAAGAAATGCAGAATTGATCTGAATCTCAGTTTGTGATTGTCCCATGGTTTTTATGCATTTTATTTTTCTATATTTTGTATTTCTTTTGTTGTTTTGCAAAATTTTGTTGTCTTTCAAGTTGTTCAGGTGATATCTTCTAAACCTTAACTCTTTCTAAAGACATTGGGGACAATGTCTCATTCTGGTTGGAGGAAGGGGATAGTTGATTCAATAACTTTTGTTTTTCAAAAAAAAAAAACTGATTTTTGCCCTTTTTTTTTATAAAGATGGCCGAGTAAGAAGATCTTTTAGATACTTCTGAGACACATCTTTGTAGTTATGATGTATTTTTTTTCCTCTCTTCTCACTATTCAAATTTATAAACTCTCTATTGTGATATCATTGACTAATCCTTTTGTTCATTAAGTCATCTTGAGAAATTTTTTGAACTATTCTAGACACACATGTACATTGACACGTGATTATGTGCAGTAAGTTTAAATTTTCCGATATTGAGTTCTGAAACATCATTCAAGGGTAAGTACTGAAGGCAGTGGTCTTATTTAAAAATTTATATAGTAATAATAATAATAATAATTGTGTGTGTTGTGACCAAAACTCTTACTTAGTAGCCTGACCTCATGCCTCAATAAGCATAGAGTGTTTGCGTAAAATGGTGGAGTCTGGATAAGAATAAAGTACAGTTACGTAGCCTCTTTAACTTGAGCAATTAAGTCTGAGGGGTGCTTTAACACCTAATGCTCTAAGACCAACTGGTTTGGGAGTCATTGACCCAAAGCTCGTTACACGGGTTAAAGATAAAGCTTAAGGGAATTATACTAAAAAAAAAACATCTGCAATCCGAGTAATTAAGCCTGTAGGAGTGTTTTAACACTTAATGCCCTAAAGCCAACTGGTTTGGGAGTCATTGGCCTAAATCTCGCTACATGGATTAAAGATGAAATGTTTGTTTCCAATTTTGTTGTATTAAAAAAAAGAATAAAACTGTTGCCTAAAGAAAAAGCCCTGGTGAGATTTTGGAATGAAAATGTTGTTTGATTTCAATTGAATCTCATAGTTATCGTGTTAATCTTTATTGAGCACAAGAAAGTTTGACTGATAACTCAATTGATGACTGGTTGTCAAAGGGTGAGAAAAGAGGTATGGGAGAATTTGTCTATTTGGTAGCTTAGAGATTTGAATTTGAGTTTTTACTATTTTTGCTTTAATTGCTAGGGACTAGCAATAAGCTGGTTGGGGGGTGTGATTAACATTGAAAAGTGTATGTTTACTAAGGGATAACATCATCATTTTACACTTCCAATATGATTAATTTCCCAATTCAGACATAATTTCGTTCGTTCGCTTAAATAAATGTGTTGTGTAGTAATCAGTGTATTTTTCTTTGTATTTCAGAGGTAATTCAATCCATTCATAATCATGGAGAAGTCAGATGGCAAAACAAACATCGTTTTCAAGTTTAGAACGTCAAAAAACCTTAAGAAAACCATAATGGGCATTTTCGTAATTTTGACTTTTCACTGTTCACAGTTGACTTTCACTGTTCACAGTTGACTTTCACTGATCACTCACGATGCGTTACTGTTCACTCATGGATGGGTTACTATTCACTTTCACTGTTCACTGAAGGGCATTTTCGTTATTTTGATTATTCACTATTCATAGTTGACTTATTGTTCACAGTGACTTTTACTATTCACCGTTGACATTTACTGTTCACAGTTGACTTTCACTGTTTACTCATTGATGCATTTACGCTTCACACTTGGATAGGTTACTGGTCACTGTTACTGTTCACTGATGACTTGGCGAAATCTGGACGCTCCATTCTAAATTCATCTGATGGTCAATTTTCATCCATATTTTGTATAAATATGGGGCCTCTCCCCCCTAATTTTCACATTCTGAATCCAAGTCTAATGTTAGATTTGTGAAATTCTCTCTCTTTTGTTCTCAAATTTTTAGTTTAAATAAAATAGTTATTTTCTAGTTAATTTATGTCTGGCTAATTTTATATAGCTGGGGCCAAAGGTAATACTATTGGTATGGTAAATATGATCCAATTTTGGTAAGCTTATTATTTTTATGCTTTCTCCCCTCTGATCTTTATGAAGTTTTTGACTCACTGTAGATAGACAGATATTGTCTAGCACAGTGAGTACTTTTACCCATATCTATCAGAGAGTGGTTTATCCCCTCTAATCTTTGTGGAGTTTTTGAATCATTGTAGACAGACAGATATTGTCTGGCACAGTGAGTACTTTTACCCACATCTATTAAAGAGTGGTCAGTAGAGTGGAGTACCCTCCCATTAATCTATACTAAATATAAATAATTGGATCATATTCGAATTACTAACGGTGGATGCCTTAGGCCCAGTTTTAATTTTAATTGATTTACTTTTTATAATAAGCTTAGTAATTAATCTAGAAATTAATTCTACAAGGACAAGTGAACAACCTCCATGTGGTTCGACCCGGTCTTACCGGTTAATTTATTATTTTGACACTCTTATACTTGAGAGTAGAAACACTTCTTTAGGACGTGTCAGTTAGTAGCCCCCGAATCAACTATCCAGGGTGAAGAATCATTTTCCACTAAACACGACTCAAGACCAAGTAAATCATATTTATTTTTCTTGGACTTCTTCTTGTTTTTGCTTTCTTGGGTTTGGGCTTACCCTTCGCTTTCCCAATAGACCTCTTCCTCTTCTTATTATTGGAGGAAGATGGTTCAGCAACATTTGCCTCACCAGTTTTGCCCTTGCAGTCCTTAGTTAAGGACTCAAAGGTGGTGAGCTCATTGAGCACTGTGTGAGACTGAACCTTAATTTTTTTATCTTGTAGTTACTCTTAAACTGATTGAAACTCTTCGGAAGAGTCGTCGATATGATACTCACGTGACTGGGTTCATCAATGGCCCCGTCATTGACTTCTGCAGTGCTGAAGTAGGACATCATGCTCAGGACATGTTCCCAAACTGACGTACCTTCCTTCATGCGAGCGAGCATAGCAGAACAAACAGTTTCGTGTCGCTTTTACTCAAGGGCTGCCTGAACATAGCTTGCAATGACTCCATGATTTCGAATGCTGAAGTCATTGCTTCGTGTTTTGTGGCAAGTACGTCTGTCATTGAAGCCAACAGATATGTTCGGGACTTCTCATCAGATGAGACCCATCACTGGTATGCCTCACGAACAGTTCGTGTGACATTGCAGTAGGCGCTGGAGGACATTCCTCTATAAGCACAAACTTGAGGTCTTTGTTGACCAAAATTGCATTAATATTAAGTTTCCACTTAGTGTAGTTATCACCAGTTTATTTGTCATTTGCGAGAATTTGAAGTAATGCAGAAGACATTGCTGAAATAAATAAAACATTCATTCAGTAATTTATTTAAAACAAATGTGAGTGTTTTGGTATAAATTTAAACATGATACATGAACATGTTTAACGAACCAGAACTACCCTAAAAATAGTTACTATACCACGACAATCCAACATACCACAAAGAATTGCCACCTTAGGGTCGGTCAAATCTTTACATGTTAGACCGAGACATTCTCAATTAAATGATATTCTATAATAACTCTTATTCCATATCATTCTACCATCATTTATTCAGTCAGGTTTTTAATTAACAAACTTAATCAAAACCTTCGTGAGTGTAACCCACCATTTCTGATCTCACGAGCTTAACTCGAGAATTGACACCTTAGGGTCGGTCAATCCCGAAATACCCTCAGAAATCCTATCCGTTAGGAAGTAAACCGTGGAATTGACCTTTATGGAAACCCTCCTTAGGGAGGACGAAAACAAAGCCGTCACAAGACCCCACTTGGATCTCACGATGTTGAACTAATGATGGAGACTGTGGGATATATATGTCATATATCCCTCTCCCACTTACTATTTCAAAACTAGGGTTTTCTATTATCCGTTAATGCACCTAGACTCTACAGGATCAAACGGTTAACTTTAATCAAGCTATCTAATGCATTAATTGATTCATTATTAGAAACAAGTTCTAATTAACTAATAAATTATTAATGATTTTTAACAATTAAAAAACTAATCTATTAGTAAATAATCTAAATCTTTGTAAACTTTTTACTAAGGTCAGATTATTATGATAGTGTTTACCAAGTTTTAACTATTTAAACTCTAACACAATATTCAGTTCATTTATAATTAGGCAATTAATCAAATTAATCATAATTACTATAAATGACCCTATTAACTAACTTATTAAACTCTTGAATAACTGGATTAATATTAATGAGAATTACCATGTTTTTTAATCATTAAAAACTAATCTCATTTTCATAGCCAATTTATGTATTTACCCATTTTAATCACATTAAAAAAATACATAATATATCAGGGTATGCATGCATGTATGACATATCAAATATATTTATGTAGGCACTTATAATCTAAATTGCATATGTATGCATAACAATGCTTTTATCATCACATAATATAAAGCATACATGAATTGACCGAGTACTGTGGATTATTTAACCTAAAAAAATTAGAATCTAAAATTACAAAAATACCCCCAAGGCATTCCTTAGTCCTCTTGTGATTTCCGAGTCTTCCAGTCTTTTCAAATCACTTCGATTCATCTCATGAATCCTTCTTTGCGATTTTTCCAGGTCTTCAATATAGGTTACATTTTTTTTTTACAATACAATAACAGTAAAAACAATAAAAAAAATACAACCCATAAACCCTAAATCCACAGTACCATAAAATTAACGATCAATCATGTTTTTGTAAATTAAAAAATTTAATATACATATAAAAATATCATACAATCAATTTAAATCGTGCATACACAATCATACATACATGAGCATCGAAAACAATTTTCGGTTTCGAAAATAAAACATGGCTCTGATACCAATTGTTGGAACCCTGTTCACCGGTCACGTTACAGAAATAGGTTTTAAAAATTTTATACAGATCGTAATCTGTATATAGGACCAGTGAACTTGGGATCGTAATTATTTTCGAAACAAATACATATAAATCTTATTACACTAATAAGATATATATGTAAATACAGAAAATTATAATCAATAATAAGAAGAATATTAAGAAGCTTACCAACGTTTGGAGACTCATTCGCTTTTCGATATGCTCCTGGTCTGTACAACTGATCTTCCTAACTATTTTTTAGACTAATAACTGCGTGTGGACGCATTAAGATCTCATAAACTTATATGTATATATATTTCAATGTGCAACTCTTGCACACACTGCACTTTTTCAAATTGAATGAGGCGTTGATCAATTGAACAAAACCAAAAACTCCCTTTTTTTTATATTTGTCTTTTACCAAACCACGCATAAAACAAAAAAGAGATTTTGTCTCTTATACAAAAAAAATAATTAAAGAACAGATGCGTGACTTTTTGTTAATAGGTTTTCAAAACAATACATATGTCATTTTTTTTTTAATTAAAAAAAAATGAAATCACCACTAATTCGTTTTTTTTCTTCAAAAAATTAATATATATCATATATATATAACTTTTAAAAAACTTACCTTATCTATATTTGAAAATAAAATCTATATTTTATTTATCAATTAAGATATTTATATTTAAATTTAAACAATTTAAATTCAAATATATTTAATTTATTTTATTTAATAAATGAGATAATCCTATTATCTCATCATTCAAAAATAAATAGCAACTGAAACCCTTTATTCATGACTAATTAAACTATTAAATAATCTTATTATTTAATTGTCATAATCGTTATTTTAATCAATTGAATAATCTAATTACTCAATCAACTCCTGATGCGTGTCACTTTTGTAATAAAATTAATTGGACAATTCAATTAAATCCAATTAATTAACTGTGACCATTGTTACCTAAATCGATCGAGCTAGCAAGGGAACCTAATGGACCCACAGTATTTTGAGCTCCAATAATCCTCGGAGTCATTAATTAAACTCTTTAATTAATATTCCTTGATTATTAACTTCGATGTTATTCCACTAAAAACCCGAAACTGAACTCTCTCAACTACAGACGCTTTTACACAGACCGATACAACTCGGTATCCATCGATATAACTATTATATATAGTGTGATCCTCCACAGTAGTTCATAATTAGAGTTGGATCATAATGTCCGTTATACCCCTCTAATTACATATATCCTTTAAGTACCGTTGATTCTCTAATGGAAAATAAATCTTATTTCCTCACGGAATTAGAAGAGTGTTCATATTGTCCAAGCCTCAAATCAACCCTTAAGGGAACTACCATCTACTTCTCACATGAAGGAGTGGATTCCACTATTGTGTACAAACCTCCCCAGCCACAAGCTAAATCGTAATCCCAACATATATAATATATTGATCATGAAATGCATCTGACATCACCCATGGTATATCAAAGACCAGATCTAACATGAAGGAGTCGATAAGACACTCAGAATTAAGATCACTCAGATATAGCCATCATTAGTTGATATATATGAATCCCATCGGTAAACGGATCTTAGTGTGAGATTCATATAGATCATGACCCAGTTCTATATGATCACATCATACAAGGTGCCTCCATTCCCATATCTCATATAAATGATTCAGGATAGAATCACTGAACATTATGTAATGCACCGTAGCTATAGATTAACCACAAATAAAGTACCCATCTTTATTTGCTATATATGGACTCTTTAGATTGCACGTCTCTTACTATATCCATCTGTATTTGACACTCATATACACAGTTCGATATTACATCCGGTAATCCAGGATGTTAATATGTGAACAAGTTTATAAAATAAATAACATAACAAGAATGAATTGAACCTTTCTTTTCATATACATCATAAATCAATTTACAAATTACATGCTTAGGACATAAACCCCAACAGGAGAAACCCCTTATTCATTGGCATTTGGTACAGAGGCGGTGATCTCGGTTGAAGTAGTTCATAACTCACCTAGGGTGCGTTTCTTCCATCCCGAGTTGAACACTTAAATGATGAAACAGAACTTAGACGAGTTGGAAGAAAAATGAGATATGTCAAGAATAAGAACTGCGGCTTATCAACAAAGGGTCGCTAGATACTTTAACTCACATGTCTGGGTCATGAGATTCTAACTTGGAGATCTAGTTCTAAAAAGGATGTCACCCAATACAAGAGATAAGTCAGTTGGAGCTTTGGCGGATAAATGGGAAGACACATACAAGATGGTTGGGTTAACTGGGCATGGGGCGTACCGCCTTGCCCGGTTATAAGGAAGCGAGTTACCTAGACCATGCAATGCCCAATACCTAAAAATATTCTACCTTTAAGGGTCCCATAGTTCTTTTTGTTTGTTTCTATTTCTTTAGAGATTGATTTTACTTTGTTAGCTGATTATTTTATGTTTCCTTTTAGTATTGAATAAAAGTTCTTCTGAGAGAACAGTTTCAGATATCAAGAATAATGTTTAAAAAACCTGGCTTTCATATACAAAAGCAATCTCATGGCACCTAGAAACCGCTTAATGTCGGGTGGGGGCGCCTGAGAGGACTATTGAGCGGGCCAAAAACATATGTCGCAAAGACAATGTACACTCGCCAAGACTAATTGGATGCAATGAAGCACTGATAGGGTGTCTGAGAGGATGTGCCAATAATTGAATGAGGGATAAGTCTTTTTACTTTAAAACGGGTGCAGCTAAGGCACCTACTAAGTCAGTAAAATACAAGTTGCCCCATTGCAACGAATCTTGCTCAACAGACTATTGGGAGACGTCCCAATGACCTAGTTGACAGATAAAAGATAAGAGTCTATAAATTAGATACCATGTAAATAGATTATAATAGAACACTTCTTGACATAAAAACAACAAGATGATCGGGAGCTTGAGTAGCCGATCTGCTGATCTGAACAGATCCCCCGACCCTGCCTACGCAAGGGCTACTACAAGTTTTGTCACATTAAGTTATTTGGCCAAAGTCAGGACAACAGACTCAGTGTAGCATGGGTGGTTAATAAAATGTCCTGGTCAAATCAAGAGGATGCGATCACAACCGAAACGACTAACTTAGATGTGGCTCAACGCGAATAATTAGAGTTGATAAGCGGTTAAGATTAGTTGTAAAGCATTCAGTTTATGCAGAAAAAGTAAAGAGAATAAATTTCAATTTATTTATAAAGTGGGCGATTACAAAGCAACAATTACAAAAGAAAATAATAATACATTGTCAAAGAAAACTCTTAAGCATTTGGGGTGCTCAAAGGACCTCCGGACCCAGAACTGCTAGAAGGAGCATCACCGTTATGATCTTTAAAATCTGGCCAAGTAATATTATCCCAAGCTCATCAGTCATGAAGGAGGAGGAGTCTGTGCCCATCAAAGGACCAACATCAGCCCCCTTAGTTAGAGCGTCATTTTCTTCGGTGGCTTGGAAAACCACTATAGAAGATGTTGAAGAAAGCTCCAGATGCATGGGATGAGGATCTTTCCCGATAAACCGGTAATAGGCCTTCCAATGAATCCTCTGATTTCCTTATAGCTTCCATGGACTCATCCTTGGGTCTTTTGATAGTTCTGTCATATTTATGTCATGCCTCTTCTAAGGATCTCCCCTTGCCTCCGAAAAAAGCCCGAGTGATGATCAACCCCCTCCCAAATTCCCTCAGCATGGTGGCGTCAAAAGCTAGGGATCTTTTATAGCGAGCCATGTTTTGGACTTCAAGGGCTGACCTAGCCTCTTGAGAAAGCACCTCTATGCTAACTTGTTGTTGCTCCAAGTCCTTGGCTAAGAGTTCATAATGAATTCGAGCCTCCTTAGATGCCTGCTGCGTTTTAAGCATGACCTGTTAGGTAGAGATAAGGGTGTCTTAGGTAAGCCGGGTTTCTTCATGGGCCCTCTTCACTGCTGTTTCAGCCAAAATAGCCATTGACTCAAGTTGAGCATTCATCAATTCTGCTTTAGCGACCCTCTTCTCTAGTTCAGTATTCCTTGTGGTAAGCTGCCTAAGAGTCACCTCCGATGCCGAAGCCCTACCCTGGAAGTTTGATATGGTTTTTCTCAGGGCAAGCTCAGTCGTAGCATGGGCCTTTAGCTGCTCATCATACTGCTTAACTCTGGAGGCGCTGGCTGAGGAAGACTTGAGTGCATCATTTTTTTACATAAGAGCCCTCTTCAATTGAGATATCTTCATAGCCTGCTTCTTTTGATCGGCTAAGGCCCGGGTTAGCTCCTCTACCGCCTAAAAAAAAGGGCAAGAGTTAGAAAAATTGGAAAACATATGAAAACATGCTAGTGAAAGACGATATGGAAAACACTTACAAAGATTCCATTGTTGAAAATCATGCGGACTCGTTCAGAGGGACTAGAAGCTCTCGCCTCTCTCCAGTAACCATCACCAATGATGACTGACATTGAGTGAAGCATGGAGAAGGGGTCAGCTTGAAAATCACTTGAGTGAGAGGACATAGAAGCTGGAACATCTAGAATCACCGACGGGATGGATCGGTCATGGCTAGAAGCAGAGATGGTTGGAAACATCATATGAGGGGTCGGGCCAGTAGTGTTTGGCGTCTATGAGAACACAACAATCTCACTAGCCTGAGAGGCAACCACAGGAGCTTCGTAACTTTGCCCCTCGGGAGCTTGACCTTCATTGATATTGTCCTTACAAAGGGATTTAAGTCGTGTAAGAAGGGGAATACCCTCATACTAGGTTGCTTAGACTTCCTACACTAATCTAACTGCAACGCCAGTCCTTGACTTCAACACTGGTCCAAGTTGTTGGTTCTTTGTAACCTCCAGCAGAATACCGTCAATAAATTGTTCTTCTGAGTTAAGCTTCCCGTCATCGGAGTCTGAGTCAGTGAAGATTATCTAGCGTTCAACCGAAAACTTCATAGAAGCCTTCCCCGGACAAAGTGCTAAGAGCCGTGTTGAGGAATAATAAGGTTGAATCTAAGAAGGTAAGAGACAAGTTAGAGGTATTACTGATTCGGTAGCCTTAATCGGTTCAAATGGGATAGCAGAAGACATCGGAACCACCTTGTCGCCTCTTTTCTTTGATCACCGCTCCCTAAGAATCAGCTCAATTAAAGTCCCATGATCATCCTCCTCCTCATCCAAAATGATTGGGGTAACCTTTGACCGGGATGATAATGGATTAGCATCACAAGGGATTTTTACCCTTTTACGGATAGCCTCCTGGGCAGAAGATCCCTCCACTATCTTAGCCACCTTGTTACTGGGGGTATTTTTATCAAATTTGGCTCTATGGGATTTACCCTTACTTGGCTCCTTCTGACATTGCCAGCCCATAGTAGGCCTATCTCAACTCAATCTTTCCCTACTGGATCTTTCCCGATCGGATCCCTCGGTGGAAGATTGAACCCCCGACCGGATCGATCTCTAGATGACCCCATCCGACTGCTTCGAGGAGAAGGGGGATCATGGCTGCTTTCCACAGCTCGGTCAGTAAGAACCACCGATAAATCAAGGTCATATTTGTACACATGCTTCATCAAATCATTTTCAGAGGGAGCAATGCCCTGAGCCATTTGATCAGTAGCCACTTTCTTGCTAACCCGATCGAGGTTCTTAGCCTTTTCAGTCTACTTGCCAGCGAGGATGTCCAGTTCATATACTAAAAAGAAAGACATCACGAAAAATAGTGAGCGAAAATGTAAACAACCACTAGGACGTGTAAAGATAGAGACTTACCGTACCTGTGTCGGGTAAATATCTCGGGAAAGAGACCCAGTTCAACCAGCTCCTTCTCCGAATACAAGCTATGATGGTCTCTGACCTTTCAAGGGTCTAGGTTGCCTTAACGACTGTGTCGGCTTGTTCATTGGTTATAACAGGTGCAGCTTTGTTCTATAGCTCGGGGTTACAGAAACACCTCAGGGACGCTGCTTCGGTTTAATCGATGGGATAGGTCAGCCACCGTAACCTCACCCCCAGTCTCCGTTAATAAAAAACCAGTTGTTCTTCTAGTACTTGTTGGAAGAAGGAAACCCTCAGATGAAACCTTTATGTTCTTTATGTGTTGGAGAGGTAGGTTTTTCCTTGTAACCGTAGGATATCCAACTGCTCAGTGATGTCGACTGGAGGTAAATAGTCCCCCATGTATCTGATCGACCCAAAGTATAAAAATTATGTATCTCTTGAGGGTCGGTGGATGTTTTACCCCAATCTTGCTCCACAAATGCCATAGGCTGATCAACACCCGATATGAATTGGGGGTCAGTTGAGCAGGGGTAACACCCGTTTTTGCCAAGAAATCGATAATGAAAGGCTGCAAAGGGAAAGTTACCCTGGTAGGCAGCATGGCCCCATAAATCACAACTGCACCAGGGGGTGGGTTCCACACTACATGATCCCTACTGCAAGACAGCTTCACCGAGCAAGAGAGGTTGAACAGATCTTTAAACTTGGAAATTTATTCATCCGTCACCATATATATCTCAAAGTCATATGTGCAGGGATGGTCCATCGTGAATCTTAGCAATCGAGCCCGCCGTTCCCTCGAGACATCCTTCATCTTCAATGTCTGAGAAGCTATCTTTAGGTCGTTTGCCAAACGGGCGGTCTCTTTTGGAGAAGCCCTTGAAGTTTACCTTATTGTCTTCGACATATCTGGATAGACACTAACAGAAGAGGAACCAAGAGGGTTAGACAAAGAAGGAATAAACCCAGGACGAGCCAAAGAATAATTTACATTTAAAGTGATGGGTTAGGATTGGGAAACGACCCCAAAGAATAGATTCAAGCCTAACAATATTCTCGTTATCGTTAGCCTCGATGGCATGCATGAGAAGTTCAAAATATCTATATCGAAGAGTCGGGTCCATACCTGGAGTACAAGCGAGTGCGGCGGAGAAACAAAAGTCTAGAAGCAAAGAGAAGCAAAGAGAAGCAAGAATCTGAAGAGCACGAAAGGCTAGGGTTTTTTGCGAATAAGCACTATGAAGTTGTAAGAGAAAAATGAAAAACTCTTGAGCTATATATAAGAACAGATGACGTCATAAGAACACGCTCATATCACCAGGCACAAATGGGGGTAGGTGCACATGAAATGAAAAACACGTTTCGTTTGAAATTCAAAAAAAGTGGTTAAATGAGTGTGTCAGCTGAAGTGAGCGTGATTGATATCAACGTTCAATCGTAAAGCATTAAATACGCATTTATGAACACCGTGACAGTATATATATATATATATATATATATATATATATATATATATATATAATAATAATAATAATAATAAGTTAAACACACTTTGCCGAGAGAGTCCCATTTTGAACAAGATACTCGGTCTTGTATGTTTAAGGGAGTGTTGTTATTGGTAAATTCTAGATGATACGACACGTCAGAATAAGACTAGGGTCAGAGGTACCACGTCACCAGAAGACGATCAGATTAAGTCAACCTAAGTTGGTCAAAGAAGACCTAACCACCCCCCGACCAAGATAATGCAAACGATCAGGTTAGTATATCCAATCGGGTCCTCAAGATGGCCGGGGTCGGGGTCAGGGTCGGGAAAAATTGTCGATCGGGGGAAGTAAAACTGGTCAGGTGAAACAAACGGTCGGTTGTGTGACACGTGGACAACACTCAGATTTAATGAAGTTACGACTCAAACACATAGAGAATGAGCCACTTAAATAAGGTGTCTAGAAGTACACTTTCATGATGAAGTAAATTTCCTTGTATATATCAAAGTCCAGATTACGCAAGAGATCTAATACAGTTGAAACACAACCAATACAAAGCAAAGAAGAAGGAAACACGACTCCAATAAGTTAGAGTTTTATTTAATTGTGGGAACTTCCCTTACTTGTACATCAAGAATTAGGGTTATATGCATGTATAAATAGACCCTAATAATACCCATAAATGAACTAATGCAATTTTGACTAGCAAAAGCGTGAGGGAGATTGAGTGTGTAATCTTTTCTTAACTTAGTGAATTCTTGTTGTCGTTACTGGCAACCGTGGACGTTTCCCCACACTGGGTTTTACCACATAAAAACTTTGTGTCTCGTTTATATTCCATTCACTTTGCTTTTCAATTAGTTATCATTCTGCATCAATTGTGTGACGGGAGGTTAATCCAAAAATCACCGTCAACATTGTTTTTGAAGATCCGATTGGGAGGTACAATTTTACGTGATTAGCTAAAAATGTGAAATGTTGTTTTGTATATTGATTGTTGTTTAAGGTGGTTGATTCCCTTTTGTTGTACCTTGATGAATGATTGTGCTAGAATTCAATTGTTGCAACCAATTAGTATAATATGATTCATTAACACGACATCTCTCTTTCTTGCTAGATCCTAGTAAATTTATAGAGTTATTTATACATTTTAGGTTTACTACGAATTTTGTACTAGATATTAGTGTTGTACATTCAACTGTTGAATATTAATATGTAAAGTGTAGGTAGTAGTGTTGATGTTTTATGTTTCATGTTTCATGAATTGATTGGTTGTGTGTGTATTGTGTTGTTTTTAGATCATTCATTTTTGGGACAAGGTTATTCTTGAAGATCTGATTAAGATGTATAATTTTACATGATTAGTTGAAAATGTGAAATGTTGTTTTGTATACTGATTGTTGTTTATGGTGGTTGATTCCTTATGTTGTGTTTTGATGAATGATTGAGCTAGAATTCAATTGTTACATCCAATTAGAATAATATGATTCGTTAACGTGATCTATCTCTCGCTCGCTAGATCCTAGCAAATTTATAGAACTATTTATGCATTTTACGTTTACAACAAATTTTGTACTAAATATTAGTGTTGATGGTTTATGTTTAATACATTCAATTGTTGAATACCAATGTGCTGCAAAGTGTAGGCAGTAGTGTTGATATTTTATGTTTAATGAATTGTTTGGTTGTGTGTGTTGTGTTGTTTTTAGATCATACATTTTTATAACAAAGTTATTCTTAAAGATCTGATTGAGAGGTATAATTTTATATGTTTAGCAGAAAATGTGAAATGTTCTTTTGTATACTTGTTGTTGTTTAATAGAAGCACAAACAACAGTCTTGTTGCTTTTAGGATAGTGTCGAAAGAATAAAATAATGTAGAAAAAAAAGCAGAGAAAGTAGAAGAAACCTAAACAATTAGTTTAGGTTATGATACCATGAACAAATCAAAGTGTTTTTGTTGATTTTCTTCTCCATGTGGAGTCGATATATATAGGAAAAATATAGAGTGAGAATCAACTAATTGTTCTCCTACAATCTCTACAATTAATTAATCAATCCCCTATAATCGGTAATTAGCAGATTGTCAACTATACAAAATAACAAATATATTCTACATTAATAATGAAATATTCTAACAATATTTTGATAACCACCTCTTTTCTTCCACATATATATGAAAATTTTCAAATAAGTGTTTATAAAATTATATAAGGACATTGAATGTGAGCTACTCATTTTATACACTTTCACTTAGTATGTATGCATATGTCAAAATTATTATTATTATTATTATTATTATTATTATTATTATTATTATTATTATATGAAAACTTTCACATAAGTGTATACTGATGGAATTATATAAGGACATCGAATGTGAGCCACTCATTTTACATACTTTCACTTGGTATGTATGTATATGTCAGAACTATTTTATAAATATGACTCGCATTCAATGTCCTTAAATAATTTCATTAGTACGCACCGATAAGAAAAAAAGACTATATATATATATATATATATATATATATATACCGGAATGGAGGGAAGGAAGGAACTTTGACTTTTGGTGCACTTTGCGTTTTAAAGACTTCTTGCCCATCCTCTTTACTAATACTAATCTTGATTAACTTACATGACTTGACTTGTTTTCATTTTTATTTGGCGGTCATCTGAAGCTTGGCATGGCAAAAGGCCTTTGCTTGTTGATGGAGTGAAGTCTTTAGTAGATGAGGAAATTTAGGTGTCCGAAAGGCTCTTTTTGAGGTGCGTTATGATGGGAATCCCTTATAGTTCTGACATTGTTAAGAAGACTTTTTTTGTCCCTTGACTTGTAATTTTGTTGCTTTGGTTGCAGTTGATTGTGGTAATGGCTTCACACTAGTACTGATTGGTCCTTATGGGAATCTGGGGAGTTGTTTGTCGAATATCTTGTATGCCATTGTGCTCTGTCGGATGGCTTCACAATACGGTGCACTTGGTCTCAAAATTTACATGATATTGAAAGAAAATAACAGTGTAAAGCAATCTTGATTGGAAAAATTATCACCTGTGATGGAAATGGAAGATTTGGGGAGCAAAAAGAGAGAAAAAAATAATACTAAAATATCCCCATACAAATGATTAACAGTAAATTGTAAATTAACATACGAAAGATTAAACGATCATTATTATCAAATTAAAATTTATATATTTATCATTCTCACTTTACTGGCTATACAGTTACTACCATTGATAAGTTTTACATAAAATGGATAAAATAAAGTAAAAAAAAAATTGTTGGAGAAGTTGAAATGATGTTGAAATGTCCCAAATCACTTGAAATAAATCAATGATAGTTAAATGTTAAATGATAATGTGAGATTGGTATGGTGACTATCTAAATCAAAATGATATATAAATGATTTAGTAAGGACACCATCACACAAAAGAATATAACTATTGGGTTGAAATGTTGGGAGACCCTTGTCCCAAGAATAGTTATCTGGTTATGTTTGTGGAGATTCATCTGGGTAGATAATCTTGACCTGTATCGATTTTTTTTTTTTAAAAAAAAAGGTCCAAGAGGAAAATTGGGGCCTAATGATAGACTTCGGAGATTAATGAGCCTTTAAAGCCCGATAGAAGTTGAAAACTCGCAATCTGATTTGTTAAGCCCACCAATGTACGGCTTGCAATTTGCAAATGAAATGATTTGATGTATCGACTTGACTTCTCAGTTTTCAATAACTCGAACCCGCTTAAAAAGAAGATCCGCAGGTGGAGCCGGAGGTGATCATCCGTATTTTTCTCATCAGATAAGGAGTAGGGTTTGCTCATCAATTTGATTTGCGTCACGCCAGTTTTCCAGCAATTACCAAAGTCTTACCTAAGCGCGGCTCTGTTCAGATCCATTGACGAAGTTAGTTTCCTGGGTTTTGGTTTTTTGGTTGGAATTGAAGCTTTAATTTTTTTTTTAATTTTTTTTTCCTGGGTATGATGAAAAATGAACAAAGGATCAAATGGGATTGACAATTTTTTTTTAATAAGTTTGAGATTTTTTTTTATTTAATGAAACTTATTTTGACTATAGTTTATATGTACAATAAAACATGTCATATATTGTACATGTCTTAGTTTGGGAATGTAAAGAGTAAAAACAGTGGAAGAAGAAAGAGAAAAAAAAAAGTAGTTGAATAAAAATTTGATGCTCTCTGTTTTCTTTTAGGATACACAATCATTAAATCCCAAACCAGATTCAACTTGGAAATATAAATAACAAACTTAATTAGTAAATAGCTTCTTCTTTTTTGAGTAAAGATTAGTAAGTAGTAATAGCGTGAGTATCAAATTCAATTTCCTGTTTCAATTTGGATTTAACCTATTTCAATTTTCCTTAATTAATCACTATAAATATTGCTTATATCTTAATATCTTTTACATATGTTTTTTTTTAGGCGGTGAAGTTTCCTCTAGGTTTTTGCTTAGAAGCCATAGATGTCGACTCTTCTCCCGGAGCTCATCATCGAAATACTCTTACTCGTGCCGATCAAGTATATATGCCGATTTAAGTGTGCATCCAAATCTTGGTTAGCTTTAATCACTCGTCGTCAGTTTATAAAAATGCATCTAGCGAGAACTAGAAAACAAAAACTCCTTCTTTGTAATGCATCTCTCTATTTGGTAGACTTGGAAAGATCTCTTGAGGACAAAGTTCATCCAAAGCTCGATCAGTTGAATATAATACCTAACTCACGATTTATTGACATCGTCTATGGTTGCAACGGCTTGTTCTGTATCAAATTTAATTATAATGATAGTTTCATCTTCATATACAATCCTTCTACTAGGGAGTCTAAGAAGATACTTAATGATATGGTCGCATGAAGTAATTTTCCCCCTTAATTGACAAGATTTCAGAATATTTTTATTTGCATATGTAGTTTTTTTTATCGGGTGATGTTTACTAATATTATCTTCAGATTTATGTGGGTCTACTAGTATATTTATTAGGATTTCCAAAGAGACCATCGCTGTATTTGGGGTTTCTACGTTAGAGATCTTCTGCCGCTTTCATTGGTTTCTGTTTCATATTAGAGCTGAATGGAACATGATTCAAACAGAAAGGGAACATGGAGCAACATAGTTTGCATTTTCCGATCACAATGATAAATTATGTTAAATCTTATAATTTTAGTTTAAAATTATTGTAAATTTTATATTTTTAGTTTATGAAAACATAAATTACACCAACAAATATGTGTTTTATTAACCGTACAAGTGAACTAGTGGACATATCATGCATTGCATGTGCATGTGGATAGTATAGACAATCTTATTTGGGTGGAAGGAGAAATATATATATATATATATATATAATATCTACATATACGCTGGATTTTTACATTTTTTTAGTTTATAATTATATGTTTATATAATTAAATTAACTAAAACATAGCCTGAAGGTGTAATTGGACAATATATCATACAGGCTCTTTTGTTTAGGTCTCATATTTTTTTTCAATATTTTTTTTTGAATCACTCATTTTTGTTTATGTTACACGTGTTTACAAGTTGTTTACTTTATGTATGAGGTGTTTGAAATTTGTTTGGTTTACAAATGGCATAATTGCATACATTTGTTCATATGTAAATGTTTTTATATATATCATCGTAGGGTGTTTATTAATTTGGTAAAAAATAAAATCAAAAGTAGCCCGATACATTAGAATTTAATTTTATTCATAAACAAAAATTCAATTTAATAAGTAATTGTCTCCCCTAAACTCTCCCTTACTATACAGGCCCCCACCTTTGTCGGCGTGACATACGCTTCTCAGAGATGACACTCGTGCTACCCTGTGGATGCGTTGTTACGATTTTTAGGGAACCAAAAAAAATAAAACATTGGAATGTGATATATGTTCTAAAAAAGAAGTGAAAATGGTTTTGGTAAAAAAAAAAAAAAAGGGTTTTTGGAGGGTATTTCAACAATTTTCTATTTAAGGATGAAAACAACGTGATTTTTTTTTTTTTTGATTTTAGAACATTATTTCAATAATTTTTTAGTTATTGACTAAACTGAAATTTTATAATGTATTTACTACATATTAGCAACTAAAACTTCGTTCATAGTCAAAGACAAATTTCATACAATTTATGTGAACACATTTCATAATTCTTAGACCATCTCCGACCTTGACACCAATCTCCAAAGTGGAGCCAAAATCCTCTCCAACCTTGCTGCATTATCTACGCCATAGTGGAGCCAAAGGAATTGTTGCACCAGAAGTAGCGCAAAGTGTAGATTGCGCTATTTTGATGGCCTCTGTTTAATTTGTTTTTGGTCTCTCATATTTTCTTAATTTACACTTTAAGCAACAATCTTTAATATTCTTACGATTTGATCCCTCAATGTATAAAATTATCAAATAACAGTTTTATCTTATTAAATATAATTTATTACAATTATATCCTTATAATTATATAATGCTTTTGGTTAATATATATTTTGTAACTAATGGGTGGAATGTTAATTGTTGAGAATCAATGTTAATTTCGTAATATTATGTTAATTGAGGGTGAAATGTTAATTGATGAGAATCAATGAAAAAGATAATATTAGGGAATATTATTTTTAGAGTAAAATTTGTTGCAATGGGTTGGAGATGATGGAGTGGAAGTTGCTGTCAAGTTGCAACAAAATGGTGTCAAAGGTTGAGATGCCCTTAGTTTATCACTATTACTATTGTAAATTTTATAAACTAATACAAAATTAAACGATCCTCCAAGGCTCCGAGCTTCAAACTTGCCAAACATAGTACAACTATTATATTTCATGTCTTAATCTATGAAACAATGTATTAAATGGTGTTAACAAAACAAGTATTTCCGTTTTTTAGGTTGAAAAAAAAACGTCCGACAAATGTTATGAAAAAAAAAAGAACCTTTTACGACCAGAGGTGTTTATAGTTACGGCCCGATAACTATTAACCCACATTAATTTTATAGTTACACCTCGATAATTATTTTAGTCCGGGTTCGGTTACTATACAAGACCTATATAGTTGCCAGGTTAGTTTGTAGTGTATGGATTTCAATCAAAAGGTTTATAAAATCCAATGATTTGGAAATATAAAAAAATGTCTTTCACATAAATGGCCAGTAACTTTGCTGGTCTAGTTTGTCAAATTTTTTTTTTTTTTTACTTTATAGTAGCTAAATCTCTATAATATTTAGTTTTATTAATTTTATTTTGATGTTAAGTACATCTCTTTTACTTGTTCTGTAAATTATATTATTGGTGGTGTGGACCAATCACATTGTTTTTAATTTTTTCAAGTAAAAACTTTTAAAATTAAATTATTTTATTTTTTAAAATTATTTATAAATTTAAAATATTATTAATAATTAATAATTTTGTTTTATAATTAATAAATTACTTCTTATAATTGTCTTTAATATATTAAAATATAAATACATAATAAATAATATAATAAATATTCAGTTTTTAGTGAAACAAATAATATATTTTTCAACTTTCGGTCATTATTTATACCGAGTAAAATTTAATGCATATCAAAAATCAAACACAGTGTCAGTGTGACTACTGCCACCCTTTTAAGATATCTTGGGCCTATGGCCTGGTTTTTACGAGGTTAGGGTTTGGCCCAATCATTATTATCCAATAAGATCTTGACTAGCCTGGTCACATTGAAGATCTTTAATAATAAAATGTTGCTTTGACACCATTTCATTATCTAGGGATGGGCACTAAGTTCGGAATCGAACCGAAAAATGGGGTTCGGTTCGGTTCGTAGCTTCAATTAGGTTTAAAAAGTGAAAATAAAAAAAATAGGTTCAAACCGGTTTGATTCGGTAAAAACCGGATTGAACCGAATAAACTGCCTATATAATATATATATATATATATATATATATATATATATAAACCCTATTGTTCTTTGACCTCTTTAGTCTTTACCTCTTTCTCGACGACTACACCGACTCCCCTTACACAGCCTCTCTGTTCCTCACTTCCTCTGTTCCTAACCTTCGATCTACTCATCTCAACGTTATTCCTCACGTCCTCAACCTCTGATCTGGTTCTACAACTACAACTATAATTGAAATTTTATTTTAGTTGACTACTTGACTAGCTGTAATTGAGTTATTTTAGTTGTAATTTTGATTTGGAGTTGGATTATTTATTTTTAAGAGGTATTATTATGTAATGTATTGTTATTAACTGATTTTTGAACTTTTATTTTAGAGTTTGGAATGGTTTGTTATTAACTTATTAATATGTAATACATTTTCAACTTATTTAATTTTTTATATATACTTTTAACTTAGGTTTGATTTTTTGGGATATTCAATGAGTGGCGATAATGGTCCTCTTCAAAAACTGTATTTACACTCTTTTCGTAATCAAACTCATTAAAAATTTTAAAAAAATCTTTAATTTATAATGAAACCCCACTTAATGTCAAAAATACCCTTTCATTAATTATGTTATATTGTATTTTTATAAGTACGCATCATCTATAACTATTATTATTATGTTATTTAATCAACTTTATTAGTATATCAAATTTTGTGTTTACCTTTAATTCTCTTACTTTTCGTTATCTTCCCTACTTCTTTTCTCTTCTCGGTTTTTTAAAAATCAAACTCTATTTTTCGTTAAAAATCCATTTTAAGATTTGTTTATATATATATATATATATATATATATATATATTAGAGAATCATGTTCTGTTCGAGATAACTGTTAGGATGCATGATCTATGATATGTCCCTATTGATGTGGAAGTAGATAGGTATTAAATGATATGTCAAAAAAAAAAGAATAGGTGTTCGATGAAATTGAAAAATATCTAATATATATTTTTGACAAGAAAGAACATCTATATTGATAATAAAAAAAGTCTAAATTGTTTTTGAAAGAAATAAAAAAATATAAATAATATAGTCAATTTGAAAGTCTGTTATATATATATATATATATATATATATATAATGATTTTGTTCTTATAACAAGAATATATTTTTGTTCTTTCAACAAATAATAAAAATTAATTTAAAACTTAGCTTTTTCACAACCATATTTGTCTTATGATTTTGATTTATTTTCCATACTTATCAATATATTAATATTTCTTTAAAAAAATGATGAGAATATATTTAAAAGGGAATCTTGGGTTTATTAAAATGGAAATAGTTTTTATGATATATATTAATATCAAACATTGATAGGAAAAAATTACAAAAGTTTAAAATATAAAACGAATTAATAATTATTGGTGGTATACTAACAAACAATTAATCCTCTTAGAAATTTTATTTAAGGGTATTATTGGATTTTTAAAACATATTAATTTGGGGGTGTACATACAGTTTTTAAGGGGTGCAAATATTGTCACTCATATTCAAATGGCCAAAATTATTATTCAACAGCCCATTAATATTAAAATTAGATTCAAAAAACCCATTAAGCTAGCGGCCCATTATGCCCAAAACCAAAATGAATTGAACTGAATCGATTAAAATCAGTTCAATTCAATTCTGTTTACATTTCTTATTCGATTTAAACCGGTTCAATTTTGAATGAATCGAAATATTTTAGGTTCAATTCGGTTTTACCCAAAATCGAACCGAATCGATTCGTGCTCACCCCTATGACATTATCACAAAAACAGTGTAATATTCTGCATCTCATCATCTATGCTACTACTGTTGAATTCGGATGCTCAAAGCTATGAGAATTAGGAGATTCCAATTTTGTTGAAGATCTAGAATTAATTAGGAGAAAAGAAAATCAGGGTTTAAGCGAATATGGGTGTAGAAAATATATTATATGGTTATTTTGGAAATATTAGATGGCGTATATAGTATATTTGGTAATCAAAATCAATTATATTATGCCATGCATGGTTGATTTTTCCTAATGTGTAAATGTTTTTTTTTTTTTTTGGTTTAAACCATCCGGTTTCCGGGGGGACGGATCCACCATACGGTGCAATCAACAATCCGGACTCGCACCGGGTCGGCCCACTAAGGGGTAAAGTGCTCCCAATATGTGTAACTCCGTTCACAATAGGGGTTGAACCCACGACTTTGCTTAAGGGATGAGAGTGCCGAACCACTCAGACCAATACATGATTGGTTAAATGTTTGTTTTTCTTTTGAAAGAAATGTGTGTAAAATGTTTTCCCATGAATTGAATGTGACTTAATTTAATTGCCACATGTTATGCGAGTCCAATTGATGCATCATATGCCCGGATTAAGGTGAGATACAACCGTAAAATACACGTCTAGTATTACTCATTTGGGAAAACGACGATATGTGGTTGGTTCGATGGTAAAATTTCTTATGCACCATAAGGTTGCGGTTCGAGTTCTCCCTTCTCCAGAAAAACCTCAAATCTATGTAATAGTATAATGTTTTTTTTTTTTAAATACTCATTTGAGAATACAATCATATCAGCATGGAATGCAAAAAGTCCAAAACTTATGTGGAGGACCGGAGGTGACAAATGCGAATAGACAGAATTTACAAATAATATAATACAGACGATTGTGGCAGACAAATCACAAAGTGTTATGTGTTATATGCTTGGATAAATTCAAGGATAGAGATAATCGTGGGATTCTTCACCATTGTGATCATCTATTCATCTCTATCACAAAGAATGCATCATTAAGTGATCATTCATCGAAAGGCTTGTCAGTATTTTGTTTCCTTGGATTATCGATAGATCATGTTAATTAGTAACTCAAATTTGTTTTTTTTAGTTGGTTATGTTGTCTTTTGTTTATAAAATCAGCAAAAAAAATTCTTGTGTATTCAGTTGTGGATTCAAAGTCAGATTGTTATATTTCTTGTGTATTCAGTATTGTCGATCTCTGCAATTGCACTCTTAAGTCTCCAAGCATCGTATATTTCTTTGCTCCATACGCATGCTTGTCCATAGTGTCTCCATGGCACTTCCCATCCACAACTACCAAATTATAATAATAACTTCACGTAATTAATAAATAATAAAAAAAAATTAAAGTAAGTTAAATTACAGACTAGTCAAATATCTTATTTATTCCGCCAATTAGAGGAAATTACTGAAAATAATAAATATATATATATATGATTTTCTATTTTATCAAACTCCAAAAAGTTTTCTATTGTTGTCAACTTTATCCCCTGTAATGACAAAAATAAGACTGTTTCAATGGAACAAACCTCCCATGGAGGTTGGAAGTCTTATGGGAGGTCCATTGAGAAAAACAATTTATTTATTTTGAAATTTTTAAAATTCATTAAGGGTATTTTTATCCCAAAAGTGGAAAATTGAAAAAAAAAACAATAAATATTTTTAGTAATGATATATTTAAAATTTCATATGATTTTATAGTTATTATTAAAAAGACCCCTTTTTTTTTTTTGAAAGACCACATTGAATTATATGAATAATGTAGTCACTAAAATTGTAAGTGATACAGTTGTACGTGGTGAGAGGAATTGCATATATACCATGAGACCATTCGCAAAGACTTGGATTGCATACTATTGCAATCATTGAAAAGATGAATCAAAATTTACATACTATATAGCTCAGCTAGATCTGAGACAAAATCCTATACAAGCAACCTCAGATTTCAGATGCATACCAGCAGCCCAGCAGGATTCAAGCAAGCAAATTGAGGGCAGTCATGGAGCTAATAACTAGGCAAGGGAACATCAGGTCCATGTATAGACCTGCAACACGATAAAACGTTTAAGTCCGAACAAAATGCAGTCATTGATTATCATCAATGTAAGCACACAATATGAAATTTGTTTCGACATTTTTTCAAGTTTCCATGGATGACATGTGAGCGCTTAAGCATGAAAGGGAAGGCAAAAGTGAAATGGATCAAAGTTCTCTTACCACTTTGTGCAGATGTAGCGGCTGGAAGAGCTGGAAGTTTTGTAGCTGCAATATTCCAATATGTACTGTAATTAATATAAAGCAACTCAAAAGCAAAGAAACATCTGATCTTTTTATCTTTTCTTTTTTTAATTTTTAAAATTAAGATAAAAGAAAAAGGTTAAAACATCAAAAAGAAGGAACAGAGATTATATGCACAAGAGTGGTGGCAATTTCATCATACTTTGATTGCAGGAACAGCAGGAACAAATGAAGCAGAGGGCCAAGGGGCTTCAATGCTGTCATTGAGATCGCAAATGAAGCCGATTCCTGAAGTTTTATCATAGGTCACATCCGAAGGCAAGCTTGGCAAAAGACAACCGGATTCTAGAGAAAAGACAATTTGAGTGTTAATTTACATAAAAGCAATTAGAATACTATAGTTTGAAAAGTCAGGCATAGTAAGTTTAACTGATATTATCTTTTCGAAAGTTTTCACTGACAGTTTTCACAGCATTTGAGAAATCCAAGAATTAAACAGCACTTTGAATTTTGTTTTTGTTTTTCTAAAAAAAGTTTATATGTGTCAAACTAAGAACCTAACAAGGCAATAGAAGCTGAATATGGTTAGCTCAAATGACTTTCATTGCTTTCATCTTTTAGAGTTCTTTATAAATAAATCAATAGAAAACTCAAGGCCACCACAACAACCACGAGATTCATATTATATGTGATCAAGAGATGTATAAAGAGTAAAGTTAAATGATAATCTGATGAAGCCTCTCCATGAGAGGAATGAGAAAATGTAAAGAGCAGAAAAAGCAAGTTGCAAATCAAAATACTTGGAGAGAAGACATTAAAACCACATTCAAAACAAAACCGAGAAATTGCTCGAAGGGTGAATCCATTATATGAGCATTACCTTGTGATCCAACTGGTGCATCCGTTCAGTTAGTTCCACCATCATAAGTTATAAATCACAAATTGTCATGTATCAGTGCCAATTATTTTGATAAAAATAAAACAGCACAGAAAATTAATTGATCATTCGGAGAGCATGAAACAACACTGACCTTGAAGAGAGAAGTCCTTCAGGTTTATATGACAAAGATCATAAACATTCTGGGTGACATTAGCTTTCTGCAATCTCATGCCAAGTGAAGCGGCACAATTTAAGGCTTGCAAGTTGGTAATGAAGCTCTGTTCTTGCAAGTGGGCCACATAACTCTCCACGGCTTTGCAACAAGATGTTTGATTGCTTCTTGTATGTCCACATTCCGCAGTGAGATTTTTCATTTCAGGAAAAACTAGGGGACAGACTGGAATATATGACAAAGAATGAAAAGAGATACAAAATCATGAATTATCAATGATTAAAATTTAGGCTTGAGAAATGCTGATAATTAGATTACTTCACACAACATGCATTATGAAGAAGGACAAATACTTGTCCTTCCATGCTCACCTTTATTTACTTTGCAATTAGAAAGTCCTCTAAGAACACCGTTGGCTGAAGAAGGATCAAGTTTATTGGCCAGCCATCGGAAGACAATATTCTTACAATCATCAACGGTTGAGTTTACAGGCAAGGTACTCGATGTACCATTCATGGCAATTTTATTAGCAGCATCTAGTATGGCATTTTGGCAAACTTGGTGACAACATTCATTGACGTGATCAAGTTTTCCACAAGCAGCCAAAAGTTTAGAAGAGTCCACAATGCTTTCAAACTTGTTAACATCTACAACTGGACAAGAGGCTTCAGTAAGATTTGCTGGATGAATTGAGCATATTGTTCGAAGATTACTGTTTGCACATTGACTTTCTAAGATCTTCTCAAAATCGGAGAGGCAGTGATTGGCATTTGTTGTATTCAAATTAAGCACCCCAGAGGATTTGCTATATTGTCCTAAAAGAATCATCAGGGTGGCATCAAATTGAGGACAACATACTACATTGGCTAAATATGGTGCAAAGGAAGCCCAGCAGTCAGTTGCTGTTACCATCATAATACTTTCAGCAGCAGAAAAATTTAGCCTACAGAGTCCTGAAAGATATAAAGAAAAACAAGATACATTCATTTTCGCACCATTTATTATAATACAAGCAATGACTATCAAGTATAATAAAGAAAAGGCATTTTAAATGGAATTGGATTTCTTTAGGAGCAGAGGTGCTGGAGAAGTAACTTGAGTCTTAAATACATTAGTATTTGTTCCAAGGCAAAACTCATCATGTTACTCATGTCAAAGGTGCATTTGACAGCCGAAATTAGTTCCATGGGTTGGGGTGAGGTTTAACAAATGATTAAAGCAAACCAACCAACCTTTGCGGTCCATATACATCCTAAACCATAAGTTTGACATTTTATAAGATTCAGTAAGATCAAACTCAGACACATGTGAAATCTGAGGTTTACTACAAAAATGATGTAAGTGAGTCACTTTCAACCCTGGTTGACAGATGGTTACCTTTCAAATGCAGACACTTCAACCCCTGAGAACTCATATGCCCAAACCTCTGGTGCCACAAGTTCGGATCGTCTTTGCCTTCCGCCATAGCGACTGAACCACAACCATATGTGATTATGTAAAGCGACCCATTCTTACTTCCTCGGGCGATTGTCATTTCACCTTTCAAAATCTTCCACTTATCAACTGTGAAAGTCGTCACAAAATTATCTGACGTCAGTTGCCCAATAGAGATCAAGTTCTTCCTCAAGTCCGGTATATGCCTCACATTGTCGAGCTTCCAAACTGACCCTTGCAGTTGAATCTTCACATCTCCCTTCCCGGTAATGTCGCATGCTTGATCGTCACCAAGATACACTTTACCCAAATTCAGGAGATGTAGTTCTCAAGCAATTCCATATGAGGTGTGGCATGGAATGACGCTCCCGAATCCAAGACTCAAGACTTCGTCTTGCTTTCCAACGAGTAGATAAGGCAGTCATCTGACTCCTCCGATACACAATTCGCACTGCTCTTGCCCTTATCATTCTTCCCAAATCTACACCCATACGAGAGATGGCCTTTCTTACCACAATTCCAGCAGTCTGCATCCTTTTTGCTTCGTTGCTGGTTTCCCGAATAGTTGACCTGATTCTTAGACTTGGACTTACCTCCCGAGTTTGATCTTCCCCGTTGATTTGTATTCTGATTTCTGCTTCTACCTTCTCTACCTTCCAAATTCAATGCTGAAGATGTAGACGCCCCTAATCCCTCTTCATGCATCTTGATCTCTTCCGTCATGTTCATGTTTATAACCTGCTGAAGATTCAATTTTTCTTTCCCGAACGAGTTTGCAATCGACTGGTATGTCGTTTTCCAACTTTCTAGCATTTGGGTGAGTAGAAACTCCGCCATAAACTCCTCATCAAACCCCATAGATAAAGAACACAACCCGTCATTTACTTCATTGAACTGGTTCAGAAAATCTTTAAAGTTCTGACCATCTGTCATCTTCAAGGTTGATAACTTCTTGACAAGATGGACTTTCCTTACCGCAGAAGGTTGTTCGTATAGGTATGATAGGGTATCCATTAGATCTTTAATTGTTTGTTGATCTTTTACGTTGAAGGCGACCTGCTTCATCAAACTGAGACGAATTGCTCCCAATGATTTCCTGTCCAAGAGTTCAAAGTCATCATCATCCATGTTCTTCGGTTTCGATTTATTTTCCCAATCTTGATTGGTCATATCCTTTGGTCTCTCTTTTATCGGCCAATGCAGATCCTTCTGGTACAGATAGTCTTCCATCTGTATCTTCCAGAAGCTGAAATTCAATCCATTGAATTTCTCAATCTTGTGCATTTTCTTCTGACTCCATCTCTACAATAAAAAATAATGACCTCGAGAGAACCTAGATTTGTGTCAAAATAATCTGCCCAACCCGGAGCTCTGATACCAATTGTTGTTGAGAAGAAATTGTAAACACACAAATCCAAACACAAAATAGAAAGCAATAAGAAAAGAAGACACAAAAGATTTTACGTGGTTCAGCAATTTGCCTACGTCCACGGAGCATACCGCACTCAATCCACTATTTTTTAGATTTAATTTCAATCTCGTTGACTCTCTTTCAGTCTCTCTCTACAATTGCTCTCTCTCTAGCAATTTTTTCTCACACACTAGGCACTATTTTTCTGCTATGCCTTATGGAATACAAATAATGGTAGTATTTATATGGGAGTACTAGGGTTAGCCAAATCCTAATTGGAATATATTTCTTTTTCCAATTGCTTGTTTGCACAGGATTCCTTTTTCTCGCAAATTCCGTCTATACCTCAGTCTGGACCGCTGCGTGGGCATATGCATGTGCCGCGGTCCACAATGCATGACTCGTCTATGGAATACCGCTCCACAGACCGCGGTGTGTGCATGTTGTCTACGCCACAGTACGCACAGCATGTCACACCTGGACTTCTCAGCTGTATGTGCCGCGGTCCGAGCTCTTGCCTCCGCCACGGTCATCGCCACGTCACCTGCTGGAGCTCATTTTTCTTGTTCGTTTCTGGCTTTACATAACCCAACAATTTATACATTTTAGGTTTACTGTACATTTTATGCTAGATATTAGTGTTGTACATTCAATTGTTGAATACTAATGTGTGAAGTATATGTGGTAGTGTTGATGTTTTATGTTTAATGAATTACTTGGTTGTGTGTGTGTTTTGTTGTTTTTGGAACATATATTTTCAGGACAAGGTTATTCTTGAAGATCCGACTGAGAGGTATAACTTTACATGATTAGCTGAAAATGTGAATTTTTGTTTTGTATATTGATAGTTGTTTAATGTGGTTGACTATGTTGTGCCTTGAATAATGATTGTGCTAAAACTCAATTGTTGCTTCCAATTATAATAATATGATTCATTAACGCGATCTATCTCTCGCTAGCTATATCCTAGCAAATTTGTAGAGCTATTTATACATTTTAGGTTTACTGCGAATTTTGTGCTAGCTATTAGTGTTTTTGTTTTATGTTTAATACATTAAATTGTTGAATAATAATGTGTAAAGTGTAGTTAGTAATGTTGAAGTTTTATGTTTAATGAATTGCTTAGTTGTGCTGTGTTGGTTTTAGATCTTACATTTTTGGGACAAACTTATTCTTGATGATCCAATTGAAATGTACAATTTTACATAATTAGTTGAAAATGTGAAATGTTGTTTTGTTTACTGATTGTTTTTTTAAGGTGGTTGATTCTCTTTTGTTGTGTCTTGATTATAATTGTGCTAGAATTCAATTATTGCATCCAATCAGTATAATATGAATCATTAACACCATCTCTCTCTTGCTTGCTAGATCCTAGTAATTTTGTAGAGTTATTTATACATTTTAGGTTTACTATTATTTTTGTACTAGCTATTAGTGTTGTTATTTTATTTTTAATACATTGAATTGTTGAATACTAATGTGTAAAGTGTAGGTACTATGTAGTAGTGTTTATATTTTATATTTAATGAATTTTATGATTGTGTATGTTGTGTTGTTTCTAGATCTTACATTTTTGGGACAAGGTTGTTCTTGAAGATCCGATTGAAAGGTATAATTTTACGTGATTAGTTGAAAATGTGAATTGTGGTTTTGTATACTGATTGTTGTTTAAGGTGGTTGATTCTCTTTTGTTGTGCCTTGATGAATGATTGTGCTATAATTCAATTGTTGCATATAATCAGCATAATATGATTCATTAACATGATCTATCTCTTTCTCGCTAGTTCCTGGTAAATTTATAGAGTTATTTATACATTTTAATTTTACTACAAATTTTGTACTAGATATTAGTGTTATACATCCAATTATTGAATACTAATTTGTGAAGTGTATGTAGAAGTGTTTATGTTTTATGTTTAATGAATTGCTTGGTTGTGTGTGTGTTGTGTTGTTTTTAGATCATACATTTTCATAACAATGTTATTCTGGAATATCCGATTTAGATGTGTAATTTTACATGATTAGTTGAAAATGTGAAATTTTATTTTGTATACAGATTGTTGTTTAAGGTGGTTGACTCCCTACATTATACCTTGAAGAATGATTGTGTTAGAACGCAATTGTTGCATCTAATTATAATAATATGATTCATTAACGCAATCTATTTATTGCTCGCTAGATCCTAGCAAATTTATAGAGCTATTTATACATTTTATGTTTACAGCAATTTTTGTGCTAGGTATTAGTGTCGATGTTTTATGTTTAATACATTCAATTGTTTAATACTGATGTGTAAAATGTAAGTAGTAGTGTTGATGTTTTATGTTTGATGGAATGCTCGGTTGTGTTGTGAGATCTTACATTTTCGGGACAAGGTTGTTCCTGATGATTCGATTGAGATATACAATTTTACATGATTAGCTGAAAATGTTAAATGTTGTTTTGTATACTGATTGTTGTTTAGGGGTGTTGATTCCCATTTGTTGTGCCTTGATGAATGATTCATTAAATTATTTCTTCCAATCAGTATAATATGATTCATTAACACGATCTCTCTCTTGCTCGTTAGATTTTGGTAAATTTATAGAGTTATTTATACATTTTAGGTTTACTAAAAAAATTGTGCTAGATATTAGTGTTGTTGTTTTATACTTAATACATTCAATTGTTGAATACTAATGTGTAATGTGTAGGCAGTAGTGTTGATGTTTTATGTTTAATGAATTGCTTGGTTGTATATGGTGTACTGTATTGATTTTACATCTTACATTTTTTGGATAATGTTGTTCTTGAATATCCGATTGAGAGGTACAATTTTACATGATTAACTGAAAGTGTGAAATGTTGTTTTGTATACTGATTGTTGTTTGAGACGGTTGGTTCCTTTTTGTTCTGCCCTGATGAATGTTTGTTCTAGAAATCAATTGTTGCATCCAATCAATATAATATGATTCATTAACACGATTTCTCTCTTGCTCGCTAGATCTTTGTAAATATATAGAGCTATTTATACATTTTAGGTTCATGCAATTTTTGTACTAGATATTAGTGTTGTACATTCAATTGTTGAATACTAATATGTAAAGTGTAGGTGGTAGTGTTAAAGTTTTTATGTTTAATGAATTGTTTGGTTGTGAGTGTGTTGTGTTTTTTTTTAGCATACATTTTCGGGATAAGGTTATCCTTAAAGATCCGATTGAGTTGTATAATTTTACATTATTAGTTGAAAATGTGAAATGTTGTTTTGTATACTGATTGTTGTTTAAGGTGGTTGATTCCATATGTTACCTTGATGAATGATTGTCCTAGATTTCAATTGTTGCATCCAATTAGTATAATATGATTCATTAACGTGATCTACTCTCGCTCGCTAGATCCTAGATTCTTAGCAAATTTATGGAGTTATTTAGACATTTTAGGTTTACTACAAATTTTGTGCCAGTTATTAGTGTGATGTTTTATGTTTAATACATTCAATTGTCGAATACTAATGTGTAAAGTGTAGGCAGTAGTGTTGATATTTTATGTTTAATGAATTGCTTGGTTGTGTTATGTTGTTTTTAGATCTTATATTTTCGGGACAAGGTTATTCTTGATGGTTTGATTGAGATGTACCAATTTACATTATTAGCTGAAAAAGTGAAATGTTGTTTTGTATATTGATTGTTGTTTAAGGTGGTTGTTTCCCTTTTATTGTGCCATGATGATTATTGTACTAGAATTCAATTATTGCATCCAATCTGTATAATATAGTTCATTAACACAATTTCTTTCTTGTTCGCTAGATCATGGTAAATTTATAGAGTTATTTATACATTTTAGGTTTACTACAAATTTTGTGCTAGATATTAGTATTGGCTTTTTATGTTTAATACATTCGGTTGTTGACTTATAATGTGTAATGTGTAGGTAGTATTATTGATGCTTTATGTTTAATGAACTGTTTAGTTTTGTATGTTGTGTTGTGTTGTTTTTCGATCTTACATTTTTAGGACAAGGTTGCTATTGATGATCCGATTGAGAGGAATAATTTTACATAATTAGCTGAAAATGTGAAATATTATTTTATATATTGATTGTTGTTTAAGATGGTTTTTTTTTTTAAAACGGCAAGAAGATAAAGATATATTCACAGCCATGAAGGCCATCAAAAAGCCTAAACCAGCACAAGAAAGCAAAACACGACTGCACAACACAGGGGAACAAAACAATGAAAAACAAAACAGAGCAGAGAACTAAAACAAAACAGAACATAGCAGAGAACTAAAATGAATCCCACTCCACTCTATCCCCCACCAAGCTCGAACCCGACTTAGCCAGCCCGTCCGCTAGAGAATTCGTGTCTCTAGGCAAGAACCTGACTTTCAGACCCTCCATCACAAGAAGGAAATTCCGAATATCATACAACAAATCCACATGCTTAAAACTCCCAAAATTCTCATCATGAATCCAAGAAACAGCAATTTTGGAATCACTGACTATACTCACATTATAGGAAAGATGGACCTGCTTTGAAGCTACCAACCAACAGGCTTTGTGATTGGCCATTAATTCAGCCGAAATCGCATCCTGAATGCCGAAAGAAGAGGAAAAGGAACAAAGAATCCTACCAACAGAGTTCCTAAGCACACCACCCAGCCTGCCATACCAGGATTGCCTTTAGTTGCTCCATCAACATTGAAAAATGGGAATCATTGGCAGGGTTTCCACGAATTAGAAGACTTCAACTTAACAGGTTTAGAGTCCACGCATCTCTGATTAATGTCAAGAAGAAGAATTGTAATAGCATCTTTAGAACCAATACCATGATGCTTAAACCATCACACCACCCTGAACTTAACCAAATCCAAAGTCAAGAGAAAATCAGCTTCCACATTCTCGAAGACAGCCTTATTACGCACCTCCCATAAAGTCCAAACCAGAGCTAAAAACAAAATGTTTCACCCCCTCGCCCTGTTCTCAAAAGGATAAAAACCGGTCCAACCATACCACCAACTCAACAAAGTCGAATTGCAACAAGAGCTGATACCCCACCAGCTCATACAACTATTCCATAACTTCCAAGACCAAGGGAAAAGCAAAAACAAGTGATCCACTGACTCAATGCCCACATTACACAAAGGACACAACAGACTCAGATTTTGAATAAAACCAAAAGCCTGGACGACACTTTTCACCAACACTCTTCCCCTACTAAGTTGCCAAGCAAACACCTCCACCTTTGGAGGACAAATCCCCTGACATAAAAGGGAAGCATAACCGACCTCAGCCACCTACTGATCCTCAAGATATCAACGAAATGAGCGCATGATTATATATATCTATGTGCTGTGTGGATTGTTGTTTAATGGAAGCGCATGATTCTGCTTTTGAAGAAAATTTCTATTTATTGCATGGATTTTTTTAAGTTCTGTATTCTGTATGAATTTAAGTTTAGGTTTGTGTATGAAAAAGTCTTGATTTTTAGAAATGTGAGGGCCATGTAGATATTTCTTTGATGTAATGTCTTCTAGGATTATATGTTAACGATATTTTGGGTTTTCTGGTAGTGTAAAATGATTGTTAAATTGTGTTTAGGTAGGGATTTCGATAGTTACCATTCATTAACAGAGGGGTTGCTGGGTTGAGTCTATAAGGTCTTGTCGTGAATTATTTATCTCATTCAGGGCGGAATTGGGCCTGACAAGGGTGTAGCCCACCCTGGTATTTTGAAAAGAAAATGATAAGTTTTATAACGGTTCTATATACATCTCATTCAGTTTTAAGTATACCCAATTTAATTCTAATTATAACTTAATTAACCATATTTTTTCTTACTTTATTAATAGCCCAATAAGGCAATAACTAAAAAATTATGAATCCAATTCATTCAAACACATTGGATTTACTTAATAAGTAAATAATCAAATTGGGGATTCTAACCCTTTAATAACTCAAAAATCAATTGGGAATTTTTAAATTGTACAAGCAGAAGCAATAGTCTCCGGTCTCACCTCTCCATTCTCAAAGAATTTTAATTTTATTTCATAACTTTTGTATTTGTAGAGGTTTACAAACGTCGGCTAGAGAAAACCGTACATTATTTTTGTTATTTTAATTTTATATCGTACAATTAATTGTAGATTTTTGATGATAATTTTGATTGATTATGTTGAACAAGTGAACAACCCAGGTGAATTAGGTGATTACGTGGTGTCTTGGTGATTAATTAATTGTGAATTTGTGATGAATATTTTTTGTTTAGAGGATTTGTAAAAGTAGTCAACTTAAGACATAGATTATTGTTTTAAATCAAAAAAAAAAAAAGTTATTGTTTTTAACCGGATGCAAGTTGTAAAGTCTAAAATATCATTTTCTTAAAATAAAAAACCAATTTTGTGTTGTAAGAGTGAAACTTTTTTTTTTTTACAAACGTGTAGTCGTATCCCATAAACCATTTTTTTTTTACAAACATATACGGTATACGTTTTTAACTAAAAAAAAATCCCTAAATCCTTTTACCATCATACGAAGACGAAGAAGAAGAAAATGAGAGGAAGAAAGGAAGGGTTTGGATCGTGCGACGTCGACGAAGAAGAAGGAGGTGGTTTCCGGTGACGATTCGACGGTCGAACATTTCAGTGACCTAGGATTACTACTTTTTTGGGTGTTTTCTTAAGGCCTCTGTGCTACGGCTCCTCAAATAGCCGCATCACCAGATCATAGAAGATTTCTGTCAATGTCGCCATTCAGCCAAGATCGTCGTCAGCTCCTTTCGTTGTCGTCGTGTATGTTATGTTGGGTATGAAATATCCTATGTATGTCATGTTTGTTATGAAATATCCCTTTTATGCATTATTTCATACAATACATTAAATATCTCATGTATATAATGTTGTGCATGAAACATCTCATATATGTCATGTTGAGCATGAAATATCCTATATATGTCATGTTGAGCATGAAATATCCTATATATGTCATGTTTTGTGTGAAATATCCCTTTTATACATTATTTCATACAATACATGAAATATCCCATGTATATCATGTTGTGCATGAAATATATCATGTATGTCATGTTAGATATTGTTAATAGCAAAATTTGGCTAGGGACCAAAGAAAAATTTTCCACTTCCCAGTCTTCCCGCAAAGGTCCAAATTCAGGCTTGTATGACGGGATATCAAGGTCCCCGAGGTCGAGCTACCACGCGATCCTACAGGAGCAAGGCAAGGCCGCCCACACCACCTGGGCATCTCGCGCGTGTCCAGGCTTACCAAATAAAGCCCGACGAGACCGCGTCAAGCTCCTCATACCAGGATAAAGCCCGAAGCTAGGTCGACGTAAAAGGGCCTGGGTCTCCCGACATCAAGGTATCTCGTGACACTCTCCTAGAGCTTGCTACTATCTTTACTTACACTAGGAGACCTTCAAGGTACATAACTAGTCTTGCAAAGGCACTCCTGCCTCGTCAAGGTATAATCTCGACCTGTCCGAGCATAAAAGAAATAAGCCCGTAAAGCCTCGTCGTCACCAAAAACGCCAAGATCCACTGTAGATCCTGGTATGGTTTAAATCAAGTAGCAAGAGCAGTACTTGACCGTACCTCTCCACCCTTCCAGAAGCGCGCCAATTTCGCCTGTTCATGGTAAACACCTTACCAAAGCCTGCTAGCCAAGCCTGCCACCCCGCTAAGAAGCCTGCATAGTTAGGTCAAGCTCCATGATAAAGCTCGGCATAGCTAAACCAAGCTCCCAACTACAAGGTTGGAACCCTATGGGATATTTCACCCCTAAAATGGTTAGCACAAGCTCTATGGGAAGACCAACATCTAGCTACGTGACAATCGAGAGGTCCCCGGGGAACCCCGTCAGTGTACTGGATCCTAGGGTACCTCGCCTTTAAGGAATATCAAATGTCACCTCAGGTAAACTCTATAAAGTACCTCTCCAAAGTGACATGCAGAACTAGAGCTCTTATGTCGGTAACATAGGAATAGAGGATTGGCTTCCATGACATTTAAAGTACCATTAATGAGGTCAACCATATTAATGGAGGCAGTCAACCCAATTAATGACATGATCAACACCATTAATAAAGAGAATATTCAACTCTTTAATGGCCATCATTAGTGAAAGAATCTAAAGAGGAAACAAATACCTTTTCCTCCAAGATATCCTCCACAACCGATTATTGGGGGTCAACTATAACAGAAAATCCCTTATATCAAGGAAGGAAGAGTCCGAAAAGGAAACAAACACATCTCCTCCGAGATGTTAGCCATAAATCGTATTCGATAAGGAAACGAAGACTAATTGAAGAGTCCTGGACTTGCACGCCAAGGTAGTCACCATGTATAAATATGCCTGTAATAGCATCGATAAGAGAGATCGAAGAACACACAGTGGAGATCACACATATCATTTCCAATCCCAAAAATGACCAGCTCTAGGAATGCTACATGCTTCGTTTAAAGTTCTCTCGACAACATCAATGTATGTGTTACCTTTACTTAGAATATACCGGTATCGGTCTACATTCGACCATCATTGTAAGCTCTCCGAAGCTACTACGTTGTATTATTTCACCATTCTTGTAAGCTCCCCAGAGCATTCTTTGATATATACATAAGAAAGGGTATTCCTCCTTCCTTCGGATACTGCCTTTGGGTTTTTCAGCATGTGATCATTCATGATATTTTTCCCCCCTTGGTCAGTCCACCTCCCTCTATAAAAGACTTGTATTTCTCTTACTTGTGTTCTGTGTAATGCATGCGTATATGAGTGCAAGCTAGATTCCTACCTCGCTGGATCTAGTGCTTTTACCCTCCCATCTACATGCCAAAGTCGCACATCAAGATGAGGAGAAACCACCCAGACCAGGTTGAAGGAAGTCGATGAGCTCTCCTGTATCATCTCTATGGGAGGAATCGGGCTCTAGAACCGAGCTCCGGGTACCATGACGGGCTCCGACCCTAACCGAGAACTAAGACCAGGACCAAGATCAACCCCTTCATACCAGTAAGGGAACCTCGAGCTCCTTTCGTCTCCGACCTACCATGAAGCCCGATTGATGGGTTGACTCATCTACTACCTACCTTAAAGCCCGACGGGAGAGATGACTCATCTTCTACCTACCATGAAACCCGACGGATGGGTTGACTCGTTTCCTACCTACCACGAAGCTCGACAAGAGGGATAACTCGTCTCTTACTTACCACGAAGCCCGATAGATGGGTTGACTCCTCTCCTGCCTATCGTGAAGCCCGACAAGTGGGATGACTCCTCTCCTATCTACCACTCCATACTCCATATTCATACAAGATCAGGTCAGGTATCAACGATACCGACCCCGGCCATAACTTTTGTAGTAGTAGTCTTGAGGGCGTTAATAGAGATTTCTCATCTTAAACAAATTTCCCGTTAACAGATATGAAATATCCTATGTATGTGATTTTAGGTATAAAATATCTTATTTATGGGTTATTTCATACAATAAATGAAATAACCCATGTATATCATGTTGTGCATGAAATATCTCATGTATGTCATGTTGGGTATGAAATATCCTATGTATGTTATGTTTGGTATGAAATATCCCATTTATACATTATTTCATACTGTTGACGGGAAATTTGCTCGAGATGAGAAATTTCTGTTAAAACCCTCGAGACCACTACCACGAAAGCGGTGGCCGGGACCGGTACATTTGGTTCCCGACCTGTTTATGGGAAAGACGAATAATAATAATAATAACAATAAATGGGAGCTCAATTATTTATATATCAATTTAAGATACAAATCACTATTTTGTTTGCTCACAATCTCTCGGAGGTGTAGGGTGGTGACAACTCGATGCCTGTTGAATAGTGGAGATGAAGGTGACTGTGTTCTGAATCCAAAATTTAGGTCCTCCTCCTCTATGCAAATCTGTTATTATCTATCTTAGTATGTCAATCGATCTATGTAGGTTGTTCTCTCTTTGTTTTTTCTCTTTTGCCTGTGCTTGGCTTCACATATTTATATCATCCAAGTAGGTTTTCGATTTGCCGATATTTCACCGTGATCCCATGAACCCGTTCCCTCCTTGTCGGGCGGGATTCGTTATTTAAATTTGAAATGTTACTGGATTTTATGATATCGTTGACGGAGATAAGTTTAATCCCTTATTTGGATCAAATTCGTGACGTGCATGTAAATATTACGTGGAGACGATCCTCTGTGCACTCGTGCCATGAATCTTCATGGAGGTCACCCTGCCAGCTGCATGTTGCCCCGTAGAGCAAGGTAGATCCCTGCTCTGGCTATACTCTTAAAAGTTTAAGGTGGATTTTCCCTGACCCTTGGGAGCTTGAGGTGCTCTTGTAGACCCTTCTGGGAGGTAGCTAGGGTAGTGTAGATTTAGGCGTGATTCTTCTTTTATGTCTAGCAAGGACAGCGGGCTTCCGGAAAGGTTGGCGGGCTTCTTTCCTATGTCTTTTAAGCTTGGAGACTTCCCTGGCATTTACGGGGCGGTTGTTAAGCTCAACCTCAGAGCTGCGGTTCCCCGATATTTGGCCTGGAGAAGCACGTGTTCAAGTACTTTTGTGGGGCTCGTCCTGGTCGCGTATGGCTTGTCTTCTGGTAGCTTCGAAGCAGAACCGGCCTTCCCTGCTCCTGCGGGGTGGCTTTTCGATTTTTTCGGGCTTCATGATTGTCGATTATGGGTGGAAAATTTCTCTTTGATCCCTGACCAAATTTTCCTATCAACAGAAGTCCCCTCTGACTTGAACACTGGTAATAGAGTTGGGGTTGGAGTCAGATTCCCTGTTTAATTAAGAAAGTTTTTCACCTTAAAGATAATTAATGAGAGCGAAGTTTTCTCATTAATTACCCAACATTTTGAATTTGAAAACGGGCGTTATTTGAAAAAAGAACGGCTGCGATACGGCTTCAGGTAACCTTCCCGAGGATATCGCCAACAGGCCTCTATTTAAGCCCGGCCTGACCGTCGCTTTCTTCACACTCCCTCAAACCCTCAAATTTTAAAATTCCTTCTTGTTTTCTCTCCCGAAATATTCTACTTGCTTTCTCACCCCTCTTCCCCATCAATGTCGACTTCTTCGGATATTGTAGATGCCTTGGTGGAGGGCTCCGGGGTCCCTAACCTAGCTCGTCTTAAGCGGGTGAGAGGGCTTTCAAGCGATGAAGAATCTTCTCCGATCCTCCAGCGTCGTCGTTCTAATAGGAATGCTTCTATCGGTTCCAGCTTTTTGAACCGCCCTGACGATCCTCTGAACCTAGTCGACGAAGACTCTGACGTCGGGGAGAGGTTAGATATGGTGGGGAGGGCTCAAGTCACAGTGGCGGAGCCTCCTCCAGTGATAACGCTTTCTTTTGAACCTAGGGTCATCCCCGACTCTACTGTTGATCCTCAATCGATTGGCCGTCTACGGGATAAGTATGGTATCCCAAACACAGTTTCTCTATCCATCCCCCATCGGAGCTACGATATTTTTTATCCTCCTAAAGGAGTGCTCCCCGTCCACGTCGCTGCTTTTGAGAGTGGGGTGAGGCTCCCTCTTTACCCTACCCTTCGGCGGGCTCTCAATGCCCTTCGGCTAGCTCCACTTCAACTGACGCCCGGCTTTTGGAGGCACCTAATTGGCTTCCTGGTATTATGAAGGGAGCAATGTGAGCTGAGCAGCGTAACCAGGGAGCCCGGAGCTGAGGAGCTCGCCTTCCTTTTCCAGATCGGTAGCTTGGCAGGAGTCCCACAAGGCCAATTCTACGCAAAGGCCAAGAATAGGCTCAATTTCATCATCCCCGGGGCTTCCAAAAAGGATCTCGCTTGGAAAGAAGAGTGGATATTAGAGGGGGGCATGAGCTTGAGGTCCCTACCGCCTTTAGTGACAAGCCCACCTGGGGTCGGGATTCCTTACCCACAGAGTCTGAAGTCGTGCTGAAGACCATCCTAGCTCGGAACTATCTGAATCTGAAGTTTCCGACCGTCTACCCTTTTGATCCCCGCAGGGTGAACAGGTACTTACGGATATCCATTGCAACCCCTCGTAAGTGTCTTGGTCTATTCTATTTGTTGTTGGTTTTTTTTATTGGAGGGTTAAGTTCTGAATATCCTGGATTCCCTCTCTAACAGTTTCTGTTGCTGCTCTAGCTTCTCATGAAGCCCAACAAGCTGGGATACCTCCTCCTCCTCCTTCAAGATCGTCTCCAGGAGTTCTTCCGACTATTCCGAATAAAGGGGGTGGGTTAACCACTAAGGTAGCTGACTCGTTCGTTCCTCCCCTCTCTCCTTCCCAGGTGAAGTCCAAGATGACTCTTCTGGCATCTCGGGCTGCGAAGGCTCTAAATCGAGGAGGGTCTGCTTCCCACGTCATCAATAAGTCTCCCCTCCTCCAGAAGTTATTGCTCTATAAGATGCCCCCCGAGTCCCGCTACCCCTCTCTGCAGATCCAGTTGTATCACGAGTAGTCGAGGTTCCCACGGAGCGCGATGCTGATTTGTTTGAGGTCGCCCCTTCTCGCCCTCACTCGCAATCGAGCTCGACGGGTCAGGACGAGGTCCTGAAGCAATTTGTCGCATCTTGTCCAGGCGGCGGGCTTTATAGGATGACCGTGATGCCAGTGGACATCTTGATCACCAAAGGGTCCGCCCTTTTAGCCGAGGTAATTGTCGCTTTCACTTCTTCATTGAGCTGCTTGGATCGTCATTTTCTAACATGATTTTCCTTTATAGGCTTTCAAGTTTCAGGTGGCCATGGGGCATCAGGTAGTCTTCTTCCGTGACCAGGCAGCCTAGGCTGAGGCTGAGGCTGAGGCTGAGGCTGAGGCTGAAGCTGAGCGAGCCATGGGGTTGCTAGCGCAGGCTCAGACCCTGGTCCAAGAGATGACCTCCAGCCAACAAGGAATGGAGACGCAGTTAGCTGAGCTTCAATGCGATCATGAGAGGCTGAAACGAGCTTTTGATCAGGAGACTCTCCGGTCGAAGCGGCGAGCTAGCCAGCCGGATGACTGGAGGGGAGAGGCGAAGGCCCTAGATGTTGAAAACCAAAATTTACAGGCTCGGGTTACCCAGCTCCAAACCAAAGTGGAAGCTTCTTTTAGCGAGGGGTACTTCTATGCCTTCTACCAGGTTGTAAAGGCTCTTCCTCCTCCATTCGACCTTTCCATCATTGCTGGCTGGGATAGGGAAGAGGTCATGTCACGGACTACTGAGATGTCTCGCCCCGAAACTGATGGAGCTGGTCCTTCCGGGAAGGGGGCTGAGAAGCAGTTGGAGGTACAAAGTCTGCCCCTTTCTGTTCCAGCCTTTCCAGGATCTGGTCCCGGTAAATCCTTGAAAGGGGTTCATAACTAGGAGCTAGAAGGAAACCTCACGGAAGCCCGATATCCTCCAGCAGTGCTCTCAGGAATGGGGTCAACAGAAGGTGGGAACGTGCCTGAGCCGGCGACCAGCATTCTTGATGCAGTTATTCCTCCTAAAGTGATGGTGGGGATTAATAAAATCTTGGAGAAGGATCTTGTTGGCCCCGAGGCAGCCAGGGATGATCCCCAGGAAGTGGCGGATGCGGTAGATACGGCTAACCAGGACGAGCAGTGATTAGAGAGGAGAGCCGGGGGCGAGGCCTATTCTGTGGAGGAGGAAGCTGAAGGCCTTCAGAAAGATGAAGGAGCTTGAGTTCTCTTCTATGTGATTTATTTTGAATGCCCGGAAAAGGGGGTGGGCATCCCATCTTGAATTGTGTTTGATCTCTTATTATTTTTTCTCTGTAGCCCGGAACCAGGGATTGGGCCCCCCTTGCTTGTAGTAGCCTTGTTGAGGGATAGGCTCCCTTACTTGATAATAAAAAATTTCATCTCAGATCTAAATCTTGCTTCCATGTACTTGCTTGATCGTCCAGCTTTTATATCGAAACGAGCTATCTTTGGAAAAAATTAAGACAAGAAAAACAAGTTTATTGGCATTGAGACCCCATACCAATGGAACTCCTAGCTCCACTTCTTCAACTGACAGTCCCCTTGTTTGATTGTGGGTTTGCTGTAGTAAGTAACCCTGTATCAAAGAGAGCTAGTAAAATAACATGAGCATTTAGAGTTTAAGTAAGTTGAGCCCTCTATCCCCGAGCCTCTTTGGGAGGTTGTAGTCCGAGTAGAACATTAAGTAGAGAATTTTTTTAGTCCCCTCTTAGGCTCGGGATCAAGAGGGCTTCCGGGATTTCAAGCACGATTCCTTCTTAGGGGTGGTAGCCCGGCCAAGGCATCAGGAGGGCTATCTAGCTATTTCCTGGACTTGATATCTTGATGGCAACTATGCTCTTACACTCAGGTCCTTCTTGGGGTGGTAGCCCGACCAAGGCATCAGGAGGGCTATCTAGCTATTTCCTGGTCTCGAGATCTAGATGGTAACTATGCTCTTACACTCAGATCCTTCTTGGGGGTGGTAGCCAGACCAAGGCATCAGGAGCGCTATATAGCTATTTCCTGGTCTCGAGATCTGGATGGCAACTATGCTCTTACACTCAGATCCTTCTTGTAGGTGGAAGCCCGACCAAGGCATCAAGAGCGCTATATAGCTATTTCCTGGTCTCGAGATCTGGATGGCAATTATACTCTTACACTCAGATCCTTCTTGGGGGTGGTAGCCTGACCAAGGCATCAGGAGCACTATCTAGCTATTTCTTGGTCTCGAGATCTTGATGGCAACTATGCTCTTACACTCAAACCCTTCTTGGAGGGGTGTGGTGCCCGGCCGAGGCATCAGAAGTAGCGAGGGGGCTTCCCCGGCTTGCCCCTGGTCTTGAGGCTATAATGTCGAAACTTTCCATGTAGACCCAAATCATTGTAGGACATAGTCGAAGATAAAGTAAACAAGAAAACATGTGAGCTTTATTGATATAGAAGATGGAGTACAATACTGTCAGAAAATAAAATGAAGCTAGTCGGAGGTTTCCTGCTCCTGTATCCACTGTTCAAGGGTAGAATTTCCTTAGGTGATCCGCATTCCAAGTATGGTCGATGAGTCGGCCATCCATATCCTCGAGTTTATACGCCCTATTACGGATCACCATCTTTATTAGGTAGAGTCCTTCCCAGTTGGGCCTAGGACCCCGTCTGACCTCTTCTTGGTGTTCATCGTTACTTTCTGAAGGACTGTATCCCCTTCTTTGAAGCTTCGGGTTTTAATCTTCTTGTTGAAGTACCTGGCAATTCTTCCTTGGTAGATTGCTACCTTTCCAGCCATTCGATCTTGTCTTTCCTCCGGGAGGTCCAAACTAGCTCGGAGCTTGCTTTCATTGCTTCCCGGTTCAAATCTTTGGACTCTAAAGGAGGTCAGCTTGTGTTCTATAGGTAGGACTTCTTCAACCCCGAATGCCAGCGAGTAGGGCGTTTCCCCGGTAGTTGTCCTTCTTGTAGTACGGTAAGCCCAAAGGACCTCGAGAAGCTCCTCTACCCATCTGCCTTTCATTTGTTGTAGCTTTTTCTTCAACAACTTCTTGATGGTTTTGTTCGTGGATTCCACCAAACCATTGGTCTGAGGGTGGGCTACCGAAGCAAACCGAAGGTCGATTCCCAAACCTTGACAGAAATCTCTGAATCGGGCATTGTTGAATTGTTTGCCAAGGTCGGTTATGATGACCAGAGTGGTTCCGAACCTACAGACTACATCGGTCTTGATAAACCTTGTTGTGTTTTCTTCTGATATTTGGGTCAGTGGTCCAGCTTCAACCCATCTTGTAAAGTAATCAATCGCTACGATAGCGTGCTTGGCATGTCCCGAAGCTGTAGGAAGTGGTCCAATTACATCGACTCCCCACATAGCAAAGGGGTATGGAGAGCTTAGCGATGACAAACGCTCCGGGTGGAGGTGACTCAAGTTTACGGTCTTCTCGCATGCTTCGCAGGCTTGCAAAAAGTCCTTAGCATCTTGATGGATGGTCGGCCAATAATTCCCCATGCGTAGAACCTTATATGCCAAGGCTTCTCCACCAATATGGTTCCCGCATTCCCCGAAATGGACCTCTCTCAGAACCCACTTGGCATCTTCAGGGTGTAGACATCGGAGCAGGGTAAGGGATTTTCCCCTTCGGTACAAATGCCCATCCACCATACAATACCTGATCGAGAGCCTTTTAACCCTCCTAGCTTGGTCGGGCTCCCCAGGGAGTTTTCCATCATGTAGATATTCTGCTATTAGATCCATCCAGCATGGTCGTCGGTCCATGGTATAAGCTTCATTTCCAGTCAAAATGCTAGGTAGAGGGATTACTTGAAGCGGGACTCCGTGAGGTAGGGTCTGACACCATAGGCAGCTATCTTGGCGAGGACGTCAGCCCGATGATTTAGGTGTCGCGGTATCTGCTTGATTCTGAACCCCCTAAATTTGGACCTGAGTTGTTGAACCAGTTTTAGGTAAGCGATCATGTTATCACCTTTGGCCTGATAATCCCCAAAAACTTGGTTGACCACGTGTGAAGAGTCACTCTTGATGTTCAGGTAATCAACCCCGAGCTCTATGGCAGCTTTAATCCCAGCTAGCAGGGCTTCGTATTCCGATTCATTGTTTATGGCTTTAAATTCGAACCTGAAGCAATGGCAGCAATCAGTTCCTTCTGGGTCGATAAGGACTATGCCCGCTCCTCCCCCAGACTGCCCAGAAGCTCCGTCAGTGTAGAGAGTCCATGACTCACAGCCCTCCGGCCAGTTGTCAGCTTCTGGAATTCTCTCAAGGGTGACATATGTCATCGCGGAGGGATGCATGATCTGAAGGTATTGAAAGCTCGGCTACAAAGTCCGCTAGTGCTTGAGCTTTTATTGTGGTCCTGAGATTATATTTTAAGTCGAAATGGGTAAGCTCCAGGGCCCATAGAACCAGCCTTCCAGAAACATCCTGCCTGTGCAAGAACTGATGGAAGGGTTGGTTCTTCACCACTGCTATTGAATGAGCATGAAAATAAGGGCGGAGTTTCCTTACCGAGGTCACTAAGGCATAAGCGAGCTTCTCCAGCATAGTATAATTCTTTTCGGGCTTGGTTAGAGCGCGACTTACATAGTAGATAGGTCGCTGGATCATGTCCCCGCATTCCTTGACCAAGGCCCCACTCACAGCGGTTTCTGAAACTGCCAAGTATATTTGGAGTTCTTCTTCAGGATTTGGCTTGACCAGCAATTGAGGGATTGTTAGGTATCTTTTCAAAGTTTGGAAAGCCTGTTCACTCTCTTGATCCCACTTCATGTTTCTTCCCTGTTTGATAGCTTTGAAGAATGGTAGGCACTTATCGGTAGACCGGGAGATGAACCTGTTAAGCGTTGCTACCTGTCCGGTCAAGGCTTGAACCTGCTTAAGAGATGTGGGAGATTCCAGATCCAGGATAGCTATGATTTTTTTCGGGTTAGCCTATATGCCTCTTTCATGGACCATGAAGCCCAGAAACTTTCCCGCAGTTACACCAAAGGCGCATTTGGAAGGATTCAACCTCATCTGGTTTTCCCTCAGGATCATGAACGTTCTACGAAGGTCATCCAGGTGGCCTTTCGAGGTTGAAGATTTAGTGATCATATCGTCGATATACACCTCTATCGATCTCCCAATTTTGGGATTGAACAAACGGTTGACTAACAGCTGGTAAGTAGCTCCGGTATTTTTGAGCCCGAAAGGCATCACCTTGTAGCAGTATAAGCCTTGTGCGGTGATGAAGCTGGTCTTTTCTTGGTACACGGGATGCATCATAATCTGATTGTAGATGGAAAACACGTCCATGAAGCTCAGGAGCTTGTTCCCGGAGGTGGAATCGACAAATTGATCAATTTTTGGTAGAGGAAAACTGTCCGGTCAAGGCCATGCCCGGTTGAGGTCGGTAGAGTCCATGCACATGGGCCACTTCCCATTCGCCTTCGTGACCATGACCACGTTAGCGAGCCATTCGGGGTAGCGGGATTCTCAAATGAAACCTGCCTGGGTGAGTTTATCCACCTCCTCTTTAACCGCCATATTTCTTTCAGTGTTGAAGTGGGGCCTTTTCTGTTTGACGGGCTTGAAGGTTGGATCCACAGCCAATCGATGTGTAGCTAATGTCATCGGGATCCCCGGTATCTCCGTCTGACTCCAGGCGAAAATATCGTTGAACTCCATAAGGAGCCTAATCAATCCCTCTTTCATTCCTAGCTCAAGGGTAGCTTCGATCTTGACGACCTTTGAGAGATCGGTTAGTCGAACAGGAATCTCCTCTAACTTGTTGACCGGGTGGCCGTTGGCCCATTCCCTTCTCTGTTCTTCTATGTCGGGGACCACAGGGCCTTCTTCTGGACAATCGGTGGAGCCCGCCTCTTCCAAGTTTAGTGACGGGGTTATCCCGCCTTGGACAGTCTTTACTTGGGTGAGTTGTTTAGCTAGAGCTGCTAGGTTAGTCGACATTGCGTAGCATTTCCTAACTGCTTGTTGATCACCCCGAACCTCTCCCACCTTGTCTCCTACCGGGAATTTCAGGACATTATGGTAAATAGACAGGATCCCCTTCAGGGATGATAGGAATGGCCTCCCTAATATTGTGTTGTTGGCCGACGGGGTATCTACCACCTCGAAATCGGTCATGATGTTTTGCTATAGAGGTACGGTTCCGATGATCACTGGTAGGATTTTTGACCCCACGGGTGTGATGGAGTCCCTAGTGAAACCGTATAATGGGGTAGTGCAACTGTTGTAGCACCATTGCTTTAAGTTCAGTTTTCCAAAGACGATGCTACCTGTGTCGACGAGCACACGGTGCACCATGAAGTTGGCAATTTGTAATGTAATGACCATGGGATCATCATGTGGCAACACGGTGTTAAAGACATCTGCCTCTGTGAAAATGATCTGAGACAGCTGGGAGGGGTTGGTCGGTCTCTGGTCGATCTTGAAGATATCCCGCCCTTCGTCTGTACGAGGGACCTTCCTCGCATGGTTTTTTTCTGAAATTGTTAGAGATACCGGCCGGAGTGGGACCTCTGCTGATAGTGTGAATTACCTGAATATGTTGCATCATGTCCTCCTGATCTCCCTTCCTCTTCTCAGCGTGTTCCCGAATCTCGGTTTGGACCTCCCTTCCAGTCTGAATGTTCTCCCTAACTTGTTGTAAGAATTCTATCAAACATCCTCCCCTGATCAAAGCCTCAATCTGGTTCCGCAGGTCGTAGTTCTCTGAAGTATTGTGCCCTACGTCCTCATGAAAATCACAATATTTATAATGATTTCTTTTATCGACCGAGTTTTTCATGGGAGCGGGCTTCTGTAACAAACCCTTATCCCGAATAGCGAGGTAGATTGTTTCTCGAGATGCATTCAAGGGAGTGTAATGGTAGTATCCCCTCTCATCTCTGGCTATAGGGGCCACTGTCCTGGGAGGTAGCAAAGCTTGAGGAGGAGCCCGTTTGTCTGGATACCGGTCTGGTCGGGGTTGAGGAAGAGGGAAACCGTATGTTGATTTATTAGGGGGTTTGTTCCGGCTTTTCTGATCTTGCTCAGGTCTGTGAGCTTCCTTCTTTTATCGCTTTTCAACTCTCATGTCGTCATGCTCCATCTTGACCTTGAGCTGTTCGTCGACCTCGATCTGTTCCAGAGCCCAATCATAGGCTTCCTGGTAGGTTTCTGGAGGTCTCTTAGTAGAAGACAGGAATAGTTTTCCCGCCTACAAGTTTCTCCAGAAGTTGGCGAGGGTCTCTCTCTCCGTGAAGACCCCTATCTAGATGACCTCCTTGTGGAACCGTTCGACATAAGCCCGGAGAGTTTCCCCACTCTCCTGGATCACGTAATGTAGATGAATCGGGTCCTTCAGTCGGGCCATAACCCCCTGGAACTGTGAGCAAAAATCAGTTGATAATTTGGTGAAGAAATCTACGCTCCCAGCGGGTAGTTTCCTAAACCAAGTCTTAGCATAATCCGTGAGTGTGGTGGGGAACATTCGACATATAGCGGCCCTGGTTGTGTTCTGGACCTCCATCTGTTGAACGAAGCTCTCTAAGTGGCACAGCGGATCTTCAGTTTCGAATAACCTGTCAGCTGGCATTTTAAACTTAGGCGAGAGCTCTGCCTCCTGGATCCTTCGAGTGAAGGGGGAGTTCATTTCACTTAGAGGATCTTTCTTGTTCTCCTTGTACTTCCCCTTCTTCATCATTTGGAACTCTTTCTGTAGCTCTGCCAACTGGTCCCTTAGTCGCTTACTCTCGGACTTCCTTGAGTCGATCTCGGATTCCTTACCATCAGATCCCTCTGATGAACTGTTGACCTCTACCCTATTCCTTCTTCAGAGGGGGCTTTGCTGACTTTCTTCTTCTCTTCCCCGGGCTTCCCTCTGTGTAGTCGTTGGGTGGAGGAGCTTTTCCAGTTCCCAGGGAAGGACATCTACTGCGGATCTGACTTGTCGTGGTTGGTAGCGCTGCAGCGCTTCGGGTACATAGGGCATGGGCTCTAGCCTATCCCGGATCGAGCTCAGGAGCCCTGCCCTGTTACGAGTTGATTCCCGAGGGGTAGGCCCCAGGCGATCAAAGGCAGGTTGTCTAGCCTTGGGCCTGCTTGATTCCCCCTGATTGCAGAGACCCATTTGTTGGATAGCGATGCCTACAGCGAGTAGTCGAAGGCGGACGTTCTCTACAAAGGCCACCGCTTGTTGGTCAAGCTCGACCTGACTCCCCAGAGGGGGATCCAAAGCCCGCACAGTAGCTGACTGGATGGGAATTCGGCTATGGAGCATGGATTTTTTTTCCTTTCCTCAGGAACTTTCGTTTCGATGTAGCAGAAGGTTGCCCCGAGGTATCCTGCTACCCTTGTGAGGAGCGGAGCTTCATGACGACTTTAAAATATCGAACTTTTTAAATGTAAAATAATGATGGAATGAGAGATTTTCCCACAGACGGCGTCAGAAAGTGTTGACGATAAATTTGCTCGAGATGAGAAATTTATGTTAACACCCTCGAGACCACTACCACGAAAGCGGTGGCCGGGGCCGGTACCGTTGGTTCCCGACTTGTTTATGGGAAAGACGAATAATAATAACAATAAATGGGAGCTCAATTATTTATATATCAATTGAAGATACAAATCACTCTTTTGTTTGCTCACAATCTCTCTGAGGTGTAGGGTGGTGGCAACTTGATGCCTGTCGAATAGTGGAGATGAAGGTGACTGTGTTCTGAATCCAGAATTTAGGTCCTCCTCCTCTATGCAAATCTGTTATTATCTATCTTAGTATGTCGATCGATCTATGTAGGTTGTTCTCCTTTTTTTTTTCTCTTTTATCTGTGCTTGGCTTCACATATTTATATCATCCAAGTAGGTTTTTGATTTGCTGATATTTCACCGTGATACCATGAACCCGTTCCCTCCTTGTCGGGCGGGATTCGTTATTTGAATTTGAAATGTTACGGGATTTTATGATATCGTTGACGGAGATAAGTTTAATCCCTTATTTGGATCAAACTCTTGAAGTGCATGTAAATATTACGTGGAGATGATCCTTTGTGCACTCGTGCCATGAATCTTCATGGAGGTCACCCTGCCAGCTGCATGTTGCCCCGTAGAACGAGGTAGATCCCTGCTCTGGCTCTACTCTTAGAAGTTTAAGGTGGATTTTCCCTGACCCTTAGGGGCTTGAGGTGCTCTTGTAGACCCTTCTGGGAGGTAGTTGGGGTAGTGTAGATTTAGGCGTGATTCTTCTTTTATGTCTAGCAAGGACAGCGGGCTTCCAGAAAGTTTGGCGGGCTTTTTTCGTATGTCTTTTAAGCTTGGAGACTTCCCCTGGCATTTACGAGGCGGTTGTGGAGCTCGACCTCAGAGCCGAGGTTCCCCGATAGTTTGCCTGGAGAAGCAAAGGTTCCAGTACTCTTGTGGGGGCTCATCCCGGTCGCGTCTGGCTTGTCTTCTGGTAGCTTCGAAGCCGAACCGGCCTTCCCAGCTCCTGCGGGGTGGATTTACGATTTTTTCAGGCTTCATGATTGTCGATTATGGGTGGAAAATTTCTCTTTGATCCCTAACCAAATTTCCCTTTTAACACATACAATACATGAAATATCTCATGTATGTCATGTTGTGCATGAAATATCCCATGTATGTAGGGATAGGCATTAAGTTACGATTAAAACCGATTCCAACCGAATCGAACCGAAAAAACGGTATTCGATTCGATTCATAAGGGTATTTCGGTTTAAACCGGTTTAAAATTTGAAAATCGATTTTTGTCGGTTAAAACCGGTTTGATTTTCTTAAAATCGGATTGAACCGAATAAACCGAACATATAAGTAAAATAAAAAACCTAATATACCTAATATATTTAAGTTAGGTTTGATTTGGGTTTTTTGGCTATTCTAATGTCCAAAATTAGTATCCAACAACCCATTAATGTTAAAAAAAATAATCAAAAAAGCCATTAAGCTAGCCGACACATTAGGTCCAAAACCAAATTGAATCGAACCGAATCGAATAGATTAAAATAGGTTCAAATCAATTCGGTTCCTATTTCTTATTAGGTTTAAACCAGATCAATTTTGGATGAATCGAAATATTTTAGGTTCAATTGGGTTTGACATAAAATCGAATCGAATCGAACCATGCTCACGCATACATGTATGTCATGTTGGGCATGAAATATCCTATGTATGTCATGTTGGGCATGAAATATCCTATGTATGTCATGTTTGGTATGAAATATCTCATGTACCTCAAAAATACATGACTATAAAATATTAGGTGATGTGTCACGTTAAATATGAAATAACCAATTTATATCACTTTTATCGTGACACATTGATTGAAATATAATTTAACCGCAATCGAAGTTTCTTCCATTGTCACCAAAAAACCTTCAAAATTGAAACAAAATAACAAAGACCCATCAACAATATCATCTAAGAAACACAATAATACCAATGAAATTAAAGATTTACAAACTTTGAAGTTTTTAGGAGAGATTCAACCACAAACTCAAAGTTTTCAAAAAACTCTTCCAAAATCTTGGTTTCTTAGCGATTTTCCTTCAAAATAACTTTAATTTCTCGACCAAATTTCGTTGAGAATTAAGATTTGATAAAGATACGAGAGATAAAGATACGAGTGATAAAGAGATGGGTGATAGAGAGAGATGAGTAATGGAGAGAAAAAAATAAAGGGAAAAGAGAATAAAATGGTAGTTTTGTAATTTATTGACTAAAAACAATAATGTATTATGATGATTGGTTACAAACAATAAAAAATTAAAATTTAGTTAGAAACAATAATCCGTTTTATGGAGGTGGGGGGTTTTCTTGTGAATTGTGATTACGCCTTGGCACCTTGTTTTTCTGATGTGTGTAATGTGTTTGTTACTTTGTGCAATTGTCCCCTAATTACATGTGTATTTCTATTTTATTTTCGTGTGTGTTTTTCTTGGTTAGAATATGTATTTGAGGGTACTGTTTATTATGTTTCCTGAGTCCCTGACTAGGTGTAGTTGACGGAGATAAGTTTGTTCCCTTATTTGAATAAAACTCTTGACGTACATGTAAATATTACATTGAGATAATCATGTGTGCATTCGTGTCATGGATCTTCATGGGGGTCACCCTGCCAGCTACCTATTACCCCGTAGAGCGAGGTAGACCCCTGCTCTGGCTCTGTTCTTAGAAGCTCAAGATGGATTTTCCCTGACCCATGGGGGCTTGAGGTTCCCTTGTAGACCTTCCCAGGAGATAGCTAGGGTAGTGTAGATTTAGACGTGTCTCCTCCTTTATGTCCAGCAAGGACAACGAGCTTCTTGAGAGGTTGGCGGGCTTCTTTCGAATGTCTCTTGAGCTTGGAGACTTCCCCTCTCATCTACGAGGCGGTTATGGAGCTCGACCTCAGAGCTGAGGTTCCCCGATAGATGGCCTGAAGAAGCCCGGCTTCCAGTACTCTTGTGGGAGCTCGTCCCAGTCGCGCCTGGCTTGTCTTCTGGTAGCTTTGAAGCCAAACCGGCCTTCCCTGCTTCTGCGAGGTGGCTATACAGTCTTTCCGGGCTTCATGATTGTCGATTGAGGGTGGAAAATTTCTCTTTGACCCTTGGCCAAATTTCCCTATTAAAAGAAGTCCCCTCTGACTTGAACACCGGTGGTAGAGTTGGGATTGGAGTCAGATTCCTTGTTTAATTGAGAAAGTTTTTCGCCATAAAGATAATTAATGAGAGCGAAATTTTCTCATTAATTACCCAACATTTTGAATTTGAAACTGAGTGTTATTCGAAGAAAAACGGTTATAATACGGCGGTGACCTTCCCAAGGATATCGCCCATAGACCTCTATTTAAGCCCGGTCTGACCGTTACCTTCTTCATACTTCCTCAAATCTCAAGCTTTCAAATTTATTCTTCCTCGTTTTCTCTGCTGAAATCTTCCACTTGCTTTCTCACCTCTCTTTCCCATCAATGTCGACTTCCACAGATAGTGTAGATGCCTTGGTGGAGGGATCCGGGGGCCCTAACCTAGCTCCCATTAAGCGGGTGTGAGGGATTTCCAGCGAAGAAGAATCTTCCCCCCTCCGCCAGCCCCGCCATTCAACAGGAACTCTTCTATTGGCTCCGGCTTTTCGAACCGGCCTGACGATCCTCTGAACTTAGTCAAAGAAGACTCTGACGTTGGGGAGAGATTAGATACGGTCGGGAAGGCTCAAGTCAAAGTGGTGGAGCTTCCTCCGGTGATAACCCTTCCTTTCGAACCCAGGGTCATCTCCGACTCTATCGTCGATCCTCAGTCGATCGGCCGTCTTCTGGACAAGTATGGTATTCCCATACCGTTTCGCTAACTGTCCCCCATCGAAACTAGGATGTTTTTAGCCTGCCCAAAGGAGTGCTTCCAATCCACGTCGCGGCTTTTGAGAGAGGGGTGAGGCTCCCTCTTCACCCCACCCTACTGCGGGCTCTCAATGCCCTTCAACTGGCTCCGCTTCAACTGACGCTCGGCTTCTAGAGGCATCTAATCAGCTTTCTGGTATTGTAGAGGGAGCAATGAGAGCTGAGCTGCGTAACCAGGGAGCCCGATGCTGAGGAGATCGTCTTTCTTTTCCAAATCGGTAGCCTGGCAGGAGTCCCACGAGGCCAATTCTATGCCAAAGCTAAGAATAGGATCAATTTTATCATCCCCAGGGCTTTAAAAAAGGCCCCGCTTGGAAAGAATAATGGGTATTGACAGAGGGAGACTGGGGGAGCTCTGTCTTTGTCGGCGGGCATGAGCTCGAGGTTCCCACCGCCTTTAGTGACAAACCCACATGGGGTCGGGATTCCCTGTCTGATGAGTCTGAAGTTGTGTTGAAGAAAATCCTAGCTCAGAATTATTTGAATCTGAAGTTTTCGACCGCGGACCCCTTCTATCCCCATAGGGTAAACAGGTACTTACGGATATCCGGTGCTACCCCTCGTAAGTATCTTGATCTATCTTCTTCTTTTTATTAGAGGGTTTAGTTCTGATGATCTTGATTCTTTTCTCTAACAGTATTTGTTGTTGCAGAGGCTCTTCCCCTTCCATTTGATCTTTCCAGTATTTCCGGCTGGGATAGAGCAGAGGTCATGTTGCAGGCAGCGAAGATGTCTCCCTCCGAAACTGATGGAGCTGGTCCTTCTGGAGAGGGAGCTGAGAAGTAGTTTGAGGTGCAAAATCCACCCCCTCTTGTTCCAGCCTTTCCAGGATCTGGTCCCAGTGAATCCTCGAAGGGGGTTCATAACGAGGAGCTAGAAGGAAGCCTCGCGGAAGCCCGAGTTCCTCCCACAGTGCTCTCAGAAATGGAGTCAACAGAAGGCGAGAACGTGCCTGAGTCAGCGACCAGCCTTCTTGATGCAGCTATTCCTTTTGAAGTTATGGCGGTGATTAATGAAATCGTGGATGAGGATCCTGCCAACCCCGAGGCAGCAGCGGCTGATCCTCAAGAGGAAGTGCCGGAAGCGGTAGATGCAGCTGGTCAGGATGAGCCGCAATTAGAGATGAGAGCAAGAGGTCAAAAAGACGAAGGAGCTTGAATTCTTTCATATGTAACCTATTTAGAATGCCCGGAAGAGGGGGTGGGCATCCCATATTCAACTGTGTTTGTCCTTTTATTATTCTTCTTTTGTAGCCCGGAACCAGGGATTGGGCTCCTCTTGCTTGTAATAACCTTGTTGGGCTCCCTTACTTGATAATAAAATTTCAATCCAAGATCAAACTCTGGCTTCCATGTACTTGCTTGATCGTCCAGCTTTCATTTCGAAACGAGCAATGGAACTCTTAGCTTCGCTTCTTCAGCTGACAGTCCCATTGTTTGATTGTGGGTTTTCCAAAGTAAGTAACCCTGTATCAAGGAGAGCTAGTAGAGTAACAAAAGCATTTAGAGTTTAATTAAATCGAGCCCTCTATCTCTCCTTTGGGGGGGCTGCAGCCTAAGTAGAACATTAAGTAAAGACCTGCTTTGCCCCCTTCTTAGGTTCGGGATCAGAAGGACTCCCACGCTGTAAAGCTCGATCTTTTCTTGGGGGAACGGCAGCCCGACCAAGGCATCAGGAGGGCTATCTAGCTATTTCCTAGTCTTGAGATCTGGATGGCAACTATGCTCTTACACTGATCCTTCTTGGGGGTGGTAGCCCGACCAAGGCATCAGGAGGGCTATCTAGCTATTTCCTGGTCTTGAGATCTGGATGGCAATTATGCTCTTACACTATGATCCTTCTTAGGAGTGGTAGCCCGACCAAGGCATCAGGAGCACTATCTAGCTATTTCCTGGTCTTGAGATCTGGATGGCAACTATGCTCTTACATTTTGATCCTTCTTGGGATGGTAGCCCGACCAAGGCATTAGGAGCGCTATCTAGCTATTTCCTGGTCTTGAGATCTGGATGGCAACTATGCTCTTACACTCTGATCCTTCTTTGGGGTGGTAGCCCGACCAAGGCATCAAGAGCGCTATCTAGTTATTTCCTGGTCTTGAGATCTGGATGGAAACTATGCTCTTACACTCTTATCCTTCTTGGGGGTCGTAGCCCGACCAAGGCATCAGGAGCACTATCTAGCTATTTCTTGGTCTTGAGATCTTGATGGCAACTATGCTCTTACACTCAGATGCTTCTTGGCGGGGGATGGTGCCCGACCGAGGCATCAAGAGCAGCGAGAGGGCTTCCCCGGCTTACCCCTGGTCTTGAGGTGATAATGTCGAAACTTTCCATGTATACCAAATCATTGTAGGACATAGTTGAAGAAGAAGTAAGCAGGAAAAGGCTAGCTTTATTGATATGGAAGATAGAGTACAATACTGTTAGAAAAAAATAAAAGAAGCTAGTCGGAGGTTGCCTGCTCCTGAATCCCCTGTTCAAGGGTAGAATTTCCTTAGGTGATCCGCATTCTAAGTATGGTCAATGAGTCGGCCATCCATATCCTCGAGCTTGTACGCCCCATTACGGATCACCATCTTTATTAGGTAGGGTCATTCCCAGTTGGGCCCTAAGACCCCATCTGATCTCTTCTTAGTGTTCAACGTTACTTTCCGGAGGACCATATCCCCTTCTTTGAAGCTTCGGGTTTTAACCCTCTTGTTGAAGTACCTGGCAATCCTACCTTTGTAGATTGCTACCTTTTCAGCCATTCGATCTTGGCTTTCCTCCAGGATGTCCAAACTAGCTCGGAGCTTGCTTTCATTGCTTCCCAGTTCAAATCGTTGGACTCTAAAGGAGGTCAGCTTGTGCTCTATAGGTAGGACTGCTTCAACCCCGAAGGCCAGCGAGTAGGACGTTTAACCGGTAGTTGTTCTCCTTGTAGTACGGTAAGCCCAGAGGACCTTGGGAAGCTCCTCTACCCATCTGCCTTTCTTTTGTTGTAGCTTTTTCTTCAAGAACTTCTTGATGGTTTTGTTCGTGGATTCCACCAAACCATTGGTCTAAGCTACCGAAGCAAACCGGAGGTCGATTCCCAAACCTTGACAAAAATCTCTGAATCGAACATTGTCGAATCGTTTGCCGATATCGGTTATGATGATCAGAGGGGTTCCGAACCTGCAGACTACATTGGTCTTGATGAACCTTGTTGTGTTTTCCTCTGATATCTGGGACAGTGGTCCGGCTTTAACCCATCTTGTAAAGTAATCAATCGCTACGATAGCATGTTTGGCCTATCCCGGAGTTGTAGGAAGTGGTCCAATTAAATCGACTCCCCACATAGCAAAGGGGTATGGTGAGCTAAGAGGTGACAAACGCTCAGGGGGGAGGTGACTCAAGTTTGCGGTCTTCTAGGTTTAGTGTCGGGGTTACCCCGCCTTGGATAGTCGTTACTTGGGCGAGTTGTTTAGCTAGAGCTGATGGGTTAGTCGACACTGCGTAGCATTTCCTAACTGCTTGCTGATCACCCCGAACCTCTCACACCTTGTCTTCTACCGGGAACTTCAGGACATTGTGGTAAATAGACAGGACCCCCTTCAGGGATGATAGGAATGGCCTCCCTAATATTGCGTTGAAGGCCGACAGGGTATCCACCAAGACGAAGTCGGACATGATGTTTTGCTGGAGATGTGTGGTTTCGATGATCACTGGTAGGTAATTGACCTCACGGGTGTGATGGAGTCCCCAGTGAAACCGTATAATGGAGTAGTGCAACTGTTGTAGCACTATTGCTTCAAGTTCAGTTTTTCCAAAGTGTCTCTAAACAAAACGTCGACGCTGCTACCTGTGTCGACGAGCACACGGTGCACCATGAAGTTGGCAATTTGTAATGTAATGACCATGGGGTCATCATGTGGTTGCACGGTGTTAAAGACATCTGCTTCGGTGAAGATGATTTGAGACAACTGGGAGGGGTTGGTCGGTCTCTGGTCGACCTTGAAGATATCTCGCCCCTCGTCCGTACGAGGGACCTTCCTAGCATGATTTTTCTTGGAATTGTTAGAGGTGCCGGACAGAGTGGGACCTCCGCTGATATTGTGTATTACCTGAATTTGTTACATCAGGTCTGCCTGCTCTTTCTTCCTCTTCTCAGCATGTTCCCGGATCTCGGCTTGCACCTCCCTTCCATATTGATTGTTCTTCTTGACTTGTTGTAAGAATTCTATTAAGCATCCTCCCCTTATCAAAGCCTCAATCTGGTTCCACAGATTGTAGCATTTTGAGGTATTGTGCTCTACGTAATGGTGAAAATCACAATATTTGTAACGATTTCTTTTATCGACCGGGGCTGTCATAGGAGCAGGCTTTTGTAACAAACCCTTATCCCTAATGGCAAGGTAGACTGTTTCTCGGGATGCATTCAAGGGAGTGTAATGGTCGTACCCCCTCTCATCGTGGGCTATAGGGGCCACTGTCCTGGGAGGTGGCAAAGCTTGAGGATGAGCTCGTTTGTCTGGATATTTGTCTGATATGGGCTGAGGAAGAGGAAAACTGTATGTTGACATATTAGGGGGTTTGTTCCGGCTTTTCTGATCTTGCTCAGGTCTGTGAGCTTTCTTCTTTTATGTTTTTTCGGCTCTCATGTCGTCATGCTCCATCTTGACCTTGAGCTGTTTGTTGACCTCGATATGTTCCAGAGCCCGATCATAGGCTTCCTGGTAGGTTTCCGGAGGTCTTTTGGCAAAAGACCGGAATAGATTTTCTGCCCACAAGTTTCTTCTGAAGTTGGTAAGGGTTTCTCTCTCTGTGAAGACCCTTATCTGAATGAATTCCTTGTGGAACCGCTTGACATAATCCCGGAGAGTTTCCCCTCTCTCCTGGATCACGTATTGTAGATGAATCGGGTCCTTCAGTCGGGGCTTAACCCCTTGAAACTGTAAGCAGAAGTCAGTTGATAATTTGGTGAAGGAATCTACGCTCCCGATGGGTAGTTTCCTAAACCAGGTCTTAGCATAATCCGTGAGTGTAGTGGGGAACATCCCACACATAGCGGCCCTGGTTGTGTTCTGGACCTCCATCAGTTGAACGAAGCTCTCTAAGTGGCTCAACGGATCTTCAGTTCCGGAGAACCTGTCAGCTGGCATTTTGAATTTAAGCGGGAGCCCTGCCTTCTGATCCTTCTGGTGAAGGGGACGTTCATTTCACTTAGAGGATCTTTCTTGTCCTCCTTGTACTTCCCTTTCTTCATCAATTGGACCTCTTTCTGTAGCTCTGCCAACTGATCCCGTAGTCGCTTGCTTTTGGACATCCTAGAGTCGATCTCGGATTCCTCACCATCAGATCCCTCTGATAAACTGGTGACCTCTACCTGGTTCCTTCTTTGAAGGGGGCTTGCTAGGGGACATGGCTGAATTTCTTCTTCTCTACCCCGGGCTTCCCTCCTTGTAGTCGTTGGGTGGATGAGCTCTTCCCATCCCCGGAAAAAGACATCTACCGTGGATCTGACTTGTCTTGGTTGGTAGTGTGGCAGCGCTTCGGGAACATGGGGCATGAGCCCTAGCCAATCCCAGATCGAGCTCAGGAACCCCTTTCTATTACCAGTTGATTCTCGAGGGGCAGGTCCCAAAAGATCAAAGGCGGGTTGCCTAGCCCGGGGCCTGCTCGATTCCCCGTGATTGCAGAGACCCGTTTGTTGAATAGTGATACCCTCAGCAAGTAATCGAAGGCGGACATTCTCTACAAAGGCCGCTGCTTGTTGGTCAAGCTCAACCTGGCTTCCCAGAGGGGGATCCAGAGCCCGAACAGCAGCTGGCTCGGTGGGAATCTGGCTGTGGAGCCTGGATTTTTTCCCTTTCCTCGAGAACTTTTGTTTCGATGTAGCAGAAGGTTACCCCGAGGTGTCTTGTTTACCTTGTGATGAGCGGAGCTTCATGACGACTTTGAAATAACAAACTTTTTTAATGTAAAAAAGAAATGATGGTGTGAGAGTTCCCCACAAACGGCGCTAGAAAGTGTTGAGGGGAAATTTGCTCGAGATGAGAAATTTCTGTTAACACCGTCGAGACCACTACCGTGAAAGAGGTGGCCAGGGTCGGTATCGTTAGTTTTCGACCTGTTTAAAAGAGAGATGAATAGTAATAACAATAAATGGGAGCTCTATTATTGATATATCAATTTAAGATACAAATAACTCTTTTTTTTGCTCACAATCTCTCGGAGGTGTAGGGTGGTGGCAACTCGGTGCCTATCGAATAGTGGAGATGAAGGTGGTGGCAACTCGGTGCCTGTCGAATAGTGGAGATGAAGGTGACCGTGTTCTGAATCCAGAATTTAGGTCCTCCTCATCTATGTAAATCTGTTGTTGTCTATCTTAGTATGTCGCCCGATCTATCTAGGTTGTTCTCTCTCTTTTTTCTTCTATCTCCTCCATTTACCATGCTTGGCTTCACATATACATATATATATATATATATATATATATATATATATATATATATATATATATATATATCGCCCAAGTAGGTTTTAGTTCACAAATACTTTACCGTTATCTCCTGAATCCATTCCCTCCTTATCGGGCGGGATTAGTCATTTGAATTTGAATTTGAATTTGAATTTGAATTTTTACGGGATTTGAGGATGTCGTTGACAGAGATAAGTCTGTTCCCTTATTTGAATTTAAACTCTTGAAATGCATATAGATATTATGTGGAGATGATCTTGTGTGTACTCGTGTTACGGATCTTCATTGAGGTTACCCTGCCAGCTGCATGTTGCCCCGTAGAGCGAGGTAGATCCCTGCTTTGGCTCTGTTCTTAGAAGCGTAAGATGGATTTTCCCTGACCCACGGGGGCTTGAGGTTCATTTGCAGACCTTCCAGGGAGGTAGTATAGATTTAGGCGTGAATCTTCCTTCCAGCAAGGACAGCGGGCTTCTGGAGAGGTTGACGGGCTTCTTTTGAATGTCTCTTGAGCTTGGAGACTTCCCATGGCATCAACAGGGTGGTTATAAAGCTCGACCTCGGAGCCAAGGTTCCCCGATAGATGGCCTGGAGAAGCCCAGGCTCCAGTACTCCTGTGGGGGCTCGTCCCGGTCGCATCTGGCTTGTCTTCTGGTAACTTTGAAATCAAACCGGCCTTTCCTGCTTTTACGGGATGGCTTTACGGTCTTACCGGGCTTCATGGTTGTTGATTGAAGGTGGAAAATTTCTCTTTGACCCCTGGCCAAATTTCCCTATTAACAAGTTCCATTGCTCATTTCGATATGAAAACTGGACGATCAAGCAAGTACATGGAAGCCAGAGTTTGATCTTGGATTGAAATTTTATTATCAAGTAAGGGAGCCTATCCCCCAACAAGGCTATTACAAGCAAGGGGAGCCCAATCCCTGGTTCCAGGCTACAAAAGAAGAATAATACATAGTTGAAGATGGGATGTCCACCCCCTCTTCCCGACATTCTAAATAGGTTACCTAAAAAAGAATTCAAGCTCCTTCCTCTTCAAGACCTCCTGCTCCCCTCTCCAATCGCGGCTCATCCTGACCAGCTGCATCTACCACTTCTGCCACTTCCTCCTGGGGATCAGCCCCGGCTGCCTCGGGGTTGGCAGGATCCTCCTCCACGATTTCATTGATCATCGCCATAACTTCAAGCGGTATAGTTGCATCAAGAAGGCTGGACACTGACTCAGGCACGTTCCCGTCTTCTCTTGACTCCATTCCTAAGAGCATTACGGAGGAATCTTTGGCTTCAGTAAGGCCTCTTTCTGACTCATTATCGTGAACCCTTTTTGAGGATTCGCCGGGACCAGATACCGGTAAGACTGGAATAGGAGGAGGCAGATTTGGCACCTCCAACTGCTTCTCAGCTCCCTTTCCATGACATGACATCTTCCTTATCCCAACCAGCGATGCTGGAGAGATCGAATAGGGAAGGAAGAGCCTTTGCAACCTGATAGAAGGCATAGAAATACCCCTCGCTAAAGGAGGCTTCCGTTTCGGCCTAGAGCTAGGTAATTCGAGCTTGCAAGGTTTGGTTCTCAGCATCTAGGGCATTCGCCTCTCCCCTCCAATCATCTCCCTGGCTAGCCTGTCGTCTCGACCGGAGAGTCTCCTGATCAAAAGCCCGCTTTAGCCTCTCATGATTGCATTGAAGCTCAGCTAGCTGCGTCTCCATTCATTGTTGGTTGGAGGTCATCTCCTAGACTAGGGTCTGAGCCCGTGCCAGCAACCCCATTGCTAGATCAACTTCAGCCTCAGCCTTGGCTACCCGATCACGGAGGAAGGCTACCTGATGCCCCATGGCCACCTGAAACTTGAAAGCCTACAAAGAAAAATTATGTTAGAAAATAATGAGCCAAACAGCTTAATGAATAAGTGAAAGCGACAATTACTTAGGCTAAAAGGGCAGACCCTTTGGTGATCAAGATGTCCACTGGCATCGCGGTCATCCTAGAAAGCCCGATGCCTGGACAAGATGCAACAAATTACTTCAGGATCTCGTCCTGACCCGCAGAGCTCGATTGCTGGTGGGGGCGAGAAGGGGCGACCTCAGACAAATCGGCATCGGGCTCTCTGGGAACCTCGACTACCCGTGATACAACTAGATCTGCGGAGAGGGGTAACTGGACTCGGGGGCATCGTGTGGAGCAGTAACTTCTTGAGGAGGGGCAGGAACGGATTTATTGAAGACTTGAGAAGAAAACCCTCCTCGGTTTAGAGCCTTAGCAGCCCGAGATGCCAGAATAGCCATCTTGGACTTCACCTAGGAAGGAGAGGGGGAAGGAACGAACGGGGCAGATACCTTAGTGGTTGACCCCTCCTTCTTCGAAACAGTCGGGAGAGCTCCCGGAGACTATCTTGAAGGAGGAGGAGGTATCCCAGCTTGTCGGGCTTCGTGAGAAGTTGGAGCAACAACAAATATTGTTAGAGAAAAGAATCAAGATCATCAGAACTAAACCCTCTAATAAAAAAAAAGATAGATCGAGATACTTACTAGGGGTAGCACCGGATATTTGCAGGTACCTATTTACCCTGCGAGGATCGAAGGGTCCGCGGTCGGAAACTTCAGATTCAAATAATTCCGAACTAGGATGGTCTTCAACACAGCTTCAGACTCATCGGACAGGGAATCCCGACCCCAGGTGGGTTTGTCACTAAAGGCGGTGGGAACCTCGAGCTCATGCCCGCCGACGAAGACAGAGCTCGCCTAGTCTCCACCCGTAAATACTCATTCTTCTTTCCAAGCGGGGTTCTTTTTTGAATCCCCGGGGATGATAAAATTGAGCCTATTCTTAGCCTTGGCATAGAATTGGCCTCGTGGGACTCCTGCCAGGCTACCGATTTGGAAAAGGAATGCGAGCTACTCAGCATCGGGATCCCTAATTACACCGCTCAGCTCGTATTGCTCCCTCCACAATACCAAAAACCTGATTAAATGTATCCAGAAGCCGGGCGTCAGTTGAAGCGGAGCCGGTTGAAGGGCATTGAGAGCCCGTCGTAGGGTAGGGTGAAGAGGGAGCCTCACCCCGCTCTCAAAAGTCACGATATGGATAGGAAGCACGCCTTTGGGCGAGCTAAAAACATAGTAATTTTGATGGGGGACAGTTAGAGAAACGGTATCGGGAATACCATACTTGTCCCGAAGACGACCGATCGATTGAGGATTAACAGTAGAGTCAGGGATGACCCTGGGTTCGAAAGGAAGGGTTATCACCGGAGGAAGCTCTGCCGCTATGACTTGAGCCTTCCCGACCGCATCTAATCTCTCCCCAACGTTAAATTCCTCGTCAACTAAGTTTAGAGGATCATCAGGCTAGTTCGAAAAGCCGGAGCCAATAGAAGCGTTCCTGTTTGAACGACGGCGCTGGCGGAGGGGGAAAGATTCTTTGTCGCTTGAATTCCCTCACCCGCTTAAGAGGAGTTAGGTTAGGGCCCCCGGGGCCCTCTATCAAGGCATCAACACTGTCTGTGGAAGTCGACATTGATAGGAAAGAGAGGTGAGAAAGCAAGTGGAAGATTTCAGCAAAGAAAACGAGGAAGAAGAAATTTGAAAGCTTGATATTTGAGGAAGTATGAAGAAGGTAACGGTCAGACTGGGCTTAAATAAAGGTCTATGGGCGATATCCTCGGGAAGGTCACCGCCGTATTACAACCATTTTTCTTTGAATAACGCTCAGTTTCAAATTCAAAATGTTGGATAATTAATGAAAAAATTTTACTCTCATTAATTATCTTTATGGTGAAAAAAATTCTCAATTAAACAAGGAATCTGACTCCAACCTCAACTCTACCATCGGTGTTCAAGTCAGAGGGGACTTCTGTTAATAGGAAAATTTGGCCAGGGGTCAAAGAGAAATTTTCCTCCCTTAATCCACAATCATAAAGCCTGGAAAGACTGTAAAGCCACCCCGCAGGAGCAAAGAAGGCCGGTTCGGCTTTAAAGCTACCATAATACAAGCCATGTGTGACTGAGACGAGCTCCCACAAGAGTACTGGAAGCCGGGCTTCTCCAGGCCATCTATCGGGGAACCTCGGCTCTGAGGTCGAGCTCCATAGCCGCCCCGTAGATGCCAGTGGAAGTCTCCAAGCTCAAGAGACATTCGAAAGAAGCCCACCAACCTCTCCAGAAGCTTGTTATCCTTGTTGGACATAAAGGAAGAGTCACGCCTAAATCTACACTACCCCAGCTACCTCCCGAAAAGGTCTACAAGGGAACCTTACGCCCATATGGGTCAGGAAAAATCCATCTTGAGATTCTAAGAACAAAGCCAGAGCAGGGGTCTACTTCGCTCTACGGGGTAATAGGCGGCTGGCAGGGTGACCCCAATGAAGATCCATGGAACAAATGCACACAGGATCATCTCCACGTAATATTTACATGCACGTCAAGAGTTTAATTCAAATAAGGGAACAGACTTATCTCCGTCAACGACATCCTCAAATCCCGTAACAAATCAAATTCAAATGACGAATCCCGCCCGATAAGGAGGGAATGGATTCAGGAGATCACGGTAAAGTATTTGTGAACTAAAACCTACTTGGGCGATATATATATGGGAAGCCAAGCATGGTAAAGATAAAGATAGAGAAAAAAAAAAGAACAACCTAGATAGATCGGGCGACATACTAAGATAGACAATAACAAATTTAGATAGAGGAGGAGGACCTAAATTCTGGATTCAGAACACGGTCACCTTCATCTCCACTATTCAACAGGCACCGAGTTGCCACCACCCTACACCTCCGAGAGATTGTGAGCAAACAAGAGAGTTATTTGTATCTTAAATTGATATATCAATAATAGAGCTCCCATTTATTGTTATTACTATTCGTCTCTCCCTTAAACAGGTCAGGAACCAACGGTACCGACCCCGGCCACCGCTTTCGTGGTAGTGGTCTCGAGGGTGTTAACGGAAATTTCTCATCTCGAGCAAATTTCCCGTCAACAATAATATTTGATATTATATATATATACTATATATATTATGATATATATTATATAATATTTTATTATTATATATAATAATATATATTAATATTCTATATATATATATATATATATATATAATTATAATGTGTGTATATATAGGGGTACTTTGGTCATTTAAAAATTTTGTCTCGTCTTATCCTAGCCATATGAAACGCATAATAGTACAATTAATAGTTAAAAAATATTTTTTTATATATAAAAAAAATGTGAAAAACAAAATGAAAAACAAAAACGAAAACGAAAAACAAGTATTTTGTGTTTTTCAAATCTTTCAATTTTAACACTGGTTTTGTTTTTCATTTAATTTTTATTTTATTTTTTTGAAAATAACATGAAAAACGGTTAACGAACGCGTTTTCGAAATCGTTTTTAAAAAATAAAAACGAAAACGGACTGAAAAACAGCTATAAAACGGGGCCTAAGTGTCGCGGTAAAGTAGACTTGCAGACTCTGCTTCACTTGTGGAAATTGCTTCACCATTTATGTTTTGGGGAGAGTGAGAGCTTAGATGCATATTCATGTAAATGTATGTTTAAGCAATGGGCATTAATGCGTGTCCACACTTCTGGGTGTGTTTGATACTTTGATTTTGTCCAGTACGTGCACACATGTGCATCCGTGTGCGCGCGTTTGCACATTCATGTAAATATAGTTCGAGTCAATTGGATTCTCCTCTTGCATCGAGTTGCTTCCTTACATAAGGGTCGTGTGCATATACTGCTGCTTCTGTTATGTTACTAGTTGTGTTGCTTATTTCATATGATCAATGGGTGACTTGCTATCTTCAGGGTCGTCTCCAGATAATTTGGGATCCGAACCATTTAACGATATTAATAAAAATCGGGACCTCTATATAAAAATTAGAACAATGCTTAAGTGTTGACTTGTCAGCACTTAAAACACTAACCACACCTGCTTAAGTGTTGACTTGTCAGCACCTAAAACACTAACCACACCAATGAAAGTGTAACACGTGTCTTTTGTTCTTTTACTTTTTATATTTATCTCACAAATTGGGTATTGATTGGTCAATACATGAGTATTATTTTAAAAATTATTATCATTAAATAAATGTTAACAATTCAATTGGACTAGGTTAGCAATTAAAGTGGACTCCGACGGAGTCACGGAGTGAGTGGTTGACGATTTTGACTAGGTTAGCAAAAAAATGTTAGCAATTTAATTGGGCTCTCCTAAAAAAAATCAATTGGACTCTCAAATAATATAAAATTAAATCTAATATGTTAGAATCAATTGGACTTTGATGTTTATTTTTATAAAATAGAACTATATATGGATAATTGAACCTTACTAAAAAAAGAAGAAGCAAAAATATGTTTGAAATCGGACCCTTCTTATACTAAAATAAATTGGACATGAGGTCCTAAAAGAAAAAGAAGTAGATTGGACCATTTGAGGGTCCTAGCAAAATGCTGGGTTTGCTATACCTATGAGCCGGCCCTGGCTATCTTGCATGTTTCTATTGCTTACAGGGAACAAATATGCTTTCACGGTTTCTTCATGTACCACCCTACAGCAAAGCAGGCTGTTATCACAGCTATTGATTTACTAGGTTTTTACTAAGTTAGCTGCTGTGTTTTATACCTTTATTTGTTGATGTGTTGTAGGAAATTTCATATATTTGTCTTTTTACACTTGGTGCAACTATGCTAATTTTGCCCGTTGATTTATGAATGCTGTCAGTTTCTGAATTTTTGATTTTTGTACATATGAATGTCCATTTTAAAAACATGTTAATTACATAATGTAAGAGTTAATGATATTTTCCTGCGCTCTCACACACATTCTCCAAATTCCATCATTCGACATGATTAAATTGGGTACAGCACATGGATTTTACCTTTATCCAATAAATCCTTCCTCTTTTCTCCAAGTTTCTTTTTCCTCATACTCAGTCGGATAATGCAATAGTAGAATTTGTAATTCCCATTTCTCTTCGAATGCAAATGAGAAGCCTACAAGTGGTGCACTTGGTCTCATAATCTACATGATGTTGAATCAGAGCAGTGAAACAACTTTGATTGGAAAAATTATCACATGTGATGGAAATGGAAGATTTGGATAGCAAAAAGAGAAAAAATAAAATAGCCACATGCAAATGATTTACAGTAAATTGTAAATTAGTATATGAAAGATTAAACAATCATCATTATCAAATTAAAATTTATATATATTTAAACTCAACCAAACAACCAAAAATAGAATGCTTCTCATCAACTCTCTATGAAAAGAAAAAAAAAAGATGAATAGCTTACCTTTTGAAGTATGGTTGTGTCATTCTCACTTTATTGGCTAGGCGGCTACTATCATTGATAAGTTTCATATAAAATGGATAAAAAAAAAATTTGAAATAACGTTGAAATTTGTATCAAATCACTTGAAATGAATTAATGATAGTTAAAGTTAAATGATAAGATGAGCATGGACACCATCACATGAAACAAAAGAATATAAATATTGGGTTGAAATGTCAGGAGAGTCTTGTCACGAGAATGGTTATCCGGTTATGTTTGTAGAAATTAATCTGAACAAGTTTCGATAGAATCTTGACAAGTATCAACTCTCTTTAAAAAGAAAAAAACCCAAGGGAAAAATTGGGGCTCAACGGTGGTACATATAGACTTGGGGGATCAATGGGCCTATAAAGCCCAATAAAAGTTGTAAACTTGAAATCTAATTGTTAAGCCCGCAAAGCCCACCAATGCACGGCTCTGTTCAGATCCATCGACGAGGTTAGTTTCCAGGGTTTAGGATTTTTTGTTCGAATTGAAGCTTTAATTTTTTTGAGTAAAAATTAGTAAATAGTAATAGCGTGAGTATCAAATTCAATTTCCTGTTTCAATATGGATTTAACCTATTTCAACTTTCCTTAATTAATCACTATAAATATTTACTTATATCTTAATATCTTTTACATATGTTTTTTTTATCTCAATTTCAGCCTCCTCTAGGGTTTTTGCTTATAAGCCATAGATGTCGACTCTTCTGCCCGAACTCATCATCGAAATACTCTTGCGCTTGCCAATCAAGTCTATATGCCGATGTAAGTTAAGTTTGTGATCGACCGAAACGGGTGCTTTGTTACGATGAAAATGATGGAAAACTTAGAAAGGAGTTTGTGATTGACGGAAAATATATAATGTATGCATATGTGGAGAGTCTTGTGTCACCCAAATACTACCTTGAGTACTCCTCAACTCAAGGTACGTAAAATCATCATTTTCTTTTGTATTTTTTTCTATTATGCTGTAACTAGTTTATGATCAGTTTTAACTTTTTAACATTATTGGTGCTTGTATGTTGCCACCCTTCAATTTCCAGGATTCCCACATAACAATATTGCACCGTCACAGTGGCAATCAACCAGCCAGGATCCAAGTTCAAGCTCTGTCAGTTTGGATATTTCCAGACTATTAACAGAAGATCAACTAGTCTGAATTTTTCTGCATCGGAGAGTTCAAAGCATTTTGATGCCCTGCTCATTTCCCGTTGATATTCTATTTATATACAGTTGTGGTGGTTGTTGTGCCATGTTTGAAAAAGAATGTTGTTTCTGATTAAGCTTCATTACCTCATAGTATTTATTAAAGTTAATTGTTGGTTTTCAATTAATTTGATAAATTGGTTCAACATCGACACACTCAAGATTTTTTTTTTATATATACAACCAGCAACTTATATTGTCTGGATGGTCGATTAAGTGCTATATAAAATCAAACCATATTAGAAAAAAAATATTGTTCATCGTATTAACAAGAAAAAAAAAATATTGCAAACAGCAGTTATTCAAATCCACCGGTGCTAGGAAAATTCACAAGAAAAACAATAATGCATATAACAGTAATTCAAAACCACCAGTGCTAGGAAATTCACTTGGATTTGATGAATTGAGTGGACACAAAATACTACTTCCCTCTAGGAGTTGATCGGAAACAGGCCATGTAATTTGCTGAATCCAAATGATGCTCACACTAATATTTATATAGCTTAACCATATGCAATCGACTAACCGTCAGTTGGGTAATTTTACTCCGATGCTCCAAAATACTAAGTGCATCCAAAGTACATCTATATAATGTAAAGATGATGGCTAATTCAAAAAACATCTGGCAATAAAACTTATGTCAGCATCAAAACAACATAACCCGCCTGGTTTCAACTTCACCTTCTGCATAATCATCAAAGCATACTGTCAAGCTTCAGCAAAGATGGGAAACTATATAAACCTTTAAGCTAAAAGTATTCAAGAGTATCCTGAAGGGCCTCACTACAGAGATGAAGTCCCAGGTTTGCTTGAGTATCAGCTGCAGCGTTCGAATCCTTGGAATTGGACAAGAATAGGTCATTAGCAACAACAAAAAAATCTAGAATTGCAAAGAACAGGAACGCATTTGGTTACCAAGAATTTAAATATAATTGAATTAATGACAGCAGCATCGCTACATCCTAAATCATGTAGCGTATTCATTGAATTCATAAAAAATAAAACGAAAATAAGAGACGAAAATGCAACAGCAGTTATTCAAGTGCTAGTGTTAAGAATGATTTCACACTTTGCATAAAATAAAAAAATGCATGATTCAATGCTAACAAGTTGGAAAATATCACAAATAGCAATACAAACTACCGAGAGGTAGAGATTATTAAACAACATAATGGCCTTAGAAGCCACGAAACCCCGGGTGCCATAAACTCAGCCAAGAAAAATGACATGATTTAATGCAATTACTGGTTACCATAGTTTAGCATTAGAGCCTTCAGACAAAAATGAATAATATCAAATAAACTTCTAATGGACATTTCAATTCCATTATTTAATTTACACGAATGCTTAATTTCCAAATACCTCATCCCTTTCTAATTGTGAGTGGTTGGACATTCCAATCTAATTGAAATATTCCATTGTTATAGGACAAGAACATGTAGAAAATCTTCACTTCAGATTGCATATATGGAGACAATTAAATTCAAAATGCAATGTGAATATTAGTGAACAATAATTTTCATTATCATCTTATAATAAATGGTTAAACATTATCAAGGAAGGATTCCATTTCATTATTGGCCACTGATCTTAACTGCATATAAAAATATAAAGAGAACGATATAGCAACAACTAAACATATTTTTTATCTCTATGTGAGTATAAAAGTAACTAAACATATTTTTTTATCTTCATCCGAGTATAAAAGTAATCATCAGAAAGTATACCCTAGGAACATGATTGATCTTGAAATGCTGAAACTTATCCTTAAGCTCCCTTACCTCTTCACACAATCTGGCAAAATTCAGATTTTTGATTTTCCATTCACCCTGAATCTGATTTATGAGGAATTCTTATAAGATTTAAGTAAAATTAACTAATTAATCGTTAGCAACAAAGAAAAGAGAAAAATATCCAGTTAGGCAAAACGATTCGGTTGAACAAGAAAACAGAGATAAAATAAAATGAATTGAATACGGTTACAGAATTGAATAACAAACCTGCTAGCACACAAGCAGAAAATCCCCTTGAACAAGAATGTGTGTGAACCCATAGTCCAGAGCATATGTCGATCCTAACGTTAGAGCTTGCTCTGCCCACCCCTTCACGAAGTCACAAGACTTAACAATCCTCGATATTATAAGGAACTACATTTATCATTTGATACAGCAACCTAGATGCTTAATGAGCAAAGCTAGCTACATACCCAACTGCCATTTTCCGGACGCAAAACGGCTCCTGCACCAGCTTTCCTGGGATTCCCTTTTGAGCAACCATCAAAATTGAGAATACCGGACTCTTGGAAAGAGAAAAAAAACATAGACAATCATTTTCAAACATTAAGCTACAGATTACTACATTGTGTCACAAACATTGGCTCAAACAAAAATCAGATATCAACACAGAATAACGATTGGCATTTCTGTGGTGATGACCAAATAGAATTTTAGATTTGGAATACTACTAGAGGGCAATGAGTAAAACATAGATTTGGGCAAATTAACTTGGTCATTTGTAGGTATGAGATTCACATACATGATTTGAATGGTTTCCAAATTTTCTTTTTTTATTGAAAAAGACATCAAACAAATCAAGTGTCTGCTAGGATATCCCGAAATAACTAAAATCATTACAACCATAATGGGTATGATGTACTAACATGCATACAAAATGCCAATTGAAGTAGATAATATTATATAACATTGATAGAAACTAAAATATTTTTGGCAATTGGCAGTGGTTGTTACAATAATAGTTTAAAGATTGGCAATATTTATTGTTTCCAACTTTCCACTTACAAAGCGACCTCCTTGAACAATTGTTGAAGAAGAAGTTGACCCAACCGCCTCCTGCAGAAAATAAATAAAATAATAAAATAATTTATATACAACATAAAAGATAAAAATTGTAACTTTATACATCATCATCTGAGTAAAGTTACCTGTCTGAATCTCTTTGGAAAATTATGAACCTTGTGAGAGAAGTTTTCTCTTGGAGAAGTTGGTTGCTGCACGAGAAATAAATATGATATAGCCAAAACAAATTAAGTAAAATAATAATAAATAAATAACAGTACAGAGAAACGTCTAACATCTAATCATTAATGAAAAAAAAAACCCAAACCCCACTTTTCTCTTCCTCCGTTGATGGTAAAAGGAACCTCTGTTGTTGGCCATTGATGGTCCAAATCCAAACACTGCAAAAAGGTTTTGAATGCAAAGTTCACACTCGCACACCGAGTGAAAAGTGGAAAAAAAAAACGAGTGAAAAGTGAAAACAAAACAAGAAAAAAAAAACAGTTTTCAACTTTTCATTCAACCAATATTGGGCTTGGGCCTTAAAGCCTACATGGTCCACCTTGGGGCTCTTGGTTTTTATCTCAGATTCTCAGGATAATTTAAATTTTAAAATAAAATGATAATCGCCTTTCCGGTGGACACTATTTATAGCAGATTCACTTTTTAAAAAAAAATACAAATACACGGAACCTGTCGAGATTAATTAAACTGTACAACCATCTTTAGGGATGGCAATAGGACGGGATGGTCTTCCTCACACCTCATCCCATTTATTTTTTAAAAACTCATCCCCTCATAAAACCCCACCATAGATGGAGCGGGTTAGGGAGGGGTACAACGGGGAATGCTTTCCCCATCCCTACCTATTTATCTCATTTATAAAAAAATATATATTAAAATAATAAATATATAATCATCGAATATGATAAAGTAAATATATATAAAACAGTAAATAATTCGATGAAACTATTAAAAATCATCTCGTAAACATAAATATTATAAGTAAATTCAATCATTTTCAAACATAAACATAAAGTATGAAGTTAAAATGTTCAAAATTCGTAACATTAATCATCTAATAGTTACATTTATTTCTCTTGTTCTCTTTTCGTACGATCATCTAAAGTTAGGGTTAATGTATTTATATATATATTAGACATTTATTTTCTTTAAAACTACGTATTTTAATTAAATATTATTTTGAGCTGGGTGGAGAGGGACAAGACGGGATGGAGATTATAAAACTCATTCCCACGCATATCATTACGGATTAGATTATCTATCTTCATCTCCGCCTCATTCCTATCATACTCACCCTAAAAGTGTGGATCAAATGAGACCCGTGCCCTTGGATTATTTTACCAAGTAGATTTAAATAAATAAATAATAATAAATTGATCGTTAAATTTATTGGTGCATGTGGTCAACATCGGTCGGTCATTGGCCCTTCATTTATATTCATGTTTGTAAATATGTTGCAACAGATTGAATTACCCATTACCCATTTTTGCCATATAAATATTACACGCATGTAAATGTCGAGACAATGTATATTATTAGTATATACTAGGATTTGGAACATGAATCATAATAGAGTGAACATGAGTTCAACTAAAGGAAAGAAAAGATCCCTAATTCATGAACAATCGTCTTTTGATCAGAGAAATATTGTAGAGCTGAAGCTTGTGGAACAGCAAGCTGTAAAGATCATTTGGATATCCATACGATTTAAGTGTTGACAAATTGGTTGAACTACCACCTTCTATCTACCCCCACCTATATTGTTGATAATATGGAAATCAAACCACTAACCATTAACCACCTTGTTGAAAATAGGGGAGGGTTGTCTATGTCTTTCCCCTATAAATAAGACCATCAGCAAAGCAATAAAGGGGCAAGGCAAGAAGCATTCAGTATTCAGTATTCAGTATTCAGTATTCAGTGCTTCCAGAGAGAGTTATTGAGAGTTGAGAGAAAAACTTTGTTTTTGTATTATTTCTGAAATAATATAGTTTGTTGCCACCCGTGGACGTAGACAATTGCCGAACCACGCAAATATCTATGTTTTTGTGTTGTGTGCATTTTTCTCTATAATTTCTAGTCATTTCCGTCACAAATTGGTATCAGAGCTTTGGTTTTTTGTAAAGTCTAGAAATTTTGAAGTACTCGAATCGTTGTTCGGAGGATACCGTTGTGTTCCTCTCGAAAATACGATTCCAACGCCGGTGACCGCATCTAAAACGGAGCTCTAACGAACTCTCTAGCTTCGGTCAAAGTTCGGTCAACATTGGAAAATTTTCCAGATTTTTTTCTGTAAATTTTCAAGGAAGAAGACGACACTGTAGCAGCCACGTCAGCTGCCATATCATCACACAGTCAGCCACCACGTCATCATCAGCCAGCCACATCAGCTCTACTCATCTGTCACGTCAGCACCAGTCATTCGCCACGACAACATAAATATCCAATAGATCAGCCACGCCAGCAGCGGCAGTCGCCACGTCAACGCCAAACAGGCGCCATGTCATATCAGCTAGGGTTGGTTAGCAGCCACGTCATCACCAGTCATCCGCCACGTTAGCTACCGTCCACGTCAGTGCCACATCGTCAGTCAGAATATTTTGTTTCCATCAGAGAATATTCTGTTAGCCTAACGGAATATTCCTGAGTCAACTCAGATCAGAAGTGTTTTTTGCCCAACTCAGTGCAATTTTCACCTGTTTTCGACCGAGTCGAACCTATTTTCAACTATTTCGACCGTTCCGGACGTAACTGTGCCATCAGTTGCAGCTAATTCTGCTTGTAAGTACTATTTGTGACTTACTCACCCTTTATTAACTCTGTTTTCGAGCACGATAGGTGATCCAGAAGCTGGAGAAAACTTGGAACAATCAACTGAACCTCAGACCTCGACATCAACCAGTAGTTCTTGGCAAAGGAGCTCGATATCTAATGCAAAGTTTGATATTGAGAAGTTTGACGGCACCAACAACTTCGACATGTGGCAATGTAAAGTTATGGATTTGTTATTCCGGGAAGGATCAGATATTGTTTTAAGTTCCAAGCCTGTGGAACAATTCGGTTGTGTCTAGCCAATGACCAGAAGTACTTTGTCATGAAAGAGACTATGGCATCAAGTCTCTGGAAAAAGCTGGAGGACAAGTACATGACAAAAAGCATAGAGAATCGACTCTACCTGAAGAAGAAGCTTTTTCGATTCCAATACAAGAAAGGTATTTCTATGATTGAGCATTTGGATAATTACAATAAAATTCTCGCTGATTTACAAAATTTAGATGTTGAAATTAGCGATGAGGATAAAGCACTACTGTTGTTAAATTCCCTGTCTGATATCTATGAACACTTAACCACAACTCTGTTATATGGAAAAGATGAGGTTAAATTCATAGACGTTTCTAATGCTCTGGTGAATAATGAGTATCGGAAGAAGGATCAGCTTGATCACAAAGACTCAACATCAGAAGCACTGATTGTTTCCCGAGGCAGGACAGACAATAGAAGATCTGGAGTACCTAGTGAGCGTGGTAAATCTCGCTCAAAATCAAGAGGAGCATCTCGCTCAAAGCCAATAGGAGAATCATCATTCAAACGTCCTATGAAGGACGAGTGTGCCTATTGTCATCAGAAAAGGAACTGGAAGAAAGATTGTCCAAACAAGGACAAATCTAATATGAATGTTACAAAAAAAGCTGATGATAGAGAGGATTCAGCTTTTACAGTTTCATCATTAGACAACCATTCTAATAAATGGATTCTAGATTCCAGTTGTTCCTATCATATGTGTCCCAACAAGCAGTGGTTCTCAAGCTTCCAGGAGCTTGACGGGGGAGTTATGCTTATGGGCAACGACAATACCTGTCGGAAGAAAGGGATAGGAACTATTCATTAAAGATGCATGACGGTACAACTAGACGATTGACGGACGTCGGGTATGTCCGTGATTTGAAGAAGAACCTCATTTCACTAGGGGTCTTAGACTCCAGCGGTTACAAGGTGACCATGGAAGGTGAAGTCCTTAAAGTTGTACGAGGTGCATTCTTGGCAATGAAAGGTACTCGACAGAGAAATATATATTTCCTGAACGTGTACACAGTCACAGGGAGAGCAGCCATCTCCAGCAGTTCTGACGATGAACCATCTGATACTTCCCGACTCTGGCATATGCGCTTAGGGCATGTCAGGGAAAAGACTTTGCAAGGTTTGGTGAAGCAAGGTATTCTGAAAGGTGCCAAGACAAGTAAACTTGATTTCTGCGAGCATTGTGTCATGGGAAAGTAGATGAGAGTCAAGTTCGGCACCGCCATTCATCGTACAAAAGCAACACTGGATTACATTCACACTGATGTTTGGAGGTCTTCCAAAAATGCTTCATTTGGAGGTAAACATTATTTTGTGACTTTTATTGATGATTTCTTCAGGTATGTCTGGGTATATACCATGAAGCATAAGGATGAAGTTCTAGATATCTTTCTTCAATGGAAAAAGATGATTGAAACCCAGACCAGAAGAAAAATCAAAAGGCTCAGATCAGAAAATGGCGGAGAATACAAATAAGATTCTTTCATGAAATACTGTCAGAATGAAGGGACAATCAGACATTTTACAGTTCCTGGTACGCCATAGCAAAACGGCGTTGCAGAACGGATGAACCGTACTTTGGTGGAGAAAGTTCGATGTATGCTTTCTCAATATGGCCTTAGCAAGGCATTATGGGCAGAGGCTTTGATGTATACCTCTCATATTGTCAACAGACTACCCGCTTCTGCACTTGATGGGAAAACTCCCAATGAGGTATGGTCCGAACAACCTGTTTCTGATTATGACGGATTACATATATTTGGATGTCCAGTATACTTTCATGTTACTGAATCCAAACTGGATCCTCGAACCAAGAAAGCTATTTTTGTGGGCTTTAGTGAAGAAGTTAAGGGATTTAGACTATAGAATTCCGAGTCAAATAAGATCATCGTGAGTCGAGATGTTACCTTTGACAAATCTGCGATGTTGAAGCAGACACCTCGAGACACAGAATGAAAATCCAAATTCTCTACGACATATGGAGTTTGAAACTCCCAAGAAGTCAGAAAAAGCTTCTCCGATAGTCGATCATCCTGATAATGATCTTGATAGCCAGGACGAGATATCAGTTGAGGTTGAGGATACAACACCACTATCTGAGATCAGACAACAACCTGAATCTATTGCCATCAACAGACCAAAAAAAGATATTCGGAGGCCTGCTCGTTACACAGACATGGTGGCATACGCTCTTCCAGTGACTGATGATGAAGTCACGTACATATACAGAGAAGCTATGGACTGTACGGACAATGTCAAGTGGAAGATGGCAATGGATGAGGAGATGAAATCACTTCACCAGAATGAAACTTGGAAGTTGACACAACTTCCAAAGGGAAAAAGAGTTATAGGGTGCAAATGGGTCTATGCCAAGAAAGAATGTGCTCCTGGCAAAGACAACATCAGATACAAAGCCAGATTGGTAGCGAAAGGATACGTAGAGAAAGAAGGTATAGACTACAATGAGGTATTCTCACCAGTTGTCAGGCATTCGTCTATTCGGATCCTATTGGCTATGGTTGCACAATTTGATCTCGAGTTAGCTCAACTTGATGTGAAGAATGCATTTCTCCATGGTACTTTGAATGAAGAAATTGATATGTCTCAACTAGAAGGGTTCAAAGTTCCAGGACATGAGAATTGGGCTTGCAAGCTAAACAAGTCCTTGTATGGTTTGAAGCAGTCACCGCGACAGTGGTACAAGCGGTTTGACAGCTTCATGATGACTCAGAAGTACACACGTAGTCATTTTGATCATTGTGTATACTTTTGCAACTCCAAGATGGTACATTTGTCTATTTGCTCTTATATGTGGATGATATGCTGATAGCAGCTAAGAGCAAGGTGGAGATCGATAGGTTGAAGGCTCAATTGAGCTCAGAATTCGACATGAAGGATATTGGAGAGACCAATAAGATTCTTGGTATAGAGATCAAAAGGGACAAAGCAAAATGTACCATTTGTTTGACACAGACTCAGTATTTAAAGACTGTGCTTCAGAGGTTTGGCATTGATAGCAAGTCTAAACCTGTAAGTACACCATTAGCTCCATATTTCAAGCTGAATGCACTGATGTCACCGACTACTGATGATGCAAAGAGGGAAATGGATCATGTTCTTTATGCAAATGCAGTTGGTGCCTTGATGTATGCGATGGTGTGTACCGGACCCGATATTTCACACGCCGTAAGTATGGTGAGCTATTACATGCATAATTCTGGTAAGGGCCACTGGCAAGCTGTGAAATGGATTCTACGGTATATCCAGGGTACTGTAGATGTTGGTTTGAAGTTTGAGAGAGATCAGACGATTGACAAACATATCGTAGGATATGTTGATTCTGATTATACTAGTGATTTGGATAAGCGTCGATCTACTACTGGTTATGTGTTCACTATGGCAGGAGGACCAATAAGTTGGAGATCAACTTTACAGTCAACAATGGCTTTGTCTACTACTGAGGCAGAGTATATGGCTATAACAGAAGCTCTCAAAGAAGCCATTTGGTTTCGTGGTTTAATCAAAGATTTGGGCATTGTTCAGAAAAGTGTGGAGATTTTCTGTGACAGCCAGAGTGCCATTTGTTTGGCAAAGAACCAAGTTCATCATGTCCGCACCAAGCATATAGACGTACGTTACCATTTTGTTCGGGAAATAGTAGATGAATGGAATATTCTACTCCAGAAAATCGGAACTGCAGACAATCCTGCAAATATGTTAACAAATGTGGTAACAAGAATCAAGTTTCAACATTACTTGGACTTGATCAATATCTCTCGAGCTCGTATCGCCTAAGGGAGTAATGGAGACAGCATTGATTGGTGGATTCTCGCCAAGGTGGAGATTGTTGACAAATTGGCTCAACTACCACATTCTATCTACCACCACCTACCCACCACCTACATTGTTGACAATGTGAAAATCAAACCACCAACCATTAACCACCTTGTTGAAAATGGGGGAGGGTTGTCTCTGCCTTTCCCCTATAAATAAGACCATCAGCAAAGCAATAAAGGGGCAAGGCAAGAAGCAATTCAGTATTCAGTGCTTCCAGAGAGAGTTCTTAAGAGTTGAGAGAAAAACTCTGTTTTTGTATTATTTCTGAAATAATATAGTTTGTTGCCTCTTGTGGACGTAGACAATTGCCGAACCACGTAAATATCTGTGTTTTTGTGTTGTGTGCACTTTTTAGAGCAACTAGCCGAACTTGAGGCTTGTACTGATACGAATGTATATAGCTGAAACTATATGCTATCCGGCTAATCGGCAGTTGGGTTTTATTTACTCCAATTACTCCAAAATACGTCAGCAAATCTATTACACTTCAACCAAGCTACTTCTAAACAGAAACGTAAAGCTATTACTTTTTCTTTTTTTTTATAACATAAAGCTATTACTTTTGACACCAAACAAAACATCGAACCCAGCCTGCCTGGAGTATCTCTTAACGTAATTCTCCTTCAACTTCACCATCTGCAAAAGCATCAAACCATAAAATCAAGCTTCAACCTAGATGTGAAACAAAATAAACTTGAGCCAGACTTTAATAGTTACCTTGAAGGGACTCACCTCTGAGATAAAGACCCTTGTTTGCTAGAGCATCAGCTTCACAGTTTTACTCCTAGGAAACAGACAAGAATGGCGTCATTAACAGAAGGAAAAAAAAAACCAGAAAGGCAACGAGTGAAGATGGTTTTCGGCTACCAATACTCGAAATAAATCGAGTTAATGACAACAGCATTACTACCTCCTAAATCGTGTAGCGTATTCATTGAATTCACAACAATAAAGGAAAAAGAGAAACAAAAATGCAACAACGATTATTCAAATCACCGGTTTCCAGAGCTTAAGAATAAATTCACACTTGACAACAAGACACTCAATATTTTTATAAGGAAATAGCAAATTAGAATATACATATCAATAGTAGAGCAATAAACTTAACATCCCATGATAAAGAAGAAAAAGGAAATGAAAATATCACCCACATATCGCAAAGCAATAGACTCAAAACCAGTGATTTAAAGCAACTCACATACACCTTGGTCCTTTAGCCAGTGATGACATTACAATCAGAAAAACACAGTAATATACCAGTTCATATTGCTATTTAAAGTCATGAACTAAAGAACAATGGTCATGAGGACCGTAAATTCTTTAGTAAATAATTATACATTATCAATTTTTTTGGCAATAGAGCTCGAAAGTAAGACGGTAATTATCAAAGTGTACCCTATGAATATGCTCGATCTCAAAAGACACAAACTGACCCTTACGCTGTCTTGCCTCTTTATATAACATGGCCAAGTTTTCGTTCCTGACTTTCCATCCACGCGGAATCTGTTTTATGAGTAATTCCAGTTAGATTAAAGCATAGTAAACTAATTAATCAATAGAAAAATAGAGAAAATAGAGAAAATGCATGTTGCAGGACAACTAGCCTTAGAGTTTGAAGAAGAGTTGAAAAAAAATAAGTACGATTAAAAGAGCTGGTTCGAAAAAACGGACATAACTTTTAGCTCGGTTGTCCGATTGCCTATTATAATATGTTTCGGAAAGGGATTTTGGCGATCTACGTCGTGGCAACCGGGTTCCCCGGTTGAGGTCGTTTGCACCCTCAAAATAGCTGATTAAGGCAGACTGTCGGGCATTTGAAGTTTTATTTTAATTTTTTAGTTTTTTCGTTTTAGTTTATATTTGTTTAGTGAATGTCCAATTTGGTCTTTTTGCTTTTAGTTAGGGTTTTCAGAGGTTATTTAAACCTCTTGTTCTTTATTTCGAGGAGTATAATAAAATTTTAGTCAGATTTCGATTTCTTTTTTTTACGGTGGATTCCATTTTTACGTCCTTAGGGCTTACGTTGGTAAACCCTTTTATTTCCGTGATGCGTCAATGCAATTAAGTAATACAAAACTGAATACACAAATACAGCATAAAACTTCAACACTTTTCATAAACCAAAACTAGCAGAAGTAGCAAAACCTTCTTTCCCACAATTTTCTCCTCTTTTAATTACTTGCTTGCAGACAATCACAAGTCTCCTTGAACACAAATGTGCTCAAAATCATACTCCAGAGCAAATATCAATCCCAATATTACAGCTCGATATTCAGCAGCATTACTCGTATCACCAACCCCTTCCCAAAGTCGCAAGACCTACCAAAACTCATTCAAGATTAAAAGTTGATACAGTACAGCAACCTAGATGCTAAGGAGCAACTACATACAAAGTCATCATCTTCAGAACGCAAAACCTCCTGCACCACCTCTTCCAGGATTTCCTTTACAGCAACCATCAAACTTGAGAATACAGGATCTTTCATACTGGAAACAAACAAAAAAATAGATTATCTTCTTGCACCATCAAGTCAACAAGTATTAAACTATGGTCTATTTCACATAAATTTGACTCTAACAAAAATGAGACGTCATCACAGAAAAATGATTGCCATTTGCTTGGTCTGTAAATTTATAAGATTTTTTGTGAAGATCTTTTTTGTCTCTCAAGATTTACATATATGAATTGAAAAGTTCTAATACATGCATAATTGTAACAAATCTATAACACAATAATAAAAATGGGGAATGATTGGAGCTTAAGTAGATAATTAGACATGGGTCATTACATAAAAATCTTTTTTTATGAAAAATTTTAATTTGATTTTAGAATCTATAATTTTTGTAAAGCTTTGAATTAAAAATACAATGATACAAGTTATCAACGTATATACAAGTCAATAAAGCCATATATATAACACCAAGTCATATTAGAAGGTGTCATTAAGGGTACTTAATACATAGATTAATGCCTATTTTCTATTATTCATATTGTTTTCAATGATTCTCATTTATTGGATTAAAATACAAGATATCTACAAGCATATACCATAGTGTAACGTAAGTGCATACCCTTTGTTAAATACATTTTTTGTTAGAATAATGAAATTTTAAGTTTAAAATTTATTAATTTTTAGTAACTGTATATTTTTTTTATTTTTTTTTAAAGAAAGCTTATAATTTTATATTATTAACTACGAACGAACATAAGTGTATAACGTCATAACCTTTATATACATTTATGAATGTATGGTTGCGTTTGGACGTCATTACCTTATAATTTCATAACATTCTTGATAGAGAACCACAATATATAATAACAACCACAAGATGAAGAAAAGAGACAAAAACAGAGGAGATCCAAGGGTTTTACAAGAATCATAACTGAATGAACATGAGTTCAACTAAAGGAAAGAAAAGATCGATATTTTTGGTAATACTTATTGTTTGTAATTCAAGTTCTATCATCTTTCAATTGGAGAAATATTGCAGAGCTGAAACCTGTGGAACATAAAGCTGTAAAGATCATTTGGGTATCCATACTTTGATTTAAGACAAGAAAGAATAATAGTCTTGTAATTAATTTGCATATCATCCGCATACTATTTACAGGACACAAAATGTGAATCACCAACAAGCGGCAAAACAGTCAAAACTTCTCTGCAAAGTTGCTCTAAAACTGGCGATGCCATTAGCTGAACTTGATGCTTGCGCTAATAGGAATGTATATAACTGAAACTATATGCTGTCTGGTTAATCATCAGTTGGGTATTATTTACTCCAATTCCTCCAAAACATGTCTATTACACTACAACCTAAAAGCATCTGCAGAAGCATCTCTTAATGGAATTCTTCTTTAACTTCACCATCTGCAAAAGCATCACACCATACAGTCAAGCTTCAACCAAGATGTGAAACAAAATAAACTTGAAGCAATAAGTATTCAGACTTTAATAGTATCTTGAAGGGACTCACCTCTGAGATGAAGACCCTTGTTTGCTAGAGCATCGGCTTCAGAGTTGTACTCCTAAGAAACGGACAAGAATGTGTCATTAACCAAAAAACAAAAAGGCAACGAGTATACTTGAATTAATGACAACAGCATTACTACCTCCTAAATCGTGTAGCGTATTCATTGAATTCACAACAATAAAGGAAAAAGAGAAACAAAAATGCAACAACGATTATTCAAATCACCGGTTGCTAGCGCTTAAGAATAAATTCACACTTGACAACAAGATACTCAATATTTTTATAAGGAAATAGCAAATTAAAATATACATATCAATAGTAGAGCAATAAACTTAACAAACTATGATAAAGAAGAAATAGAAAATGAAAATATCACCCACATATCACAAAGCAATAGACTCAAAACCAGTGATTTAAAGCAACTCACATACACCTTGGTCCTTTAGCCAGTGATAACATTACAATCAGAAAAACACAGTAATATACCAGTTCATATTGCTATTTAAAGTCATGAACTAAAGAACAATGGTCATGAGGACCGTAAATTCTTTAGTAAATAATTATACATTATCAATTTTTTTGGCAACAGAGCTCAAAAGTAAGACAGTAATTATCAAAGTGTACCCTATGAATATGCTCGATCTCAAAAGACACAAACTGATCCTTGGGCAGTTTGCCTTGCCTTTTCACATAACTTGACAAACTTCTCGTTTCTGACTTTCCATTCACCCGGAATCTGTTTTATTCCAGTAAGATTAAAGCATAGTAAACTAATTAATCAATAGAAAAATAGAGAAAATGCAATTAAGTAATACAAAATTGAATACATAAATACAACATAAAACTTCAACACGTATTCACCTTTCCATAAACCAAAACTGGCAGAAGTAGCAAAACCTTCTGTCCCACAATTTTCTCTTACTTTTAGTTACACTAGAGATGAATTAACGGAGATAAAATTTAATCGCCGATACAGAATTTAATAACAGACCAGCTTGCAGACAATCATAGAGTCTCCTTTAAAACGAATGTGTTTAAAACCAATCTGCAGAGCATATTTCAATCCCAATATTACAGCTCGATATTCAGCAGCATTACTCGTTGTATCACCGACCCCTTCCCAAAGTTACAAGACCTACCCAAACTCATTCCATTCAAGATTAATTAGAGAGAACTGTATTTAATAGTTGATACAGCAACCTATACGGTAAGGGGCAACTATATACAAAGTCATCATCTACAGAACGCAAAACCGCTCCTGCACCACCTTTTCCAGGATTTCCTTTACAGCAACCATCAAACTTGAGAATACCGGATCATTCGTTCTGGAAACAAACAAAAACATAGATTATCTTCTTGCACCATCAAGTCAAGAAGTATTAAACTATTTTACTATGATCTATGCCAGTATGCCACATATATAGGCTCAAATAAAAATGAGACATCATCACAGAATTATGATTGCCATTTGCTTGGTCTGTTTATAGGTTATTTGTGAAGATCTTTTTTGTCTCTCAAGATTTACATATATGAATTGAAAATTTCCAACACATGCATAATTGTAACAAATATATAACACAATAATAATGGGTATGATTGGAGACTTGGAGTTTGAGAAAATAATTAGACATGGGTAATTAACAAATAAAACATAAGAAATTGTATATAATGATGATTGATGATAGAAGATTGCAAATATCTCAAAAAGTAACTCACAGAAACAGAATAAAAATCAATCCACATTCAAATTCAAAGTGCTCATTCTGATTAAATGTTGAAGATAAAGTTATTCCACAGCATAATAATGTATATAACTATATATACACCATGATTCATGAAGCTTTTGAAAATTATGTTGTTAGGTTTTGACATTACAAAATTAATTATCTGGTTCATCAAGTACCTCTTTGAATCTCTTTGGAGGAGAAGCCTTGTAACAGAAGTCTTCTTCAGATTCTGATCCCTGCAAGAAAAATAAATAACAAAACCAAAAATGAGTCCATAAAAATAATTAATCATAAAACAGAAATATATATATTTTTTTTTTCAATTGTAAAAAACCCACTTCTCTCTTCCTCCCTAGTTCAATGGTGCCTACGTAGTACGCCAGTGATGGTCACAACACTACAATTTTTTCAGACTGCACACTCAATTGAACTGTTAAATCACTCAAAACGAAGTTGTGTGAAGAGCAAGTGAAATATGATAAATGACTACTGTATATGTAGAGAGAGAGAGGGAGAGAGACGTGTTAGTATTGGGCTCTGATAGTCTGATCGAGGATGGTTTTTAGGTTTAGCGGGGGTTAGTAGGGGTTAGGGTTTTGAATTTTGAATTTTGATTGGAGAGTGTTTGAGTGACTGAAAAAACAGCTCTTGCAAACAAACGTTGGACTTCGTCAATTGGGCTTTTTTCCGGCCCATTGGCTTGGGCCTTAAAGTCTACATGGTAAACATGAAGTAAAAAGTTCAAGTTTCTTGCGGATGTTTTCTGTCTGTCGGATATCTCGAAATCAACCATCGTATGTATGGACCTAGGGATGGCAAAATTACCCGCGGGGATGGGTTTTAATTTAGTAGAGATGAGGCAAGGATATGGATAGATAGTCTAACCCGGAATGGGTATGGGACGGGGATGGATTTTATACTCCCCACCCCGCTCCGGCCCGCTTAAAATAATATTTAGTTAAACTACGTAGTTTCAAAGAAAATAAATATATCTAAAAAAATGAAATATATATAAATGCATTAACCCTAACTTTACATCTATTTACCGTTATTTAACATAGAGTGACAATACAAAATACAATTAAAAAAACCCTAGCCGCTAACTGCAACTCTAAGTCTTTATTCCATAAACAACTCAAAGTTCACCATTCAAGCTTCAACCTCAAATACAGTAAGTTTTTTATCTTATGATTAGCTTCATGTTCTTCTACTACAACTGAGCATTCCACATGTCTTGAAGAACCAGATTTTAATGAGATAAAATAAATCATACATATTAAATCAAATTAAATTATTGTTATTCAAATCAGATTGAATACAATTTTTTTTGTTGATTTGGAATGTTGCAGAAACCATGTGAGTAACTGTCAACATCTAGAGAATATGCCAGATGAAGTTGATATTACGAAGAGAGAACAAGAGAAATAGAAGCAACTATTAGATGATTAACGATATGATTTTCGAACATTTTTGACTTCATACTTTATGTTTTTGTTTGAGAATGATAGAATTTACTTGTGAGAATTAAGTTTACGAGATGTTTTTTTAATAGTTTTATCAAATTACTTACTACTTTATATATTTTATCATATTCAGTGGTTATATATTTGTAATTTTAATAAAAAAAATTATAAATTTAGTAAATGGGTGGGGATGGGGAAAGCACTCCCCATTCTTAACCCGTCCCGCCCCAACCCGCTCCATCTAAGGTGGGGGTTTATAAGGGAATGGGTTTTTAAAAAATAAATAGAGTGGGGAGTGGGGTGTGGGGAAGTCCACCCCGCCCCATTGTCATCTCTATATGGTCCATGTATTAACTTCCATAATGTAGGAATAAAAACTTTTTAGTAAAATTCATATTATGAGATTCAAATTCAAAACTTGTATTGAGTGTTGTTTATCATTAAGTGTGCATTTGGTATTTCGTTTGTAAGGATCCAAAGCACTTTTTAATGCTAGAGCTATTTTTTTTATATAATAAAACTCAAAACAATATTTGTAATATATGAATTAGTTCAGTTACCCTTTATAAAAACCATTTTATGTCTATTTAAAGAAACTCAAATTTTGGACTTTTACAATAAGCTTTTTTTAAGCTTTTTTAAAATATAGCAATTGTCTCAACTACCCTTTATAAATTTTAAATATTTCACGGTACAACTCTTTCATTATAAATACATTATCAACACTTTTTATGTAATTCATACAACCAAAAGTTATTTTTAAAAATATACTGACAACACTTTTTTTTGTAATTTATATAACCAAAATTCTTTTTTTATTAGAAGTTTTACTACAAAAAAATCTATTCTAAAAGCCGTACTGAACACACCTTAAATCACATTAGAAGGATTTAATATAAAAGTCTATAAAATAAAAAAAAATTCAAAACTTCTCATGTATATGACATTTTTAGGCTAAATGATCATCGGTTACTACCGATAAAAAGGGACTTAATAGAAAGATACATAGGTACTTTTTTTTTTTCCAAAACTTCTCATTTATATGAATAAAATATAACCAGATACATTTTTTGTTAGAATAATTAAATTTCAAGACATATATTCTTAGTTTATATTTTTTTTAAGAAAATATATAAATAATGAACAATGAGTAATGGATGTTCTCAACTCTCACTACAATAACAACCGCAAGATGAGTAAAAGAGACAAAAACAGAAGAGATCCAAGGGTTTTACAAAAAATTCGTACCTCGAAAGTTACGTCTGAATATTCATACGCAAGAAAAACCCGTTCTGTGGATGAGAAACCAAAAGGTCCAAACACAACACCCTTGTCCGCTGCTGTTGCTGATGATAAGTTGGAAGACATAAGCGTTTGAACTCAGAAAACTAAAACTAAAAAAATGGCTACAATCTCTGCATTTTCATCTCTAAACTTGATTTGCAGACCAAAATATCAAATATCCTCGATAGTCCCTTGTCATTCTTTGACACTTCCCAGAAAAAGCTTCCATTTTCAGACTGAATTGAGGCTGAAATGTGACCAGAAGAAGAGGGGTTTTGGTGGGTTGAGAATTTTGAGGTCTAGTGAAGAAGAGACTTTGGTCACAGAGACAGAGACAGGGCAGGAGAGTGAAGAAGGAGGACAAGAAGAGACTGTGGCATCAGATGAACAACAGCCTGTTGCTGTTCCTGTCTCTACTTCAGACAAGCTCACCATGTTCTTCCAGGTACCATGTTTTGGTTTTCTCTTTTGTTCCTTGCAAAATTCTACTAAAAATGTTCATGTTTTTGAGTTTTTCAATTTTACTTTGTATTGGGTGTCTGTGTTTTAACTTATTTGGTGAAATGTATTTCATTCCTAGTCATTGTTTTTGCTAATTATTTCTTGCAACCAAATGGGATTTTGATGGAGCCCAATAGATTGTTTTGTTGCCTCTTTCTTTTGTTGTTTGGTTTCAAATTCAATACTTTATAGATTACTAATGGTTGTTTGCTGTGTGTATGAAGGCTGATGGAATAATGAATGAAGCAGCTATTCCTAATATGGCTAAAGCATTGGAGGTAAACCGTTGCTGTCAATAAAACTGTTTTCTTTGTGATTATACCAGTGTGTGAATGTTCTCCTTCCTTCTTTCCCTCACTATAGAATTGTCAAATTGCAAAATAAAGGACCTTCTTTTTACCTTTGTAAGTGCATACCATGCTGTGCATCTATGCATCTATTAATCTTAAATAGTTAACATGTTGTCATTGGTTTTGTGTTGTGTGGGAGGAGATGTCTGTAAAGAGATGGATAGAAGCAAAGGGCAAGTCAAGTTATATGCTTTTAGTTGACATTGATGTTGAAGTTATTGTTAAATGAAGAATCTGATGCATAAAACCTAAGCCTAACAGAAAAACTTGCTTTTATGTTAAACTCATTTTAATCTGATGTTGGGTATGAATGAGGAAAGTGAATTTTTGGTTTTAAATTCACAATATGGTTAAATACTGATCATGGAATTTGATCTACAGTATACATTTTTAATTGTGGGGAGAAGGCATCAAAGCTGTTTTATCTGGACTGAAACACAGAGATTGTCAATATCCTTTTGAGGATCCTCTGTGTTGTTTGAATCTTTTGAAAAAATGGCCTGATAAGATGTTCCATAATTTGTATTAATTCTCTATCCTTCTTCGACAAATAAATGGAGCAAATGTATGTTATCTAACCCTGCTTATATGCTTAAGAGTTACCACTCTTTTTTGCTGGACTTTCTCAATATCAACTTTACTTGTGTGGGAAAACTGCTGTAGTAAAAGCAGAATTATTGTCTCATGTAGAAAGTCATCTATTATTTTGTTAGGTTGGGAACTGCTTATTCATGTACTTATTTTTGCAGGGAGCTGATGGAATCTCCGATTTAAAGGTTCAAGTCCTTGAGGGTATTGCCACTGTTGAGGTGCGTATTTACAAACTTTCATGCCACGTATTTGAGTCATTTGACATTGCAGTCCAATTGAGAACAGTGTTTTTATGTTTTTCATTGAATTGAACCACTTGAGAATCATGCATATACGGAAATCTAAACATATGGAAAGACATATGACCTGAGTATTTTTTATCTTTAATTGCTCTTGCTCTCATAAATTAGCCTGATAATTATCCAGTTTTTCTTAAATCAGTTCTGCTAACGTAAGTTGGCCTCCCCATAACTATTTTCTGTTTCTATTCTGGTCACCTGTCAAGTTTTGAATTCAGTTCCGAGAATGTTTTACCTTATGTCTTGTACATTTGGTGCATTTATAAGACTTCTGTGTACTTTATTAAAATGTCTATCCATAAATCATGAAGATATATTGACACTTATTTCTAATGTATGTTCTCTTTGTTCAGTTAAAGAAGCAGACGACAGTTCAATCTACAGGAGTGGCTGCCAGCTTGGTTGAGATTATACAGGGTTCAGGCTTCAAGTTACAAACATTGAATTTGAGTTTTGAGGATGAAGAGGATGTTGTTCTGGCCTAGATATTATATGTTGATTTTTTAATAAAATTCAGCTAGGAAAAAAGAGAGAGAAGAGAAAATTGTAAATCTTTTATGCCCTTTTTCCCCAAAATTCGTGGTACTAGGTAGGCATTTCAATTGACTTGTATTTTTCTTACTGTATTTTTACCCCAGCTGGTTGATATCAGTAAAGTTGTACTTCATACTTTGTTATGAACACTATGCAGAGATTTTTTCGGAAATTTAAACTGTGGTGTTTGTGCAGTGATTTTGCTTTTGCAATTTACATATCTAATGAAAATTTCACTGATATAGATGTATCTTTACTGCAAGACTTTAGTGAACTGAATCCAAATAACTGATGTAAATCTATGCTAAAGCTTTTACTGGTTCATAGGTGCAGCCGTGCAGGTGACGATAAACATCTGGACTGGTTATGTCTAATTCTATAGTTGAAAGGTGAGCATAGTAATCCTGATCTAGATTTGGTTATTTGCTTTCTCAGGAGTTGTATATTGGTTTTGTTTGAGTAGCTTCCTTCTTGACAGGCTGTATGTTAGATCAAGTTGACTTATAGGCTAGCATGAATTGCTTGAAAATTTGCAGTGATTCAAGCTGTCACAACTAGAAGATTCTGCAAATTTGGCTATTAAATTCTTATCATAATTTGGTCCATGGCTATTACTATTAATGCATGTACCATGAAGTGTTTCTGGTGCATATTTCTGTCCTGTCAAATGCAAGTTGAGGAGTGGACCTAACAGGACTCAGGGTTCAGTGTAGAGTCTCTAGATATTTATACATACCTGAAACATTAGAAAAAAAATTTACAGCAAATTTGATTGGCCTTCTTCACTTAGATCACAATCAAATGTTATGCTTGTGTCTTTTGTTAGAGGTTTTTGACTAATCTTACAGGTTCTTAGGTTCGTACGGACTACTTTTGTCTTTTTATGAATGTTTTATTCAACAAAAATAAAAAAGTCCCGCTAAGCCAACTCCAACGGGTCTCTATTTCTTCGAAATAGAAACTCAAGTACTCATCCCACTCCAAGGGTTCTTCGATTCATGGAAACCGAAAAGAACAATTTTAGAGATCAACATATTTAGAGATCTAAATCTCATGAAACCGAGAAGAACAATTTTAGAGATCAACATATTTAGAGATCTAAATCTCCGACCTCCATTTCATTATTTACTTTTTACGATCTCACTTTACCCTCATATTCTTTTTTAAATTCCCCTTATATCATTTTCACTTTTTAACTAAACTCAATTAATTTATTATTACTCTTTATTCATAAATCTAATTACTATACAAATTATACCATTAAAAATATTTTATTGAGATCTTTTATCCAAGTATAATATTGACTATATTTAAATAATTTTTAATTTTTTTAATTTATTATACATTCTATTTTAATCAATGAATTAAAAGTATTTTTTTAGAATGTAAAACAAATGTTTTTAAACCATCGGTTTTAATTGATGTTTTCAAATCATCAATAACATTATCATCTTTAAATTAAAATATTATAACGGTAAAATAACAAAAAAGTACATTGTAAATTAAAATAAAGCCAATACAAATAACATTGAAATTTAAAAGTTAACACTAGTATTATGACAAATCATTTCCACTCCAATCATATCAATTTGGAAAATGATCAAAATTACTAAAATTATCGGACGACCCATCTGAAAATTGCCCGAAACTATTAAAATTGACATAGGTAGTATTAGCAATTGATCTTTGTATTTGGAAATTGCGAGCTTTGTTTTCCATAATTTCTAGTTTTTTGGATTTCCAATATTCACGTTCATTTAGATCACTGATGGAATCCAAATCTTTTTCCATAATTCTAGTCTCTTCGCATTCCCGTTGAAACTGTAATTTTTGTTTAATAAGATCGCCATGTGTTGTTGAATAGCCTTTCAAATGAGATATTATTTTTTCTTTTTTACTTAAATTATCTTTTTGATAAGACTCGAACAATTCAGTATTTTTTTGAATCATCTCCATAATTTTTTTCTTCTCATCATTGTGTTTAGGTAAAACATATTATGTGTAGGAGAAAGTTAGATAAAAGTTATTCAATTTAAAATTTAGATAAAAAATATTAGGTGTAGGAGATAGTTAGTTAAAAATAATAAAGTTAGATAATAATATTTTATTATATATAGATTGTAAAATGGAGAACGATTGGAGTTGTAAATTTATAGAGATAGAATATTACTGGAATATTCCATTTTCAATCTCTAAAATGTAGGGGTGAGCGTTTTCGGGTTGAGTTGGGTTGAGTCGGGTTGAGTTGAAAATTTGTCAACCCAATCCAACCCAACGTAAATTTTAACCCAACCCAACCCAACCCAACCCAACCCAATATTTGTCGGGTCGGGTTTGGGTTGATCGGTTTGGGCTTTTTAAGCCCAATAGAAAAAATATACTTAAATTCAAATTTTGTTATATCAAAATTTAAATTTAAAATAATTTTTCACTATAATATCATATCACGTTGAGTTTAGATTACTTAAAAACATCAAAATCAAATCATAACATATAATATAAATTGTTTAAATATCTTTTACATAATTAAAAAATTAAAATATAACAATTTATCCAACTTAGAAAGTCTTCATCTAAGTCTCTCATCCATTTTACATTTATAATCACTTCGTCAAATATCTCGTGGTTGGATAATTTATTATTTATTTTAACCAACATAATAGTTTGAGTTTATATACAATTATTAGATTTTTTCTACTAAATTCTTAATCAAATCCTAAGGAAAAAAAAACATTTTAAAGTATAATCAATGATGTGTCATTTAATACAAAAGATGAAGATAATATATTAATATAATCGCATATTTTTAATAAATGTATTATATATTACGGTATACAATATTTAAAATTATGTATTTATATTTGTCATTTAAAATATTATAAATGGTGCATGAGTAAACTTTTTAATTATTTTTTAAAAAAAGATTTCATAATAAATCTAATAGTAAATAAAATTATTTAATTTATTTTTTATTATTTATATTGAGTTGTCGTGTTGGGTTGGGTTGGGTTATATTTTATTAACCCAACTCAATCCAATCTTAAAAGCAACCCAATCCAACCCAACCCAACCCAACCCAACCCAACCCAACCCAACCCAACCCAACCCAATCTAGTCGAGTTGGATCGGATTGAATTGGGTTGACGGGATGGTGTCCACCCCTGCTAAAATGGAGAAAATTTTGGAGAAAATTTTGAAGAAAGATCGGATATGACCTTATAAGAAAATGTTGTAAGCATTGATTCAAATCAATCATTCAAAAAATTCATCATGATTTTCTTTACCTGTCATCAAATAAAGATTCACATGTTGCATATCTGTTGAGGGCCCAAACCATCTGAGCTGATGTCCATTTTTTGTTGGAAATTCCTGGAGCAAAAGGACATTTTTGGTGCAATTAAAGCTGTGAATATGTTACTGTGCGACTGTGTGAGTAAAAAGAGAGAAAAAGAAAAAAGTTTGAGATGAGAACTTGTATAAAGAAAAAACAATGCATGGGAATATGCCTTTTCCATCAAACTTGAGGACAGTCTTCTGCATTCTCTTTTTTTTTTTTTATGCATAAAGAAATACAAAATATAAGAGACAAAATTTCACAGTTTGCATGATATTTCAGAGATCAATAATGAGTTCTATTAGCATATTTTCCTTAAAAAAGTTTATTACAAGTTGATGCAAACCTAAGTGACTAAAAGTTGTTAAAAGTCTTCGTTGAAGTTTATTAAAATTTCCTCGCTTCATACTTCTAAAATGAATTAGAAGATAGGGATATGACTCGAATCCGTAAATTTATAACCTATCATCTATTATATTTTGTTGATCTTTTTTTCCTTTTTTAGGGCTGATATCGGGGAATGTAAATAATAAATGCAAATCTTGTTATATAGATTAGAGCATCTAGTACAGACATGGATGTTTCTAGGTCATATCCAAATTAAATTGATAAATCTAACATTTTGACTCATGTTTTTAAACATAGCATGTGATTTCCCACGTGAAGATAATGAAGAAATCTCACTGGCACTGCTTCATTACTACTATTATTATTAATTTTTAATTTTCTGGGTAAGATTTGTGAGCAAGTTGTATTTAATTAGTATTTCTTCCCTCTACCATATTATTATTGCACTCCCATGTTTATTGACAATAAACAATTGTGTACATACTCGGATCATAAGGAAAACGAAATTTTTACCATTTTATATTTACGAACAAGATGAGACTGTTGTAATATTTTTACGTTCAACCACACAAACCTAATGTAAAGACGTCGGTCCCAGACCAAACTGTAGCAAAAAACACACAAATGGTTATACAACAAAAGCAAAAGATCATCACGCATGTCTTGTGTTCACAGTCATGAAAAAGAAAAGACAAGCCTCTTGTGTTTGGTTAATAAATAAATCAAGATGACATGTGATGATGATGAGTTACAGAGTACAAGTAGTAGTAGTTGTAATAGATGCATAAAAGAGATAATAATACTAAATTAAAAACTAATTTAAACAGCAGACATGTTTGAATTCACATTTTGAAATGAATGAACTGGTATCCAATAGACATTAGTGATGTACTCGGACACTCAGTGATCTGGTGAGAGACATTTATTGTACCAAGATATATTGACTATTGAATTTGAACCCCATACAGGCATACAGCTAGCTAGACAGACAGCACAGCAGTAAACAACTATTAAAAAAAAAATCTCTCTTTCACTCTCTTGAGTCTCTCTCTCTGACCTCTCTGTGTATATATACTGTTAAGTGCTTCTACTTGAAAGCACTTCGCTCATAAGTGACTTGTTAGTTCTATTTTCTGGGTGTTTTGGTTTTTGGTTTTTGGTTTTTGAGACTTTCAATGGCTTCCAAAGCTCTGCTACTTCTGTTGGTGGTCACTACTTCTCTTTTAGTTGCTACTACAAGGGTATGGTTCTCCTTTTTTCTTCACTAGATATCATCTTTTATTTGCATTTTAGAATGTGTTTTATGTTCAGACTTGGATTGTGTTTGACATCTGAATAATTTTAGTACATTTTGTTGATGTTGTTTTCTGTAGATTTCAGCTAATGATGAGCAATATGAGCAGGAAGAGGTAATTTGTTGAATAAATTAGATTGTTTGATTGGCTGGTTTATATTTTAAGTGTTTAGCTAAGTTCCAAGTACAAAAGACGATTAAACTGTCAATTTTTGCAATTTTTCTGTAGGATACTTATCCCAAAGTCCCTCCAGCAGCTCCAAAGTCTCCAGTGAAACCAACCACTCCTCCACCAGCATATAAGCCACCCACCACCACTCCACCACCAGCTTACAAGCCACCAGCCACTCCACCACCAGCATATAAACCACCCACCACCACTCCACCACCAACATATAAGCCACCAGCCACTCCACCACCAGCATATAAGCCACCAGCTACCACTCCACCACCAGCTTATAAGCCACCAGCCACTCCACCACCAGCATACAAGCCTCCCACCACCACTCCACCACCAGTATACAAGCCACCCACGACCACTCCACCGGCATACAAGCCACCAGCCACTCCACCACCAGCATACAAGCCACCCACCACCACTCCACCACCAGCATACAAGCCACCAGCCATTCCACCACCAGTATACAAGCCACCCACCACCACTCCACCAGCATACAAGCCACCCACCACCACTCCACCAACATACAAGCCACCCACCACCACTCCACCACCCGCATACAAGCCACCCACCACCACTCCACCAACTCCAGCAATGCCTCCAGTCAGATCAAAAAAGGGTAACATACATAAATTTTCTTCCATAATGTCATGTTAAAATGCAAACAAATCTGATTAGTTTACTTATTGAACTTTTTACTTGCATCATACACAAGCACAAATTAAATTAAATTTGATCGTAAGCTCGAGACACTTGAAATAAGCCTAGTGGGTTGATTTATTGTACAGATTGTGAGCCATTGTGCAAGAAAAGGTGCAAATTACATTCAAGGATGAACCTATGCCTGAGAGCTTGCATATCATGCTGTGATAGGTGCAAATGTGTTCCACCAGGGACTTATGGCAACAGAGAGAAGTGTGGAAAGTGCTACACTGAAATGACCACCCACGGAAACAAACCCAAGTGCCCTTGAACTTGCTTGTCAAGACTTGTGAGTTTCTAAAGTGTGTATGTAATAAAGAGAAGAAGAAGAAAATTGGGTTTTCTAGTGGTTTTAATTATGTTCTATTAGTACCAGAAGTTGACTTTTTCAGGGTCTAAAGTAGTCTCAGCCATGGCTGCCTGGCAAGTGGGAATATTTGCTTGTTCTGTTGTGTCTCTACTGTGTACTGTGATTTTTCTCGATGTCAATGGAATACTATATAGAGAGTACTTATTTTGTATGGTTCTTGACTTGTTGGAAGATTTTCTTATTTATCCAGATATGCAGATGATAACTTAATTGGGACTTTATCATTAATTATGGAATATCAACATTTAATTCAACGTTAAATTATAGTCTGGTTTTGTTGTGCGAATTGTTTCATCTTCGAAGAGGGTTAGCCGAACCTCGTCTCATCACAATTGATATACAATCATTGGCTGGTTTTCATCCTTTGAAACCGGCTTACAAAAAAAAGGGTGTCCACAATCTCCAATCCAGAACATACCATTGTCAACAACTCCTGCAGCTCATGCCATATATATAGCTTCTTTGTGCTGACAAATTTAATGGTTGAAAATCCATTAAAAGACAAGAACTACTTCATAGGTTTCATCTTCCAAAACTATATATATATATGACTAAGACCATGGATTATAGAAAATCAAACATGGATTTCAATAGAGTTGTTGCTATTTTTCACCATCATTGTTTGCTTTGCTTGCTTCTTGATGGGGAATGCAAAAGCAGAAGCTCCAGGTCCTGCTCCTGATACCTCAGCTGCTACACCTGCAAGGCTACAAGTGCTTTTGCTGCTTTTTCATCTGTGCTTGTTGGTGTTACTATTTCATTCTTTTGTCACTGAAGAGATGGCTAGCTTGTGGCTTCTTGTTGAGGTTTTCATTTTCATCTCTTCTGTTTTGTTATGATTCTTTACTTATCTTATATTTAGTGTAATTTTTATGTTTTTGAGTTGTTGATTTGGTACTATCGTATGATTAATGTTTCAATACATTTGGTATCGTATGTTTTTATAAACCATTACTCATATATGATCACGATCGTAAGTATACAATGTTAATGGATCATGACGAATGAACATGATATAGTGTTTTAGATTAATTAAGAGTTTGTTTAGTTGAGATTTTAAAAAACCTCCATCAGTAAAAGATATTAGAAATAGAGATTTTATAAAAACAATTATAGTTGTTTGGTTAGTAGATTTTTAAGAACTTGTTAAGTTGGGATTTTAAAAAACGGGAAAAGACATTAGAAATAGAGTTTTTATAAAAATAATTATAGTTGTTTGGTTGGTAGATTTTTTATTTAAAAATATCTATTTTGAGAAGTACTTTCCTATGAGTTTTTACCTAATAAAGGTTTAAATTTTACTATTCTCTATTCAATTTAAAATATACGATTTTAAAATCTAAATCAAACAGCACTAAAAAATTTAAATAGAAATGCAGTAGAAAGCTCAATCGAGTACTAAATTACTTTGTATCCGATGAACATGACCAAAGGTATTTCATATTTTGTAAATTTGTTTATATTTAATAATGGATTTAACAATCAAAACTCAATCTTTTTCCAATTTTAATTGGTGGGAGATTTTTTTTAATCCAATCCCAAATTCATATCAATTACAATTTTTAATTGTGTTGTTGTGATCAAGACATCATTGTAAACTGCAATTTGTGGCTCATGGGTTGCAAAAACCAATGAAAAATACTAATTGCTGCAATTTTAATGGCATCAATAATTCAATTTAAGAAAGATATTCATGAACCAAATAATCACATCAACCGATTTAAACACAAGCTAATATATAAAACAAAAACATAAATAATTCAAAACTACCAAAGACAGCATATAACAAGTAGGGATGCACATTTATCAAGTAGGGATGCACATTTATCTTTGTGGTTTCAAGTCCCCGCACCTCATCCTCATTTAGAGATTTTTTTTTAGGAAAAAATAGAGAGAGGGGGAGGGGGAGGGGGAGGGGGAGGAGGGATGGGGATAATTTTCATCCCCAAATTAAAATGGGGATAGGGGGACCCCTCCTCATCCTCATTTCCCCATTTTCCCCACAATTAAATTAAAATAGGGATGGGGATGGGGATGGGGATCCCTATTTCCATATTTCTCTCAAAAGTATATAAATATAATTATAATATATATATGAATTATTTGAAACATTTTATGTTGAATTTGTAATGCATTGTTATTTTTTATTTGTAATGAATGGTTTTTTTTTTAATTTGATTTATAATTTTTAGTTAAATATGGAAATGGGAAAATGGGGACCGGGGGATACGATAAAACACAAAAAAAACCGGGAAAAATAGGAACCTGGGGATGGGGATGGGGGGATCTCCCCCCAAACATCCTCATCCTCATTTTTCCCAAATGGGGAAATATGGGGGATGGGGGAAGGGTCTAGGAAGTGGGGATAGGGATGAGGGGACCTATATTCATCATCATTCCCCAAACGTACATCTCTAATAGCAAATTGTCACGACCCACGTCTTTCATGGAACACCTTGACTAGTTGACTGCAACCTCCATTCCCCATAGAGATTCTCAAGATCCATGAAATTCTTGAAGACTATCGACACTCTTGGAATATACATGAAGATAAACATTATATGGGATATATGATAATCCGATGAGAACTAGGGATGGCCAATGGGGAAAAGGGGATGGATGTAGGTCCCCCATCCTCATCCTCATCCTCATCCTCATCCCCATTTTCCAAACCCTCCCCATCCCCCCATCCCCCCATCCCCCCATTTCTCCATTTGGGGAAAATGGGGATGGGGTAGTTTTGGGGGGAGGTCCCCCCATCCCCATCCCCATTTCCTCATTCCTCTCATTTTTTTTCGTTTTTCCATTTTCCCAAGATCTCCCGTTTCCCCATTTCTCTATTTTCCCTATATTATTAAAAATTATATATTAAAGATGTATATATATAGTTAGCAAAATATAAATAATATAAATATTGAAATTATAAAAATAAAATATATATTAATATATTATATATAATATTATAATATTTTGGGGATGTAGGTACCTTCCCCCATCCCTATCCCTATTTCTAGACTTTTGTGGGGGAAATGGGGACGGGTCCCCCGATCCCCATCCTCATACCCATTTTAATTTAAGGATAAAAATCATCATCATCCCCATCCCCCCTCCCTCCCTCCCTCCAAAAAAAAAAAAATCCCCTCAAATGGGGATGGGGGAGCAGGGATTTGGAGCCTCGAGGGAAAATGACCATCCCTAGTGAACATTAAAAGTAAATAATAAAAAAAAAGAATTCAAATGTACAACACGTAAAAGGGCTAATTTCATAAACATCCTTGAATTTATAAATAATTTCTCATCTTCAACCTTTTTATTTACTAAACAAACCTTTACGGTTCTACTAGACCAGTCAAATGTTCACTTATATACGTATATCTTATACTATATATAAAAGAGCGAGTGTCGGCTATAATTATAGCCTCTCCTATTACTTTCTTTGAATTTTTTTGAATGTAAAACTACCGTTATAACCTTTTATGTTTATATATTTTTCATTTTTTTATATCTTCTAATGTAAATTTACGGATATAAAACTTAAAGTTTATATAATTTCTTAGTAGTCGGGTCTTAATAAGATTTGAAGTATAACATCCCTTATATTTGTGTTAAACTTCGAATGACAAAAACGATCATTCGAGTTTGTATAGTAGTTTAATAGATAGGTCTTAGTAATAGTAACACAACAGAAACTGTAATTCAAAATTTTAACACAGTAGATTTTCATAAATAAAAAAATAAGGATAAATTTATCTATTTTCTATTAACTATATAAAAAGAGAGAGTTGGTCAGTGAATCATAGCATCCCATTTTTTGTTTGAAAGTAAAATTACAAATATGACCTTTAAAGTTTATATAATTAATTGAATGATCACAATAGGAACTGTTTATAAATTTACTATTTACTTTATAATTAATTAAAAATTTAGAGGTTACTTGAAAGTAAAATTACAACCCCTTTTTTCTTTTAATTTCTTTCACTATTTTTCTATTAACCATATATATTTGGAAGTAAAATTATAAATACAATCCTTAAAATTTATATAATTACTTAATAGATCGGTTTTAGTAAGATTTTAATTATAACATCTCTCATATTTTCTTTGAAAATCAAATGACAAATACAAGTTTTCGAGTTTGTAGAATTACTTAATCCACATATTTTAGTAATTGTAACACAACATAGATTGTATAGTCATTTCTAAAGTTTGTTTTAATTTAACATTCTAAATAAGTTAGATCATGGTTAAATAGTGTATCCTAAATATTATAAATTTTGATGGAAATTATTTGTTAAAAGGTTCGAGATAATGATATGGACTGGACCCAAATCAATAGGTATTTTGATTGATAATTATTTTATATTGTAAACTGAGATATGAGATATTATTTTCTATGCATTTCATCACTTGAAAAGAAATAAGAAATAATATAAGAGTATAAATGTAATTTGTTATGAAACTTGTGACATAAATATACATGTGACAGCTGTAAAGTAAAGGGGAGATTTTTTTATTTTTTTTTAAATATAGATATACATGTGACGTCTGTAAAGTGATTGAGAGAAAAACTATTTTAAAAAAATGATTTGACTATAACGGTGGATTCATCTGGTAAGGAAGAAGTATAAAAAATAAAATTAGAAAAACTAAAGAGATATAATGATGCAAAAAAGAGAGAAAAAGAAACAACACATACTTACCGAACAACACCCGATTTCGCTTTGGCTTTTACAGGTGAGCTTAAGGATATAAATTAATATTTGTTGAAATTTAGGTCACTTGAGAGTGAAATCGTTTTGCTTTCTATAAATTTTTAAGTATCGAATTGCTTCGATTATGTGATTGACAACTAAATTGTTGTTCAAATACATAAATTGCGTTGTTGAAGAATTGATGAAAATGATTCAAATTCATAAGCTTTTCGATGAATGAACTTTACAATTTTGTATCAATTAATAATGTAAAATTCAACTATATTAACATATTTATATTTTTATTATTTTCAAACTCAATTATATTAACATAATTTATTTTTTTAAAATACAGCCGGTTATTAATACGAGCATGTTGTCACGGGCTTAGAGTTTGCATAGCACACCCGTGCGACACTTAGGAAAATTCTATGAAAATGTTACTAAGTAAGCCTTACAAGAGAGAAAAGAGTAGAAGATCTTGAATGGAAAACAAAGATTGTATTGCTATGAAGGAAGCTTTACAATGCTTTGGATACTAGAATGCTTGAGTTTATAGGATGATTTACAAATGAATGGAGGTTGACTATTTATAGGTGAGCCACCTCCTTAAGGAATGTTCTAGATTAATCTAGTCTAATAGTGGAGATTAAGTCTCCAGAATACTCTACACCTAGCTAGAATACTCTACATGTATTTACATGCCTTTACAAGGTTCTAGATTATTCTACAACTATCTAGCTAAATACAAGAATGGTGTAGAGAGGGTTGGGTTGCTAGAGACTTCCAGAAGCTTGACCAATGCTGGAATTGTGGAGAAGTCTCTAGAATCTTCCAAGAGCTTGGCATAGTTGTGGCCTTTGTTGGGCTCTTGGGTTTGACAGCTTGCGGCCCGTGACATCCTCCCCCACCTAAGTTCGCAACATCCTCGTTGCGTGGGCACTGATTATATTGGAGTCTGCCACAGGTGGGGTCCTTCGTGTAGACCGACTTCAGTTGGGGACAACCTCCATTGAAGGACCGTCTTTTAACATTGCATCCTTGGCTCGACGCAAATGGGTTTGATTGGCTTATACGGTAATCCAGCATTTTGGGTGCCTTCTTCCGTTGCCTTTGGTCGCTTCCCATGGCTTGTGCGCTTCTTACTCCTTCAAATGCCTACGGTCGGCTGGTTCCGTGGAGAAGTGGGAGAAATTGGTGTCTCATTGAGCCGTACGGTGGATAGCATCCTACATGGCTGGGGTATGCGTCCCACCGGGATGGTGAGTGCCTTGCCCCCGTTAAGAATGCTAAGTGAGTTCACAACGGGTAGGGGGAAAGCGTTGGCTTGCTCAAAGAACGCCATGCCTAGCACCACTTGGTAGTCATCTAAGGGAACCACCGAGAAGTCGAGCTTTCCACTCCATGGGCATAGGTGGACAATGACGTCTTTTGCTGTGCCATCAATTTGCTTGGCCGGAGAGTTGGCAGCTTTAATGGCGGCGTATTCACCATTGGTTATTCGAAGACCAAATCGTTTGGCTTCGTCTGTTGAGATAAAGTTGTGCGTTGCCCCCGGTGTCTAGCATTGCACGAACTTGTTTGCCTTTGATGGTGGCGTTCACGAACATGAGGCCTTTGGTAAGTGTATGAGGCATGGGTTGCCCTTTGAGTGCATAAAGCTGTTGGAGAGAACTCATGCTTGCTTGGGGCTCGATTGCCTTAGTTTCTTAGAGTTGGGTAACCATGGCATTGAGCATCTTTCGCTTTGGGCAGTCACGTACCCAATGTGGCACATCACAAATGAAGCATGGATAATTCGGCTTGATCAAAACAGGTTTGCCTCCATTGGCGTTTTCACGCCGGTTGTCGCCATTGGGAGTTCTGTTTGGTCCTTCGCTCTTGCGATTGTGGTCTTTAGACTCATCTCCCCCACCGTTCTCATGGTTGTCGGTCATTTCCTTAGTCTTGGTGAGGTCTACAAGGGATTCTGCGGTAGCGATGGCTGCATCAATGTCTTGCACGTTCCGCCTTTCTAGCTCCACTCTCGCCCATTCCTTGAGACCGTCCATGAAGAAGAACAGTTTGTCTTTATCGGACATATCTTCGATCTCAAGGATTAAGGTGGAGAACTCCTTGATGTAGTCATGGATGGATCCGGACTGCTTAAGGCGACGAAGGCCGCTACGGGCCTCCTTATCGGCGTTGGTTGGCGAGAACTGCCTCTTGAGTTCTCGTTTGAAGTCTTCCCATGTGCGGATGGGGTGAATAGTATCACCATGCTTGCATCGCCACCATAGTTGAGCAGAATCCCGAAGGAAAGTGAGAACATTGGTGATCCGTGTAGCGTCATCCCTAACTCTCTTGGCCTCAAAGTACTGTTCTAGCCCGAAGAGGAAGTTTTCCACTTCCATGGCGTTGCGGTTGCCGTTGAATGTAGATGGCTTATGGATCTGGATGGCACCCCATGTGCTCGTGCTAGATGAGGCATCATTGCCAAAAGTTGGGTTGTTTTTGAACGAAATCCATTCGGTGCAAACTTCATCCATCTCGGCTCGAATGGCCCGTAACTCGTGCTCGACGAAGGTGCGAGTGTTACGGACTTCTTGAGTGAATTGACAGATTTCCTCTCGAATGCCCTTCTGGAACTCTTGTAGCATTGCCTTGGTCGCCTGAGCTATTATGGCGTAATTGGTTTCTAGGCCATCAAGACTGTCGACCACAGTGCTCAAGGTGGTTTGCATTTCGGAGAGGAATTCATCGTGGACATCCACGCGAGATTCCAAAGCGTCCATGGACGAACCCTTGGACTTGCTACGCTTGGTGTGGGTGCGTTGCTCGCCACGACAATGCGCTTGCTCTTCCACTGTAGCAGCAACTTCGCTATCGGATGCCATGACTTGTGCTAGCTGTGGTTGCTTAACCAGGCTCTGATACCAACTGTCACGGGCTTAGAGTTTGCGCAGCACACCCGTGCGACACTTAGGAAAATTCTATGAGAATGTTGCTAAGTAAGCCTTACAAGAGAGAAGAGAGTAGAAGATCTTGAATGGAAAACAAAGATTGTATTGCTATGAAGGAAGCTTTACAATGCTTTGGATACTAGAATGCTTGAGTTTCTAGAATGATTTACAAATAAAGGGAGGTTGGCTTGACAATGCTTTGGATACTAGAATACTTGAGTTTCTAGGATGATTTACAGATGAAGGGAGGTTGGCTTGACAGCTTGCAGCCCGTGACAATGTGCTCCAAAACCTAGTAATATAATAAAAAAGTTGGAAAACGGAGAAAACAAAGATCGAAAACATAAACAGAAGACCCAGGAAACATGAGAGTTGATGGGATCTTGGGGACGAGAGAGACATCAACAACTACAATAACGAGAAACAAATGGCTCAAGAGACGAGAGATGGTGCTTGTGGTGCTGGGTGTGGTTCTTCATGCAGTGTACATGCTCAGCATATTCGACATCTATTTCAAGACCCCAATTGTTCACGGCATGGATCCAGTGCCTCCTCGCTTCGTCGGACCCGCCAAGCGCCTAGTCCTCCTCGTTGGTACTGTCTCCACCATCTCTCTATTGCTTGATTGCTAACTGTTTGTTGAAATGTCCCAATGAGAAGTTGCAAATGTTATGTTATGCATATCAGTCTGTTTAGTCTTCATGTATTTGTTTATATGTGTTTAAAAATTTTGGGTTTGTTTATCTAGTCTTTTTTGAGCTAATATCATAGTATAAATTAGTTTGAACTTGAAAAGGGTTGATTAGTTTACTGTGTTTAAGTTCACCCGTTTTAGCTTACATTAGATGTATAAGATATCAGCTCATAGTTGCAGGTCTTGGGTTGTTTCCTTGCAATTTAAAGTGGTGCTGGGTCATACTGGGTTTTGAAGGTTTAGTTTCTTATAGTATCTTCTATACTGAGTTGTAATGTAAGCATGTGTCAAAGTGATTATGTTGTTGCAGAAACAGTAGTTGCTTTTGACTGTGTGATTTTATTTAGGTTATTTCAAAAATGCCCATTAGTGCAGAAAATAATGCTGGGCCATGTTGAAAATTGAATCTCTTTTCATGTTTAATGTCTTGTTCTGTATTCTGTCTTCTTGTTCTAATTTTGGTGGAAATTGTTGATACAGCGGATGGTTTACGTGCTGATAAATTTTATGAGCCGGACTCGAAAGGAAACTACAGAGCACCATTTTTGAGAAGTGTGATTAAAAACCAAGGTCGTTGGGGAGTCTCTCATGCTCGGCCTCCAACTGAGTCAAGGCCTGGACATGTCGCCTTAATTGCTGGTTTTTATGAGGATCCTAGTGCAGTTACAAAAGGTCAATTTTATTATTTTTCCTTTTTCCCCTTTAAGCCAATTATAATGTCTGTAAAAAAGCAATGGTTACCAGTCTTAGGTCTTGTCTGCTAAATAAGTTTTATTGTGTTTGTACTTTGTAGGATGGAAAGCTAATCCAGTTGAGTTTGATTCAGTTTTTAATCAAAGCCGGCATACAATTTCTTTTGGTAGCCCAGATATTGTTCCAATATTTTGTGGAGCCTTGCCACACAGCACCTGGAACACCTACCCTCATGATTTTGAAGACTTTGCAACTGGTTGGTTCAGTCTTAATCTCTTAGCCAAAAGTAACGTTTTAGAAAGCATATACTGCATTTGTCTTCTTAAAGATACAAAGTTTCATTTTTCTGGTTATATGTAATTAACCAGATTGGATTCATCATTACCCATATGCAACTTAATTTTTCTACTTTGTTATGTTTGTCATGGCACCAATCCAGAACGCCAATTGGTGCTAATTCTCACTATTGACAGTTGACTACTGGTTATGTTGATTTTGCTCTGTGGTGAAGTTCTCTTTAATGTCTTTTTTACTCTTTCTAATTGCTCCTTCATGGTGATCTCAATGATATAGTTCAATACATGTCAAATATTTCAATTTTTTTGGCTTCTATTGCAAGTCAAGTAGCTGTTTAACCATGTTGATGTAAGCTGGTTAATGTGAGGAAACCTACTAACACTGATACTACGGAAAGCAAATTCAATACATTTTAATATATTAACTTTTATAGTTCTCACTTTTGTTCAATTCTTTATCAGTTTGATAGTGTTCATGCAGATGCGTCATTTTTGGATGAGTGGTCTTTTGATCAATTGCAGAGCCTTTTTAATAGGTCCAATCAAGACCCTAAAGTAAAAGAGTTGCTTCTACAGGATAATCTTGTGATATTTCTACATCTACTTGGTTGTGATTCAAATGGACATGCACATCGACCTTTTTCGTCCATCTATCTCAATAATGTGAAGGTTGTTGACCATATTGCCGAACGTGTTTATTCTCTTCTTGAAGATTATTACAAGGACAATCACACAGCCTATATTTTTACAGCTGATCATGGGATGAGCGACAAAGGTAAGAATGCTTTTATATTTGTATAAGTTATAACATATGTGTGGGAATTCTTTGCTCTCTTTTCATTCATGCAAAAATTACTACAATGGTCTCTCTCTCAACATCTTCATCAAATTGATGACTGAACCAGAATTCAATTCAGTGGATCCATCATTCATGGCATTGAACCTGGATGATTTTAGGATGATTGCCAGGGTGTTTTCACATTTTAGTATTTTTGTGATTATGGTGTTGTATTTTTCGGATTTTAAAATTTGTTAAGCTAGTTGATTCATGCTGTACTTGTAATGTTGTTGAATTGACAGGTAGTCATGGAGATGGCCATCCTACAAACACTGATACTCCCCTTGTTGTTTGGGGAGCGGGTGTTAGATATCCCAAGCCAGTCTCCAACACCAACCATTCTGATAATGTTTTTCGTTTCGTTGATGAACATGCACATGACATGCCAACTCCAGCAGAGTGGGGCCTTGATGGCATTGAGAGAGTGGACGTTAATCAAGCTGATATCACACCGCTCATGGTTGCACTTGGTTTTGTGCTTAATGTTATTTGTTCAGAACTTAATTACTTTTCTTTTTAAGTGTTCACAGTTTTGGTTGGTCTGATAAGCTAATTGGCTCTTTTGACAGTCAAGTCTTCTTGGTTTGCCATGTCCTGTTAACTCAGTTGGGAATTTACCACTTGAATATATTAACATGAATGAGGTGAGTTAAGTTGATTCTTCGGAAAGAGGACTCTTCTTTGCCGTAATTAATCGTATGAATGTTGTAATAAATTTTAGGCTGTTGATGTAATTTATTTTTCGTAAAAGCTTAATTTCATTTGAACTGGTCTGAATTGGAAATTGCTAGGTGGAAAACTGACAGATTTCATTTTTATGTCAACTGCCAGACGTATAAAGTAGAAGCTGTGCTAGCCAATACAAAGCAAATTCTGAACCAGTTTCTTCAGAAATCATGTATCCTCTTTTTAAATCAATGTTCTTTTTAGTCTTATGGACCATATCAGGCTCAGCTATTGCAACGAATTTCATCTTTAATCTTGGAAAAATATTGACGCTTGTTGCTAAATATAACCTAATTTTCACTTAATTGCTCTGAATTTTAAAGTTAGACATAATGACCTGGTTGTTGTGCTTTCTAATTTTGATGATTATATTGCTATTTTTGATTTTTTTTTTCTAATAGAAACTGTACACTATCTTGCCCCTGTGATTTATTAGCCTCTGCAAAATTTGTCTTCAAAGAACTTCAATATCAGTTCCTTTTGATACTTGTGGACATATGTAGAAGAGGTTGGATGGAGCAATTTAGTTTGCTGTTTGCCTGTTCCCAATGTTTTACTTGACAAACTTAGATATAAAGCAGTCAAACTCATTATATTTCAAGCACTTCAAACCTCTGGCCCAATATTCCTCTATATTAGACCAGATTGAGAATCTAATATCTGTTAGAGACTATGAAGCGGCATTGAAGCTTTCTGAAAATCTAAGAAGCTTGGCACTTGAAGGACTTCATTATTTTCAAACTTACGATTGGTTGATGCTGATGTCTGTAATTACTCTTGGGTATATCGGTTGGATGGTTTGTCTTGTTCTCCATGTGTTGCAATCTTATACTTCTTTGCCAGCAAATATATTAAAGAAGGAGCCAGCATTCTCCCAAAGAAATAATTCTGGAAAAGTAATGTCTAAGTAAGCTTGATCTCTTGTAAGCTGTTGTTTTTACTATTCAAGAGAAGGAAAAGAGAACAAAATTATAACCAAAAGATTTTGTGGGTATATATTTCAGGTTTGAACCCAAAATAAGTTTTCCAAATCCATTGTTCTAGGCACATTTATAGATTCTCCCACCTGTGCTCTTGAAACATGAGGCTGCAACAAGTTTTACATTTATTTCTTCTAATATTCTATAATGAATATTAAAAGTTGCTAACCTATACATCTTTAGATAGGGGAAAGAATTTTGCATCGGAAACAGCACATACTTGAGCAATGCCCATACCAGTCATATGATCATGCTTTCTTAGATTTTAATGATGTAACATCTGTTTATGATTGCTTATTCCATTCTTTATCAAAGTTGGAGCCTTTTTAACTTCAAATACATGTTATTTTACATATCTCATTCTCTGTGGCAGGTATACTTATGTGGATCATTATTGATGGGAGTAATTTGTATTGTATTAATTCTTGAACACTCTCCACCCCTTTACCATGCATACATTGCAATGACAGTGTTTCTGTGGACACGGATACTAAGTGAATACCAGTTAATTCTCTTGTTATGGAGACACCTGCGCAGGAGAAAATTCAACTACATTGTCCAACTTCTTGCTATTTCCATTGTCTCAATATTTATTCTTGAATTACTGGTATGAGTATAAACACACCGCCATTATTCTGCCATCCGTCTTGAAAGTTGTAATTTAATGTATTGAATGATGCTATTTGTAACTTTTGCAGGTGCATAGCTTCACTAAGAGAGAGCTCTACACTTGGTGTTTTTTAATTACAGGGGTTGTTGCTTGTTTTTATCTTTTTCTCACAATTCCAAAGAGATCTGGTATAGCGATTTTTGTTTTTGTTGCATGTTGGCTTCTTTCTGTCTTCACTTTGATGCCAGCAGAGATTCCGGATAATAATCAGTTAGTGTAAGTTACTTGCCCTGAATATTTCCTTTTGTTGAGTTGATGGCTATAAGGTCATGGTTCGGAAAATGTGTTTAAAACTGAAGTTTTAGTAACTAGCATGATCACCGATGCAGAATAACCTGCCCTACTTGCATTTGTGTGCTAGGTAGACATGCTGAACAAGTGAAACATGAAACTTTGTTTATCTTATGATAAATAAGTCATGCAGTACTGAAAATATTGATGCTCTAATAGAAATCTAGTTTCTTCTATCCTTTTCATATAAGGATGGTGAAAAGACTAGACAAACTATGGTATTAACTACCTTCAGTTTAGTGTCATATTTGAGTGAATAATGGTAAACTAAGCTGCAGAATTGTGAGTGGAGCAATGATCATAATAATAGGAGCAGCTGCAAGGTGGCTAGATTTACATTCTGAAAGGAATAAGTATTGGCAAAGTATCTGTTGTCATGAATTTAAGAAACCCAGATTCCCGATGCTCTTTCACTTACAGGTACACAAAATATCTATACCTTTGTGATTAGAAGTTAAAATTATTTTGATATAATCTTATAGTTATATTACTTTCTACATGAAAACCAGGCTCTATTGGTTGGGTTAGCATCAGTAATGGTATCAGTATCGACCTCGCACAGAACAGAGAATAAAGAACTGCATGGAGTACACCAGTTAATAAACTGGTCAATAGCTGGTGTGTTTTCAGATGTGTACCTTTTCACTTAATTTATACTTGTAACCATACAAGAGTTTTATATAAAGCTCTGTTATTTTATTTTATTTTATGTTTTTTAAGTTTCTTTTCTAATTTCATCTCTATAAATGTTGACATGCTACGTGACTCAAGTTGATTTGATGTGCCCATTTTTTAGGTCATTTTTTCTTTTCATGATATCTGTGCCAGTTGTTACTTAATTACCATAAATCACACTCCTGTCATAATGGGTGCAATCAGTTTTCCTGTCTTTTGTACTGTGTTTCTTTAAGGTTGAACACGAGGTTTACTAAGTTGTCTAAAGCCTTAAGCAAAACAAAGACGTAACTTGAAAGATTACATTACAGCCTACTTAAAACAATGAAGTTTGTGTCATCCAGAAAAAGGAGTTGAGAATATTGTAATGCATGGTCAGGATATATTTAGATGCTTGACAAAATTTAAGTTGTCTGCTTGTGTAATATTGTATCTGACATATAATCGATATATGCGGCAAATAGGCTGTTGATAAAATATTATGCTTTCGGAACATTATTTATTTCTTATCCTTTATTTGTTGTTATATTGAAAAGGTTGGTAATCTTGTTTGTTTATTTCTAGTTTCTTGTCTTGCATTATATAATATTCATTCTCTTCTACCTCCCAGGACTTTATAGTCTTCTACTCAATCCCATTTGGTAAATTGGAGATTATTAGCTTGTATTATTCAAAGTTGCAACAGACCACTTGTTAGAAGCATTTGCAATGGCACATTATATATCAAAGGATGTTTAACTTTTGGAATTGTTTTGTCGTAGGTTTCTCTCTGTTTCTGCCATTGTTTTCAGAAAATGGCCTCTTGTCACGACTGACTTCCATATTTCTCGGTTTTGCACCAGCATTTCTTCTTCTATCAATTGGGTATATTACATGTTCAAGCTACTCATCATATTTTACTTCTTTCGTTGGATTTATTGCTAATTCAAATGTTTTTGTGGACCTGCATTCATAGTCTTTTTTATTTTTTGGCAGATATGAAGCTGTCTTCTATGGTGCACTTGCTCTTGTACTTGTGTCATGGATACTATTTGAAAACTCACTGCTGCATTTCTGTAAAGATAAAAAATCATCACATTACATGAGAAACAAGGAGGAATATATTTTTGAAAATGACAGTAGAGACTTGCAACTGTCTGATGTGAGAATTCCTCTAGTTTTTGTAAGTACTTCTCTCATTATATTTCTTTTTCCTTTCTATCATATTATCAATTACTATCAACTTTTGTTTTGCATTTTTCTGCTTAAAATATATGCATGGGATTGAAGTAGTAATCTTCTTGAGATATCATCCCAAATTTTGTATGCAAGCCGATAGTAGTGTAGAAGTTAATACATGAATTCATTGGTTATTTCATTATATATTTTTCAAGTTAAACCTTTCTGATTGCATGAAATAGATTTTTTATGATATATGTGATATGCATGGATGGGGCATTATTATTAATCTAAATGGTCAGAAAATTTATTTGGCTCTGTGTTTTCTGCTTTCTAGATGGTTTTATTTAATGTCGCCTTCTTTGGAACGGGGAATTTCGCAAGTATTGCAAGTTTTGAGATCTCGTCAGTCTACCGGTTTATCACTATATTCAGTGTAAGTGAAGGTTATTCATAATGATACAGTTTGGCTAATTATAGAATCATCTTGTAAAATTACCTGACATATCTTGTTTACAATTGCAGCCGTTTCTAATGGCAGCCCTACTTATCTTCAAGTTATTCATACCATTCATGCTCGTCATGTAAGTTACAACTATTTTATTTGATAACTAAACTATTCATGCCTTAATACCATTCATCCATTTCAGTATATATGATTGTATTATTCACTTGCAGATGTGCTTTCAGTGCAATAACCAAACTACTGCGAGTTCCACGGTTGGGATTGTATTTTCTTGTTATATTACTTTCAGATGTAATGACCATACACTTCTTCTTCCTGGTAAAATCACTGTATTCTCAGATGAGACTTATTTTATTTAATTGTAGTTTTCATCCATGGTAATAACAGTAAAGATTGTTTGATATTCAAAACACAAAGTTACATGTTTTCTTATATGGAAATGTTTGATCATATTGCATTGTTTTGATCTTGATTGACTATTTTGATATTACCTGAAGTTCTAATTTTATGTTGCACTTTGCAACAACTCAAAATTTATCTATTTCTTTTCAAATATACTACCCTGTGTATGTTATTTTACCTTCAAAGAAAATCTTAAGTCTTTATCAAGAAAGTACCGGTCATATGTTTTCTATGAAGCTTACTTGCTATTCTGATCAGGTCCGAAATAAAGGGAGCTGGATGGAGATCGGCAATAGCATCAGTCACTTTGGAATCATGAGTGCCCAAGTTGTGTTCGTGCTATTACTT